>CM026392.1:54268849-54288459 GCA_014843695.1 Archivesica marissinica
TGTATTGTGTAGTATGAGGACCCGCTATGTTCAATAATATAGCGACACCTTCGCTGTTACTTTTTATACCACTATAATAGGCTTTATTACCCCATTCAGAAATCCATCTACTTTTAGTTTTTTCTGAAGAATGTGTTTCCTGGAGAAAACAAATTGATAGTTTTTTACTCTTTACCCAGTTAAATACTTCCAATCGTTTTTTAGTATTCCCAAGACCTCTAACATTATATGAACACATCAATAATTCCATACTACCTAAAATGAAATGACATAATTATCAATCTAAAATAAATGGGAACGATCACGCAAATATATAAAGAATGTAATGTCATAGTTTAAGAAAAAATAATCTCGGTCACGGGCTGCAACTACAGTATATAATTGTTTTAAATACTTTACCAGGTAGATCTATAGCACAACATCAAGCTGTTTGAGTTGTGTTCTTCAATGAATCAATATATGTTTGACATTCTAAATCCCGCTTGCTCATGTTATTGTCAGTTGACTTTAACAAACATAACAGAAGTGAATCAGACAAACATACAGATTGACAGACAGACGGACATTATGAGTAATAATGCGTATGTACAGGGTGAATTTGGAATTATGATACAATATTGTATAATAGCACATCATGTCACTACACGTTAAGGTACCCATTCAATTGTATTCACATTATACAAACAAATCTTATAATTAAAAGAAGCTTCTGTGTAAGGGTTTCAATCTCTAACAAAATGTAATTTAAAATTTTGTTTCACTTAATAATCCACATAGCGATCGTATTTGCTGATGTGTCCTGCTACTACTAGTATTGGTATGTATAAAACAACTGTACATGTTTATATATACATACACATGCACATCTTAGTAAACAATTTACTTTGACCTTTACCGAAATGCGACAAAAAGATCAAATAAATAGAGATATGTAAGTCAATAAGTTTCCTTTATGTATCCTCATGTATATATTGACCTTTACCGAAACGAGACATAAAGATCAATTAACTTGGGGAAGTGTCTGTCTTTATTTGTAAAGTAAGGCATGCACATGTTACCATCTAGCCGGTTCGATTCCAATGATAATTCATGTCATACATTTAACAAAGGGATAGATTAAATAACATATCCGTATCTTTAGCTCTAGTTAAGGCGCGTGAATGCGTAATTACGCATTAACATTATTTTTTAAAAAACGCATTCCAAATCGGCATGACGCATTGGAATATTATTCTCTGAGTAGAATAGAATAAATTTTAAACAAAAAGAGCGTGTAACGCGTTGGTGACCTGACTCTATTTTCACCCCGTAAGCTGCGATTGTAAGTTGTAGTAAGCCTGGAACCAACTCCAATTCCCGCAAAAATGTCAAAAACAGGGATAAACACAAGCCAGTCATCAACAACAGCAAACAATAAGAGCCGGAAATGTGAAGATTTATCGTTCGTCACGTATACAGTTAGACGATCTAATGTATAACGGTGCGTATGTAATTATTATCCCGTTAAAAATAAACACGCCTTCAATAAGAAGAAAACTAGTCTAAAACGGCCCTCTTAGTATTTACAATTTTGCAGGAGACGTACAGGTACGTCGGAAAAACTACAGGATATCATAAGTGACTGACTCATAATGCTAAATACACCTGCCATCGTATAATAATGTATATGGTAAAATATTTATATTAACAAAGTACAAGTAACAACAGTAATAAATACGTAACGTCTATATACATGTACAATGTTCATGGTTGTCAATGGCAAAATTCAGAGATCAGCATTGACTAAAATGTTCAGTGGTTGTAAATATTATTTGAAATTTAGAAATCATTAAATGCTTATCTGGAGCTCTGACTTATCAATGTCACATCAACAACATTAGCGAAAACTTCAAATCATTCCGTATTGTCGTATCAGCTTATCTAAGCCATATCATGAGCAGTACAAACAATCAATATACACAATCATGCATGTACTATGTTAGAGTTTTGGAAGCAAAATACGTTTTTATATTTAACAGTATACCCAAGTGCGTGTGAAGAATACCAAACAAAACATATACAGTGGATTTGTGTGTAGTGTTTTGTTGTACATCAACATCTATATTCGATATAGACGACAGTCAAACCTGTGTCAAGCAGCCAGCCAAGGGAGTCAGAAAAAGCCTCCACTCAGCAAAGGCGGCCGCCCAATAGAGGTCAAATATCTATTAAAATAACCGATTGGGAATCTGGAAACTGGCTGCTTAATACAGGTTGGCTGTTTAATGGAGCTGACCACTAACACAGTTCTGACTGTATATATATATGTCCTTAACATATGGCTTAATATATGAACATTAAATAGCGATGGACAACTCTCATATGACTCTCATAAAAATAAAAAACTTCAACAACATAGGTCCCTCAAATATGTGCAGCATCTGGTCAACTGTAATAATTGGGCAAAAAACAAACCATCTGGTCTGTTAACTCTTTGCACACTAGCGATGAAACTGACATTGAAGCTATGTCTTGCACGTTTCATTAGAACTGTCCGGTATATTACCAGAGTTTTTAGTTACATATAAGATAACACATTAATGATTTGTCAACTACTACAATTATTTGAACTATATATAGTCTTTATTTTACCCAGCAGGCAAAGAGTTAGAGACATGTCAACTAGTCTAAACTGATTTCAATATAAAGTGAAAGAACCGATGGTGGTAAAAAAACAACCATTATAATTGTGGTGTGGTGTGTGCATACATATTCATCATAGTATACATAACACTAGTTTGAGTTTTCTGTTCTATTATCCGATTTGAATGTCCAAGCAGACAGATATGTTAATACTATACTAATATACTAATGAGATAAAATACGATTTATCCAGTTTACCTGTATCTAAGGCATACCTGCATAATTCGTGATTTAACTCTATCAATGTTAATTGCCCTATCTGGTCTTACTATATTTAAAAATCTATACTGCAAATTATTAGTGGCGGGTACATATGTCAGTGGTCATCGGCACACTTTTACTGGCTTAATCTTAGTAATTATTAGATGATTTCTTGTCATTTTCTTGCCATGGTAGATTTAACCAATGACCGTACTCTATACTGTGTACTCGTTGTATATAACCTGCTTTGTTTTAATAGCAACATTTCAACATGCCGTCTCTAGGTACCACACATGCAAACCGGTGAGAAATAATATGCGTTATTGCACTGCTTTCAACCAGTGGAGTAACACGTTTTATTTCACTGATATATTTGAAATATTTCATTGGAAAGCATATAATAAAAAATATTAGTCATTGTAAATATATTAATTAAATTAATTTAATTACGATGAGAACTGCATTCCATAACATCTGACAGTGCATGACTACAAACAACACCAAACACACACAACACAAACAATGCATTCCATAACATCTGACAGTGCATGACTACAAGACAATGCATTCCATAACATCTGAGAGTGCATGACTAAAAGACAATACATTCCATAACATATGAGAGTGCATGACTAAAAGACAATACATTCCATAACATCTGAGAGTGCATGACTAAACGACAATGCATTCCATAACATCTGAGAGTGCATGACTAAAAGACAAATGCAAGCATAAGTAGTATTTGCTTTAAATAGACTAGGTTTATTTTATTTTTGGGTTTAGAATTCCACAAACAATATAGGGCATATGAAAACATTTGGTGTCACACACGAGAAGTATTTGACTCGCAAGTGTCTGTGCATGCGTGCGTGCGTGCGTGCGTGCGTGTGTTTGGCAATTGATTTGAACTCAACAGAGGTCCATTCATGAGAATGTACATTACAGTCTACACTCGTTATGTCAAATTCCGTCCGACCGAACAAAATACAATACTTCGATTATATTTAAAGTGGCATATAGATCCACTGGGTTTGGGACAGACGAATCTGTAGTGCAGTGGTAAAACGCTGGACTGGTAATCCAGGGATCGCAGGTTCGATCCCCCGTCTGACCCTAATAAAATTAACAGTCTTTCAGATGGGACGTTAAACCGAGGTCTCGTGTCGTTGCCTTATACCGTGAACATAAAAGAACCAGAGGATACTCTGGAATGGGTCTTTGTCTGTATTATTGCACTATCCTCCAAAAATCTAAAATGACTTATCTCAGGACAGGAGGCGTCGCTCATATGGGCAACCGGTAGCGACTCAGTACGAAGTATCGATGCTATTAGCACGAAGTATCGATGCTATCAGCACGGTGTCGTTACTAAGAGTGTTCGGCACCAAGAACACCTAGAACGTTTACTTTAAAGATGAAACATTTTATATGGACACCACATGAAGCGAACACTATAATGAAGATATTTAAACTGAAGAATTGTGTATTAGTATCCCTAACTTAAGGTTCATCTGTGAACAAATTTAAAAGAAGCTAATTTCAACTGATTTGGGTAGGTATGGGTATGGACAACTACCAAAAAACAGTAAGGAAGGATAGGGGTTGGGGAAACCTTTTTTATTAGAGGTCAAAGGTCATTGACCTCTGCCTAAATCATATGAAATTGTATTTCAGCAACACAATATGGTATATAGATGATCTTGGTGTCAAAATGCACAGGATTACGAAAGAAGATGACATAGAATAATTACAGACCCATGGAACCAATTCCTGATCTCCTAAAATGAGGTCAACGGTCAAAAATAGACGTCTTATCACTAAAATATCATATCAAATATCATATTGGTAACAGTAACAGAATTATACCAAGATACAAACTAAATATGAAATGGATTCTTCACCACCAAAATACGAGGTTAATGGTCAAAATAAGCAGGGGGTGGGGTGGGGGGGGGGAGTAAAGTTCATTAGTGCGAAATAGTGTGTGTATGTAAAGTATATGTGAATTTATAATCAACAATTTGCATAATACAACTTAGAACTTACAGTATATATCGGCCACAACAAATTAATAATACTCTTCATCGCTACCAATTTCTTCTTCTGCATCTATGCTATCTGTTCCATTGTCGCAATGCCCACAGCACACTCCACATGCAGATACACACAACATGCGAGCTTTCATGCAGCTGCATATCATTGTTTGACATTGCCTCTCCCCTTCCTTGCAGTTGCAACACATTACTTTCAGAAGGTTTTCTGGCGCCATACTAACAGATAGCATTTTTGGTCTAAGTTTTCTGTTGGAATCTAACTCCAATCCATTTCCTTTGGGATCAAGAATGCTTCCATACCACAACTTGAAGATGGACACGAAGGGAATGTTGAGCTGTTGCATCTTCCGTTGGTGGTAGGCGGTCAGGATCGATTTTGCCCTTGGCTACTTGCTTCTTGAACTTCATGTAGCGAGACTCTTCTAGGGGAGTATCCCCACAGCCATATGTGATATGCATGGCTTTTAATCCAGCTGTTCGAATTATGTAGTCGGTTGAAGTGGGACTTGTAAATGCAGTAATGACACTGGCAGGAAATCTGCATTTGTAGAGAGCACATTTGGTATGTCCATGAATACACGAAACAGTGTCGTTTCCAGACCAGCCATACTTGAAGAGGAAGTCTTCTTTGTCTCCGAAGTGTATGCTAGAGATATCGTAAAGACCACCAAAATCTGCTTGTAAATACAAATTAGTACAGTGGATAGGCCTATGATAGCGGAGCAATATCAAAATATCAGTGTCCTGGGCAGCAACAACAACTGGGGATTTAACACTTGCGACCAAGTCCATTGCATAACTAACAATCACCGTGTCACCATCATCATTTGCTTGGCGTACAGTGATATTATGGCTTGCCATCTCTGCAGATGTCATCATGATTAAGGCTCCTTTATTCTTCTCATGTGCCAGGAAAACCTCTCTGTCACATGATATAGTCAATTCCGGTGTGACCCTCATGTCCGGAGAAACCTTCTTCCCAGTCATCCGCCGCATATGTTCATGGTCTATCGTTGATGATTCCTCCCCGTAGCCACCAAACACTACAGTAGCATCCTTGAATGTATTGTCAACATATCTGACATAGGCATCAACTATAGTATTGATGGTTGCACCGCTGGACCACTTTACCTGATGAAGTAGCCACCCTCCATCAACAATATGCATCGTGCTGTTTATGTCCACGTCAAATTGTGTAGCTGTTTCCTTGAGCATCTTGGCAAATGCATGGTTTTGAGTTTTCTCATCATGCTATCCATTGTGAAGAGAGATGTTGGGACCGGGGTCAGCTCAAATTTGAACATGTGTTCGATCCCTTCATCTCTCTCTGCCATGAAAATCAGTCTATTGAAAAGAAGGGTCTTTTCGATGTAGATCTTCTTGTCGCCTACCGTTACTTTCTTCTGAAGTTCAGCAAGAATTTTGCATTTCTTTGCTGTCTTCATGCTCTTAACCGGTGACTCATTATCAAGATCATTTTGCATTGCATGGCCTGTCCTCACTACATCATTACAGTTGATAATTGACTTGTCGGTAGTTATTACTCCACTAGACAGCGAAGTAATGGGGTCTTTTACCTGAAATGAAAAATGAAATATTATTTTACATAGCTAAGATGATAAGTAAATGTTCCACAAATAGTAACTGAACTGTGGAATGATTTCTGTGCTACTATCAGTAAATGAAACAGATCTATACTAACCTCTATGAAGGAGTTATGAGTTGAAAACCATGCAGAAATCAACTTGACGTGCTGGCTGTCTTTCTCTAGACGCTTTGCCCCAAGGTATGTGTGGGTCCTCTTACTCCGCTTTCCACCAATCATTCCTTCCATCAGGCCCCATAGAAGCTTGAGATGTGAAAACGTATCAGTCCATACTTTCACAGAGCTCTCGTTGAGCATTCTTGCATGATTGTCTCTTCGATTGTCTGGTCAGAAAATTGTCCAGAAAATTGCTCATCGCTGTAGCGTGCTGTGTGATTCCCCTCCATGAAAGCTTCATACAACTGCAAATGAAAAGAACATCCTTAAAATGTATCTCACCTATAGGGAGTAGTATGGAAACATAAGAAGACTAAACTATGCAGATGTGTGCAATGAGAGATGATGCCAGCTCAAACACGGAAAGAGGGCAAGGGGACAGCCACCTCACTAAATACTACTTCGAACTCAAAAGAGAATATACAGGATTAAGTTGGCATGATTTACGACAAATTAAAGATGGACAGACAGATTTGCAATGCTTTTGCTGAAGTCCGACATTCATGAAAACACATGCTTCCAGATAATAAATTTATTTACAATAAGATCGCATTGAGTTTACATATACTAACCTGAGGATATTGTTCTGGAAGTCTAAGCATATCTTGCAAGTACATGCGTCAAATTTGGCATACTGTCCATGTCCAACTGTGGAAAATATACCAATCATGCTAGAAATGGCATTCAGATGTCCATGCCAATCATGGAGTCTTTCTGCCAATATGAAATATTGTGCTGTTCTTACAAGTTGGTGGTACAGAACCCACAGCTTTGCAGTTCTTGACATTTCTTGCAAGTCCTTGAGTCTCTCATCCAGACTTTCGCTGTCACTTTCACCCATCATGTGTTTCACGAGCGCGGCATCTGTTAAGAAGTGTGCTCTAAGATCCTTTGAGTATGCTGCACCTTTCAGGATGTACTGGACTGTATTAGGTCCATAGATGACTTGCATGGCTTCTGCCAAACCACTGCCTTCCATGATGTAGCCAATGCAGCCAAGGTAACTCTTCATGAAGTGAAATCCTCCAAGTCTCACAACAACTTCTAACTTCTGATCCATAACAATTTGAGATGCCTTGATGAACAGAGGCAAATCAAAGGTAATTTCCCCCTCCCCCTCTGCTCTTGGAATAAATAATAACCCCCAAATCCACCATGTAAGTTGAAATTAACCTCTTCGGTTTGTTTTTTGCTCATTTTTATATAATATGGTAATTTTCCTGTTATAAATATGACATTTTAGTGACAAAACAGCTTTTTTGACCTTTGACCTCATTTTCAGGTCAGGATTTGGTCCCAAGGGTCAATAATTATCCTATGTCATCTTCTTTTGTAATTCTGTGCATTTTCACACCAAGATCATCTATATACTAATAGATCATGTTTTGTTGCTGAAATATTATTTTTAGTGATTTAGGCAGGGGTCAATGACCTTTGACCTCTAATAAAACAAAATTCCCCAACCCCTATCCCCCCTTACTTTTTTTTGGAAGTTGTCCATACCCATACCCACCAAAATCAGTTGAAACTAGCTTCTTTTAAAAACAATCACAGATTGGCTTATATATGGCTAATTTAGGGTTACTGACAATTCTATAAATTTAGTCCAACCCGATTATCTCCCCTTATCACTCTTCACGTCCGCCATTACACCACTGCAGATCAAAATAAATATTTAAGAGATATAATGAAATTAGCGAAACAAATATCACACAAACAATACCAGACCTACAGTTACATCGAGTATAATATAGAGAAACACAAGATAACAAACTGTTCAAATGGATTTATTTATATGCTTAATTTACCAGTTTCACTTACATGTATCGTGCTAAAATTGTATGCCAAATAAAATATGTACAGACTAGTCTCTGTTACTTTTGATATTACTTGAAATTTTAAATCTGCTATTTAAATTAAATGATGCCACAGTACTTTACATCAACATGATGTATTACTGGATTGACAAGTTTACAAATCTCAGATCTATGCTAACAGAATATAATGTTCATGTACTACAAAGCCTTTTGTAGTCTTTAGAAAGTCTCAGTCTGTCATCATGGTGGTCATCCGTCAAGCGCACAAGTAAGTGTTTGAAGTAAAACTTCATGAGTCGTGGTAATAGACTACCGATATATTCTGAGCAAAATGGAACGTCAACAATACATTGGAATTTGGATGTCCAGACAACAAATTTACATAACCTGGCCTTTGTGCAAAACATGGTCATTTGCACTTGGCAATAATATCCATTGCCTCCCTTAGGATTTAAATATTCCTGTCCATCTTTTAAGCTAACATCATATTTTCCTGAAGAAATTAACTCCCTGAGTGGGCGCGTAGTACATTTAATTTCTATTATGGTGTTTTCATCCACGATACCATCAGGGCTGGCGGCAAAATATGGCTCCTCGGGACATACGACAAGGCCCGACTTGGAAACGGGTAAACCAGACTTTTGCTCGAACCATTCCCGAGCTTTCGACTCATTGTCTCGTCCATGTTTTGTAGCAGCACACCCCTTGAACCGTGGATATAACTGATTATTTACAAATTTACTGGGGTCAGCTCTGTCTGTTTTGGGCACAGAATTTGCCTTGCTGGCCGTTATGCGCAGTTTGCGACTTTCTTGCCACAAGTTTGAATTTTGGTGTTTTGTTTTCTTTCCCATCATCCTAATGTTTTCCTCAGTAATACACACATATTTCTTATAAAAATGTGCACAGAAAGTACACGACAAGGGGCAATTCACTGTCATGGTTTGATCAATGCTGTGTGGCCCGTGTTCTATGCCACCTTTTTCAACACAAGTTTTTTGCTCTGGGGCATGAAGAATTTTGTACAGTATTGTTCCTTTACATTCCCAGAGTGATTTGACTGTTGACTGTTGACAGGTCTTTGTGATCCAAAAACTGCTTGGTATTCGGTGTTGCATCATTATTTACTAATACTTTTGTGTTACATGTGATTAATGTCTTCGCACTTGGTCTATCAAATGAAATATCAATCAACTTATCATGAGTTAGAGATTTTGCCGCGCCTCGACCCCAGGCTTGAGCCGTATCCGTGCATGTTGTACCACCTACACCACTGGACCAAGCTAGTGTCACTGCATACAATAGGGCCGATACATGACTGCAGCTTCTACCGCTCCCTGCTGGGCACGTACAATAACCAGTTAGCACCGTACAATCCTTAGTAATTGCAACCCATGTAAAATAATCTGCACGTCCCACACCAGGCTGACTTGGTGATATGTGTGCTTTCAGAAAGTCTATCTCGTTAACCTTCACGGAAAATATGTCGCCCATCCATCCATTCTGGACATAATTGTACCCGTACATTGCACGGAACGCCTTCATGACTTTTCCATCAAATGCTTTTGACTCCACTAAGTATTCCAAAATATCCTCATACGTTAATCTTGGCCACACTTTACAGTTGTTTTTCTCCCAGATACTGTCATCGAGTGGAAGCTCTGAAAAAAAGAAGGTATAATGTAACGGTGTACACTACAAGTAAATCAAATGCCGGGATAGCTCGGATGTAGGCTTTCCGGCTTTAAAGTAATATGAATGTATATGTACTAGGTTTGATCCTGGGTAATCGGGTTGCACTTATTCATGTCGCATTTTTCATGGCTCAACTGTATAATGTAATGGTGTACATGTACAAATGATACAATGCCAGGATGACTACATGTAGGTTAGCTCTGAGATAAGCTTTCCGGCTATGATCAATGTAGTGTGGCGTCCGTGGTTGAGCGTTGGATTTGGAATTGAACGGTCCCGGGTTCGATACTCAGTCAGGCCACGTATGTAGTGTCATTGAGCAAGGCACCTCACACACATTGCTTAGTACTGGTTAATCGCTTAGGTCGGCTGAGCCTGCCCAGGAAAACATGTCTAGGTCCCCGCGAGGGGTTTGACATTAATCATTAATGGTACATACATACATGGAAGGTACCATGTTCGTAGCCCAGTGTGTGACACTTTCCTACCACAATTTTTAGGACTCAATTTAGTAACGGCATATACTAGCCCTATTCTGTCAAGATATGTATCTACACCTCGCACTGTTATGAATAACCATGCAGACACCTGTGACACGGGCTGTGTATGCAATGTTTTATACACACAGGTTTACCTCAAATTTGTTTTGTTTTAAAGATTTAAATTATTGTAAAATACTGTCTAAAGTAGTAATTGCGGTGAAATCATACAAGTTGCTCAACAAACCTTCAGTAAATTATCCAAAAACTGCTCAGTTGACCTTGATCTCGATTTCCGTAGTAAACATTACAACTCGTAATACTACAAAAACATTACAGTTAAGTTCTGAAATCATATTCCACATATTTTACTTACCAATTTGACTGTTGTCGTCCATTTGAAGTCTTATTTCTACAGTGATATCTCGTTCAGATCTTTCTAAGATTTGCAGGAATTTTGCGGCTTGTTTTGCAGTGGTGTAATGGCGGATAGGTCACGTGACCAACAAAATGGCGGCCGTCTAATTAATTAAAATAGAATTGTCATAACAAGAGAGACATGCATAGACTAATATTACTGTCATACATACATTTGTATTACCGAATACTAACATCCATAGACAGTAGACATGAAAACGAAACTGTGGTTACCGATATAAGAAAGAACATGCATGCATTATTTTGGACTGAAAGCCCGATTATGAATATGATTTACGATTAACCAAATATTAGAGTCCAATAATAAAACAAGGATACTTCCTTGGCGTGGATGCTCGGAACATCCTAAATGTATCCATCTTTGAAATATGTAGATAACAAACAAACATGGACACTAATTGATCAGATTATTTTGGGAAGAAATTAAAGTATCACTACCCTTCAATAGAGCTTCCAGTATGCTGACTGAATAAAGGTAGAATAAATAAATTGTGCTAGCACATGGCTAGGCATTATGTATAACCCGTAAATAATACTTAAACAGTTTAAACCTTATTTATTTTACTACGATTGCAATGTAAGTTTTAACAACGTATGTTAATCACTCTCGTTGGCGCCGATGAAAACGTAAATGTGGTCATTCGTGTGAGAGGAAACCGGAGTACCCGGAGAAAACCCACCTGTCCGATATGGCGACCACCGTACCATCTCACAGACTTCCCTGTCCGAGGATTGAACCCGGGTTGCATTGGTGAGAAGCTACATACATTTCGTGTGCCTCACAATTCCTACGATAAATCCGGATGCTGCGCATACGGTTCGATGATGAGCAATTTAGATAATTTACACCAATTTAATATGTTGAATTGCTTATACATGGAAATCCCTGGCTGGCATAATATTCTCATATACCATGTCAACGAACGAACTAACATACTTATATTTATGATCCGTACACGTGACAATATATCTTATTTGATTCTGTGATTTATTCCGCATTAAAATGTGCCACATATGTATTGCATTTGGTTTGAGACAGAAAGATCAGCCACAAGAGCATATGAATTTAATGTATTTCAATTATCTAAGTAAACTGGAAACAGTGGTTCCAAACTGTAGATACGTTATCACACATTTGGAAGAAAGAAACTAGTCTGAAGAATATACATAGATATATAGATATATTTTATTCCACCATATGATGAGATTCATGTACATCATAAACGCAGTCAATTCACAACACAATGAACAGATGAAAGTGAACATAGTACTGTTTACACATATAGGCACTACGCTATATCATATGAGTATATTGATACATATACACATATATATACACATATGAAGGATCAACTTTGACTGGATAACGGTACAGAAAATAAATTGTGCTAGCACAGGGCTAGGCAGTGCGCATAACTCTTAACATACATACATGTCGCGTGCATCACGAATTTTACGATCAAACCGGAAGTTGCACATACGGTTCGATGAAACATTGTGTGAACCGGAAAACGGAACACCATGAAACTCTGGCTAGAGAATTCTTCATTAAGACTTAAACGTTACAGTTTCGTGTCAATAGCATTTACACTTATTTACAATATATATATAGTACAATATTATTATTTATCCTACCTTCATGCGAAATAACGTACACAAACGGCCTGCCTAATAAATGTTGCTTTATTAGTCAGTGCCTAATAAAGCTTTCGTGATGGACTACTTTTATGACCCAGATTACGGTTTGTAAATATACAAAGTGTATGTCGTCACATTGTGTTGTCTGCTGAGTTTGGAAAATGTCCCAAGAATAAAGTCGTGTACAGGCAAACTTTCAGGTTGTTTGGGATGAATTAACAGCACTCGATGAGACCCCTCTGGAAACTACTGTTGTCAGAGAAATGTCATTTATCATTTATCTATAAATAGAAATATCAATGCGCAACATATTACCAAGTGCGTAGGGAGTTTGTAAGCTGTCATGGGTAGTTTGTTTGTTTTTGTGTCGGGTGCACACTCAGAATGTAGGATAAATAGAATATTAGGTTACTGTCTTATACATTTTAATTTATTAGGCTCGTCTCCGAAAAAAGACAAGGCTCGGCAGAGCCTCGCCTTGTATACTTTCTCCGACTCGCCTAATATATAATCGTGATGAGGATGATGATTAACATACATGAACATATAATGTACAGAATGTTGAGCTGAAATTTCTGCTAAATTTAAGTGTGCGAATAGTGGTGGAACCTATGCTCGGCATAAATCCCACCTATAATGCCAAGTATAAAATGTTAATTGCACTCTCCGTATATTAGTATTTTCCTAAGTCGTGAAAACAACTTTCAAAATACTCTTGTTGACAGTGTTAGCTTCATCAAGTGACCTTGCTGCTCAATACAGCTATCGCAACGGTGTCGGTCGGCACCCGTTTATATGGGGAACTGAAGACTTCAGGGCACCTATGCACGGCGTACTTGTTATGTTTTATTTATTCACCATAACGTGTTGAATATCTTATTTTGATATAGTATATCATTGAATAAAAACACTTATTGGTCTTAATCAGAAATAGTATAGAAACTAGTTTTCCTGTTAGGTGTAGATTTTATAAATTCGGATAGCTACATGAATTGCACATACACCGTATCAGTTTCGGTGGAAATATTCTCATAATGATTTGCTTGTTTATATTTGTCTGCTGGACCAGTCACATGTCAGTTGCATCAGGCTACCGATACACGCAACGGAATGCTATTGAACCATGCTTCAGCTCTGTCAGCGAATTTAGCCTAGAACTATACACATATGTTAAATACGGATGAAAATACGCCGAGCATAGGAATACGCCGAGCATAGGAATACGCCGGAATACGCCGGAATACGCCGAGAATAGGAATACGCCGAGCATAGGAATACGCCGGAATACGCCGAGCATAGGAATACGCCGGAATACGCCGAGCATAGGAATACGCCGGAATACGCCGGAATACGCCGAGAATAGGAATACGCCGAGCATAGGAATACGCCGGAATACGCCGAGCATAGGAATACGCCGGAATACGCCGAGCATAGGAATACGCCGGAATACGCCGAGCATAGGAATACGCCGGAATACGCCGAGCATAGGAATACGCCGGAATACGCCGGAATACGCCGGAATACGCCGAGCATAGGAATACGCCGGAATACGCCGAGCATAGGAATACGCCGGAATACGCCGGAATACGCCGGAATACGCCGAGAATACGCCGAGCATAGGAATACGCCGAGCATAGGTTCCACAACTCTAGATATATATAGTAAAGTAACACCGCTTTCAGACATTCCTATAGTGGCTATCGTACGGTCTATAAACACATAACTTGTTCAGTTTATTGTGAAAATGTACTGTATTTTGACGACTGAAACTGAAACAAGAATTGTTATTTTTGATTTCCTAGTTATATGCTTATTAATATACATTAGGAAGTATGCATGTGTAATATAATATAATGTTGTTAATATATAGGCAATTCTAAGCAACGATTGTTATTTTGTTATATATTTTATGTGGCAAATGTTTCGACAAATAATAGGAACAATCGTTCACCGATTACGTGGTTCCTTGATACCGTGGTTGTCTTTCTTCCTCCTTTATGCAACATGTTTCGCTGGACATAATCATACTTGTGAAACATTTTGTGAAACTCTGTCTAGACCATGTACTACATACACATCAGGGTGTCGTATTATTGCATGTGCGGAAGCTATCCATCTGGCTTGCCAATTGTATGTGCGGAAGCTATCCATCTCTCTTGCCAATTGTATGTAAGGAAGCTATCCATCTGGCTTGTCAATTGTATGTGCGGACGCTATCCATCTGTCTTGCCAATTGTATGTGCGGAAGCTATCCATCTGTCTTGCCAATTGTATGTACGGAAGCTATCCATCTGTCTTGCCAATTGTATGTGCGGAAGCTATCCATCTGTCTTGCCAATTGTATGTACGGAAGCTATCCATCTGTCTTGCCAATTGTATGTGCGGAAGCTATCCATCTGTCTTGCCAATTGTATGTACGGAAGCTATCCATCGGGCTTGCCAATTGTATGTGCGGAAGCTATCCATCTGTCTTGCCAATTGTATGTGCGGAAGCTATCCATCTGGCTTGCCGGATGTCGGTGGCCTTGCTTGTTCGTGCAACATGTTTCGTGGGATATATTAAACCTTGTGAAAATTACGCATTTTGTGAACAGGAAAACGGAACACAAGGAAACTCAGTGACGAACAATGGCTATACCATGTCCTACATATACTTCGGGTGTGTCGCATTATTGCATGTGAGGAAGCTATCAATATGGCTTGCCGAAGATCGGCGGCTTTGCCTGCGTGTCAGTTCGTGTTTGAAATAAGGTTCGGATGGGCACCGCGGTATTCCTCCGCCAATAATAACTGGAGACTCCCTATAGTGTCTAACTGTCTTCACACGCCATCGATTATTGTAAAAACCCATCTGTTTAATACATGAAAATGAGCATCGACATGCTGACAATACAATGACTTGCTAATTCAACTGAAAACAATCTGTTTGGTAGCCGACGTTTATACTATGAGGAGTGTTCAATACTTGATTGATGATTGTTGTTAGGCCATTTACAGTACGAATGTTCCGCTCTGATTCTGTCTGTGTTATATGACTGTTCCAAAGAATGTAATAGTTTGTATATCCAAATGTCATTGGCTTCTAAGATGTATGTCCGTGCTTAGCAAAATGTGGTGGAGACTATAGATAAACTTTGAAAATCTATACTTGAAACGAAAACTGGCCAAATGGTGCATGTTGAAAATCCTGTGTTTAAATATTTATATCATAAAGGTCCATTGTGTATGCTAAGGGCTATTATAAGGTGTTCATCAGCGTATTTTGCTCCAATTGAACTTGTGTACATTAAGGGTACTATAATGACTAAACTATGTTCTAAAGAATAGAAAGTAAAGGCGTATTAAAGTGATACTGTAATTCATCAAAGTGGAGCAGTATTGTATCTGGAATTCCACATGGATCATTATTGGGTACAATTGTTATCGATTATTTATATCAACGATGTGCCCGAACTTATCCAAGAAACTTGATAAATATTTGTGTCGCCTACAAAACGTTTTGCAAGCTATACGGTCACATGCGGACACAATTAAGGACATTAGACAAAAGTCAAATTTAGCCACCATCTGGGCTTGCCAAAATGTGGGTATGAGAAGGAATGAGACTTGAATGTCTCTAGTTTTGGCCAAGAGACTATAGCAATGCTAAATCTTCACCCAAGTGGTAAAGTAGAAACGGGCTTATAAAATAGTAAATATGTGGCCAGTGCTACTGCATTGATACCCTGGCCAGTAGAACATGGATATATTACATATGTAAATAGTTCAACATTGTTTGTTCTTGGAGGGTGATACATGTGTAGCTCGTAGGAGCCTCGTAGGTAGAGATTGACCCAATCACTGGACCGACTACATATTTCACGGCTGTCCGATTAGCGCAGTGGTTAGAGCGCTCGCTTCTCACCAATGCAACCAGGTTCGATCCTCAGACCGGGAAGTATGTGAGATGGTACGGTTGTCGCCAGATCGGAAATCTGGGTTTTCTCCGGGTACTCCGGTTTCCTCCCACACGAATGACCACATTTACGGTTTCATCGGGGCCAACGAGAGTGATTAATATATTATTTTGCTAACACTTGCTTCGCAATCGTTGTAAAATAAATAAAGTTTAAAAAAAACTATATTCTGTGATACACTTTCTGCAAGCATTCATTTCGACATATTAGAAGACCATCTTGGAAATTATATTCAATGTGTCATGGAATTTGTTTTATATAGTCAAACCTGTCTTAAGCAGCTAGCCAAGGGAATTACAGAAAGTGGCTGCTTATTTCGAATCTGGAAACTGGCTGCTTAATACAGGTTGGCTGCTTAATAGAGGTGACCACTGATACAGGTTTGACTGTATGCTATACTGTGCTATAAACTCTCCCGAGAGGAGGAAATAAATATTCAGTTCTATGCAGTTCAGACTTTAGCGATTTTGATTAAAACAATGTATTACCATTAATTAAATACGAACACTATATGGCCTATGTTGAGATAGTGAGTAGCGATGTTTAACAGCTTGTGCAATTGTTTGAGAAAACTAATCAATCATTGCAAAGTGCAATGTCATTAATATATTTGAAGTTGCAAAATATAATTGTGTGTTTTACGTTTATTTATCGTCGCTACCGGTTGCCCATATGAGCGACGCCTCCTGAAGAGATTAGTCATTTTAGATTTTGGAGGATAGTGCAATGATACAGAAAGAGACCCATTACAGATTCTCCTCTGGTTCTTTTACGTGTACGGTGTAAAGCACGAAATATAATCGTTACCTTTTCGTTTAAGTATGTTGCAAATATAACAGAATATAAGATTTATGGGTGCTATTTGTTTCGGTATATTTGAATATATTGTCAATCATAGAATGAAGTAGTGGAAGTCGTGATAGCGCAGTGGTAGCTTGTTCGCTTTAGGTGCGAAATGCCAGGAGTTCGGAACACGCTGGAACCGTTACGATTGTACCCTTAGGCAAGGCATTTAAATTCCACGTTGCCTCTTCTCTCTCCCTCGTGGCGATAGGAAGACTCATCAGGAATGAGGTCTCGAGAGTGATTAATATATGTTGTAAGAAGTTGTTTCGAAATCGAGCTAAAATAAATGTGTATGCATTAATTGTAGTATGGTTGTGTTACATGATGATGTGGTTCTGCTAACTTCTCAAGCCATGTGCATGCATAGGCTATGACATAAATCCTCTATGTAATTGTTTTACGTTTATTTATCCTCGCTACCGGTTGCCCATATGAGCGACGCCTCCTGAAGAGATTGGTCATTTTAGATTTTGGAGGATAGTGCAATGATACAGACAGAGACCCATTCCAGAGTCTCATCTGGTTCTTTTACGTGCACGGTGTAAACCACCGACACGAGACCTCGGTTTAACATCCCATCTGAAAGACTGTTAATTTTATTAGGGTCAGATGGGGGCATCGAACCTGCGAATCCTGGATTACCAGTCCAGCATGTTAATCACTGGACTACACTTCCGTATGTTCCTCTATGTAATGCGCAGAATGTACCAATTAAAGTCGTCCGTTATTAAGCTTAGATATCGCACATACAAAGACGTCGCCTTTGATATCTCAATCGGACTTCGCCAAGGGGACTTCATTTCGCCAACATAGTGGGCCATGTTCGTGGAAGACCTTGGATAAGATTAACCCATTTGATTCTGGATACCATTCAAACAGTATTTGCAAAGAACATAGAACGAGATCATCAGCCACGGAATGTTCCTTCTGATCAGGCTCTATGCTCTAACATGTAGCTATGTAGCAAACAACATATATCCTGATCAACACGCAGCGTCACGCTGCGGCTGATCTGGATCAATGTTGTTTGCAAAAGCCTTTAAATCATTAAAGACATATAATTATGTGATCTTAATACGTGTCGGGTGACATTGTTCTGATTGACTTGGCCCCATATGACCCACAAAATACGTTATATAATCTAAGTTGTGTGACAATTGGTGGGCCTGGAGTTAATGTTTTGCTATACAAGGTATTCAAATTCCACACGCCTCTTCTCACTACCTCGTGGCGATGGATTCCATCAGGAATTAGGTCTCGAGAGTGATTAATATAAGTTGTAAGAACGTGTTTCGAAATCGAGCTAAAATAAATTTGTATAAATATAGTTGGCCAGTAGTTCTTTGTTTATGATAGTTATTATTATTATTATTATTATTATTATTATTATTATTATTATTATATACCACACTTATATAGCGCTCTTTTCATCTAAATATAAAACGTTCAAAAGCGCTTTACAGCCTAAAATATCACAAATATTGATAAAAACTTCCACATACAATGAGATAAAACAAGACAAAATTAGCAAACACAATTACAATGGATTCTAAATATGCTATAAAATATTAGGATCTAAAATTATAACAATTAAAATATAGGTAATAATTAAATAAAATGTGTTCATTTGCGGTCTTAATCCTGATTGAGCACAGACACTGTTCGATATTTATGTTCCATATGAACATTTAAAAAGGTGTGTCTTCAAAGCCTTCTTGAAAGAACACAATGTTGTTGCACTTCTAAGATTTGATGGAAGAGAATTCCAAAGTTTTGGGGCAGCAGTCATGAAACTTCTATCTCCGTATGTGACAGTCCGACTTCTTGGTAACACAAGAGTAGTTGCTTCATTTTTAGACCGTAAGTCTCTCCTTGGTATATAAACCTCAAGCAAGTTTCTCAAATAAATCGGTGCTTCTCCATTCAATGCTTTATATGTGTGAGTCAGTATTTTATACTTTATTCTTTCTTGAACTGGTAGCCAATGAAGTTCTTTTAGAATGGGCGTTACATGACTGAAACGGGATGTTATGGTTATGATG
>CM026392.1:54289459-54326959 GCA_014843695.1 Archivesica marissinica
CTACCCATAGAACTCCCCGGATAGAAAAATATTGTAGTTATTGTAGGCGTAATGGCCACGGACGAACAGAGTGTTGGGCAGATCCCAATTCACCTAGGTACAGGGGTACTAGAAACCTAGCAAACGGACACCAAGTGTCAAACACTACTCATAGTTCAGCCTTTATAACCAATGAGCCAGTGAACTCATGTGAAAATACCGAGATGGTAAATCCATTACTTGCCAAATATACAGGTCAAGCACGCATAAATAATAACACCGCACAAGTGACGTATTTGAGAGATTCAGGTGCGACAATTAGTTTATTGTCGGCTACTGATCAGACCGCTGATCATTTAGAATACACAGGTGAACGGGTAACAATCCGCGGTGTCAATTATATCCCTGGTAATTATCCGATAGCAAAGATTAGCGTCGATTGTCCAATATACCAAGGAACATTGAAGGTGGCTGTATTAAAACACAGATGCACCGCGGGGGTGGATCTTATAATAGGTAACGACTGTGAAACTGCCCCTGTCACTGATTTGATTACCTGTGGCGTGGTTACACGCTCAAATAAGAAAATTATCCCGTTTGATGAAATTGTCACGTCCAACCCAGACTCAGAAAACACGACCGATACAAATCACAATGTCTTACCTTTTCGGAATACAATTGAGATCAATTCCCCCTCTGAGAAAGCCAGTACAGTTAAACCCCAAAATATTCCCTCTATTGACGATTTGAGTCCTGATAAATTATTGCAAGAACAGAATAATGACCCGACCTTAGCACCCCTCTGGGAAATGGCTCAAGAAGGAACACCTATTCGGCAAGGATATTACATCCAGCTCGAACCCCGACTACTTATGAGGAGAGAACAACCTCAAGACACGTCCAAAGTTCGACCCTGGAAAATATATGATCAGGTGGTAGTTCCACGGGGATTCCGTGATCATATAACGGGACTCGCCCATGACAGTTTAAGTACGGGACACCAGGGACCTAGTAAGACCCTGAAGCGCATTAAGCGCCGCTTCTTTTGGCCGGGAATCCGCGCAGATGTTAAACGATTCTGCCATAGCTGTGGGCCGTGCCAGAGAGCGGGTAAGGGACAGAAAGCCACTGTAGCCCCATTGAAACCCCTGCCCATTATATCCCAACCATTCAAATTTATATCCGCTGATTTCGTTGGACCCATGAAGAAAACTATAAATGGGAACCAGTATATCTTGAATTTTATTGATCATGCCACTAAATATACGGAATCTTTCCCATGCGCCGCAGCGACAGCTGTTAATGCACAAAAAGCCCTGATCGAGATAATATCTCGACATGGAAAACCCCAGACCCTGTTGACTGACCGAGGAAGCGCTTTCATAGCTGAAACATTCACACGCTTCCTAGCCGAGCACGATATACGTCACTTAACTAGCACGAGTTACAGGCCTCAAACCAACGGATCAATAGAGAAATATAATGGTACATTGAAAACCATGCTTAGAATCCTTGGGGAGAACTCTTTATCGTCTTGGGATGAGATGCTACCCTGGCTATTATTTGCATATAGAAGTGCAGAGCACTCTAGCACAGGATATTCTCCCTTCTACCTTCTATATGGGCGCGAACCTAGAGATAATCTAGATTCCACTTATGATCTCTGGGCTAGAAATGAGCGGGATGAAGGGATCCCCATAAATAACTATGTACAAGAATTATGTCATAGATTAGCTGAAGCGTTACGTGACGCCAGCGAGAATGCACAACAGGCCGCAGATGGTCGTAAAACAAAGTATGACAGAAGTAAGAAAGCGAAAATGCGTGTATTCCAGCGTGGTGAATTAGTGTTAGTACGATTACCGTTAAAAGGTAATAAGCTGAAAAATGCCCTCCAGGGACCGTATCCGGTACACGAAAAGGTAGCGTCGCATACCTATATTATATACATGCCTGATAAGAGAGTAAAATACCGTGTTATGCATGTAAACCAGTTGAAGCCCTGGACAGGTAGGGAGGAGGGTGCAGCTCTAGCTGATAGTAGTCCGGTGTATGAGTCCCAAGACCCTACCCTATTAGATTACCAAGCCCCTACGGACATTGAGAAAGAATTCGATCCTTGCAGTCCTCTTGAATCTGTACCTAAGAAAACCTGGCCGGATATCAGTCATTTAAACCCAGACCACAGGGACGATATTAGTCAGTTATTTGACCGTTACCCCCGTTTATTCTCTGGACAACTGGGACGTTTCCACGGTGTTACCCATGATATTGATGTGCAAGGTGCTTCACCCGTAGTCCAGCCTTACTACCGCATGTCTCCAGAAAAGAAACAAATATTAAAAACTGAGCTAGATCAAATGTTGGAGTTAGGAATTATCCGCCCTAGCAGAAGCCAGTGGGCCTCTCCCATAATATTGGTACGCAAATCAGACTCAGAATGGCGACCATGTATTGATTATCGGAAAATTAATGACCTGACTCGAGGAGAAGCCTTCCCCATCCCGAGATTAGACGATCTCATTGATCAGGTCGCAGGTTCGAGTCTGATATCAATTTTAGATCTTAATAAAGGTTACTGGCAGATTCCGCTAACCCCTCGAGCTAGTGAAATTGCAGCGTTCATAACCCCCTGGGGCTTGTTTGAACCATTAACTCTCCCATTTGGTTTAAAAAACGGTGGAGTTACCTTCCAGAGGGCCATAAACGAGATAATCGCTCAATCCCCGACAGAACCCATCCGTGATAGATTTGCCGACGCATATCTGGATGATATTGCTGTTCGATCCAATTTATGGTCACAGCACATAAATCACTTGGATTGGACATTTCATAGACTAGAGGATAGTGGTGTTACTTTGAATCCGAAGAAGTGTAAAATTGGGTCTGGAACAGTCAAGTACTTGGGACATGAATTAGGGTCGGGAAAAATCAAACCAATTTCCAGCAAGGTTGAGTGTATTAGTAATATCTCTCCCCCACAGACCAAGAAACAATTACGAGGATATCTGGGATCAGTAGGATTTTACAGGAAATTCATTCCCCAGTTCGCTGAGATCGCCGCTCCCCTGACTGACTTATTAAAGGGCAAGCGATCAGGGAACATCATAACTCAGTGGAGCGATAAACATCAACTTGCTTTCGAATCCTTAAAGAAAGCTTTAACCAATAAACCCATACTGAAGGCCCCTGACTTTAACCAAGAGTTCGAACTCTATACTGATGCTTCCGATTTGGGAATTTCGGCTGTACTGACTCAGACCGTTGACCAAGTACCACACCCAGTAGCATTTTATTCCCGAAAACTTATTCCACGAGAGAAAAACTACTCTACAATAGAGAAGGAATTATTAGCTATAGTGGCCGGTATCGAACATTTTCGCATATATGTAAGCACAAGCAAAACAATAATTAATTCAGATCATAATCCCCTTGTATGGTTAAGTAGGTCGAAAACGTCCAATCAACGCCTCTTAAGATGGGCACTGTGTCTCTCAGAATTTAATCTGACCATTAAACATATCAAAGGGACTCAAAATGTTCTAGCAGACTTTCTCAGTAGAGTTCAATGACTGTGATGTTTGACTTAGTAAATGTACTTGGTATTATTTCAGTTGTTCAGTAAATAGTTATTGCCTCTATGATTAGAATGTTGGTACCTAGCGAAAGAAATGCTATTTTAGGACATATGATGTATTGATATTATGATTGTTTTCTACTGTATATTCAAAGGAATGAAGATTTGTAAATCGGCCGATAGCGGGCGATGTCAAACTTCTCCCCGGGTAGGGAGGATTGTGCAAAACCCCAATTTGCACGAAATGTTTATTATTGTTATATATAAATAGTAATGTATTATATAAATACATTAAACTGTTTCTATATATGGCCAAATGTTTACCATGTAATATATATATATTTGTTTTATGCATAATCGTCTGCTATTATTTTCGCGCCTAAAATTATCAATCTCGCTTCGCGCGGGAAATGACTTAAGATGTTAGGCCTAATCTCAGTTTATCAAGGCCGTGGTTGCAGGTGTCCAGTTATGTAATACAAAGGCACCGAACTGGTTTGATGGTGTAATATTAGATAACAGGCCGTGGTTGCAGGTGTCCAGTTATGTAATACAAAGGCACCGAACTGGTTTGATGGTGTAATATTAGATAACATAACAGATGTTTAGGAATAACAGATGTTTTAGGAATTGTTATATCATATATACACTGATTCAATCATGTATATAAGAAATGGATTTTATTAACATAAATCAGACACACTAGAGCCTAACTCCAGGAGCGAGAAAGGTCGTGATCTCAATCTAGTATATAGAACATATAAACTGTATTTATGATACTTAGATATTATGGACATTATAAGAAATATAACTTATAAAGATTTGTCGAATAATTAAATTGTTCAGCCATAGAAGAAACAGAGAGTTTCGGCGAACCATACCAGGTGATTAAAAGTTAATCTAATCAGAAACAGTGATTAGATTATAGTGATATTGAGTAATGACGGATTAGAAAGATTGGATGTTAAATATACTGTGTAAGCGCATAGTCGGCTCACACAAATGGATTGTTAAATAAGCTTTTAATGATACGATGTATATATATATAGATCACTGATTATATATATATGGATATTTCTGATGCCAATTTAAACAAGATATTATATAGAAGAAATGTAATACTGTGTTGAGTTATCATTAATACATATAATAACGAAGAAACCCCCTAGACAACTCCAGCGAGTCTACAATAGGATATACCCTGGTAAGAGCCGTAGCAACCGAGACATATTATTACGAGAAGAAAAAGGAGAGTTTGCGACAATATGCACAATACAATATAATTAAACTAAAAGCAGTATGGTTATGGTTAGGTACTGCATTTATTGTTTAAATAACATTCGTAGCGCAGTGGATGCGCGTTCGCTTCAGGTGCGAAAGGTCCGGAGTTCGAGCCCCGTTATAGCCGTTACGAGTGTGCCCTTAGGCAAGGCATTTAAATTCCACATTGTCTCTTCTCTCTCCTTCGTGACGATGGATTACATCAGGAATGAGGTCTCGAGAGTGATTAATATAAGTTGTAATAACTTGTTTCGCAAGCGAGCTAAAATAAATTTGTATAAACTATTGCTGAAAAGCAAATGCCACACCTGCATAATTAATTATTATTTATACCGCATACCTAATAACGTCTTAAGGAATTAATCGCGCGTTAATAGTTTCCATCGGGGTATGACATACATGAATGGAGACCGAAGACATCCACGCTAACCTTAAACACGCCCAATTTAGTTCATACCCCAATAGAAACTATTAACCGGCGATGCATTATATATACTTACAGATACATTAATTATTCGTTTCAATGACACGAAGAAAATATAGCACAGGTTTCATTTAAGTCCAGATTTGCCACTTGCTGTGTGTAAATAGATCATCATTGGAACAGCGTAAACTGTCAGACACCACTTTTCATGCGACGAACGGTGCCTAACACTGCGAATGCGCATGCCCGTAACTTCGAGTGCGCATGTCAGCTGCATATCATTAGTTGCGAACCCTCATACGAAAATGTATACAATCAGGCCACATACGTTCATCGACGGAAATGCAATAGCGTTGTACCATGGTTGTACAGATATTCGGTCACCTAAGGTTTGAATGTGAATAACTTCCCGGCAGTCACTTTTATAGCATCAGTTTCAGAGTTTATTGGCATTACACACAATTGTTCGTCGCCTATACAACATGTACGACGGACAGTACATACTATACAATTACAATATAATACATGAGAAAAGCATGAAAACAAAATTAAAATTAATGGGTATCGTAGTTTGAAAATATATAATGAATATACATACGTAAATGTGTTCATTGACAACTACCCTCTAATAACACAAGTTAGGTCAATGACAATAATAATGTGGTAAGCAGTTGTTTCTCAAGTTACTTCTCTATAGAATGGACATACTAATAAAACGTGATATTCAGTTTCAATACAATTCATATTGCATTTCGTACAAATTCTCTGGTTTCTATCAATAGTTCTATGACGACCTTCTTATATGAGTAAATTATGAGCAGAACATCGAAATCTAGACAAGTTAATTCTATAACTAACATTTTTAACACAGGATAAATACTTTTCTGGTTGGAAATATGCTTTAAACATGCAATAGGTTTCAAGTTTAGGTAGATTTCTAAGAACCACTGCGAATGAAATAATATTACTATGCAAAGTGATCATTCTTGCATTTATCAAGCTTGACTAAACTCAGAATGCATAACATCTTTTCAAATAAAACAAGTTCACGCACACACATGTGAATTCAACATGGCGTCAACAAAAGGAACCAAATGCCATGTACCAGAAATATGTTTTCCGGTATTGTCATATGATTGACACGTGACCTTGTAAAGTGAAGCATTATTGTTCTCCCGTTACAAACATAAACAAGACGGATCTGTAGTCCAGTGGACTGGTAATCCAGGGATCGCTAGCATTTGAATTTCGCTATATATGTACGACAGTACGACAATAAATCTAACGAACAAGTCGTATGCTAGCATGTGAATTTCACTATATGTACGACAGTATGACTATAAATCTAACGAACAGGTCGTATGTTAATATATGGAATTCGCTATTGGTACGACACTACAATAATAAATCTAACGAACAAGTCGTATGCTTAGTATAATGGCCTTCCATATTGGTACGAAAGTACGACTATTATTAGATTTTAAAAGTCGTACCAATAGGCATGTAGTAACTAACAATTAGACTCTAAATCTATTGAACAAATTGTTACTTACTACATGCCTTATATATTGGTACGACTCTAAATGTAATATTTAAGTCGTAAGTAAGTATAATAACCTTATCAAACTGGTCCGACATCACGACTCCAAATCTAATAAACAAGTAGTAGGTGTGCATGATAAGCTTAGTTATTTGTACGACACTAAATCAAATAAAGTAGTCGTAGATTAGTGCAATACATTAAAGCGACATTACATCGCAACAAGCCCCAAAAATGCCCTTTTTTCAAGCATTGCTACAACACATTCGAATACTTGAAAAACATTGAATCAATAAACAAGTGTTTGTGGTCTACACACTCAAAACAGTGAAAGTAGGATTTCATATAACGGTCATCCACGCTCCTGAAATGACATGTGTTTGCCAGTGGAGTCTAAACGCATGCTACTGTCGCTTAGAGATAATTTAACTAAGATTAGTCTACAAATAAATATGCATAGGCACAAATGTGAGATATAACGGTAAAGATGTACCATAAATTTCGTTATTCAGGATACAAGCGTTGTATTACGCATGCATGTAATGCGTAATAATATTTTATATTATGTTGTTATGTCAACAAAACCGCGTATACGACGTTTGTTTATTAGTTGAAATACTCAAGATTGTGAGGCAAACATTTGGGAAATAAATAACACCAGATAATAGGTAATTACATTCTGTATAAATTTGCGTTTTCACTGATGTAGTGTTGCTTTAACTATTGGTACGAATCTAAATCTATCTAAAAAATCTTAAATTAGTGTAATGACTATGTACAGTTCTTACATTCTGTATAAATTTGCGTTTTCACTGATGTAGTGTTGCTTTAACTATTGGTACGAATCTAAATCTATCTAAAAAATCTTATATTAGTGTAATGACTATGTACAGTTCTTACATTCTGTATAAATTTGCGTTTTCACTGATGTAGTGTTGCTTTAACTATTGGTACGAATCTAAAACTATTTAAAAAATCTTAAATTAGTGTAATGACTATGTACAGTTCGTACGACTCTAATACTAATAAACAAGTCGTATATCTGCAAAATGTATGCAACTATTGGTACACTTCTAATTCAAAACAAAGTCGTATATAATTATATATTATATACGACACAAAATCGACAAATAAACAAATATAGAACAGTAGTTGTACTTACTCTTTTTGGTCGTTTCTGTCTCTTTTGCTTCCATTGTTGCAGTAATGGCCGCCTGCTGGTATTCGTGTTCAACAAACTAATGAGTATAGTAATGAAACTATATAGTTATTATTAAAGTTATATCCAAGTGCAAAATATAGATGTAAAGCTTATATTTCAAGACGAAATGTTCGTTATATAATTAATTTATATACCGTAGCTTTGAATATTTTATCTAATCAGTGACTTATAGGCCCATCGGATCGAGCACTTTTTATACGTGTAATATATATAATAACGTATTTATACAGTCATTTATAGCACATTTCACTATAATAAAATAATTGTCAATCTAAAAACATTCAAGCTTTAGTATGTTCCTTTAAAGCAAATAGTTGTCAGTCGTACGACTCTAGTTGTCAGTCGTACGACTCTAGTTGTCAGTCGTACACAGCTACTGTGTATTATTTATTATGAGTATACAATCAAATCATAGGTTGCAGTCGTATATGTTTGTATCCGAGTCGTAGACGAGTCGTACGTGGTATTTATTATTGTTTTGTCTGGACTAAGCAAAATACTGTTAAATTACTATAAGAGTTCTCAAATTCGTACTCGTACTATTTGAACAGTTTTAATTGTTTTTGATTTGACGTCTTTGTTTCGATTAATAGTGTATTAAAACAGTGTTAACCGATTTTGAATTGACGTCTTTGTTTCGGTAAATAGTGTATTATCACAGGTTTCAAATAAATCATTTGACGTCTTTGTTTCGAATAATAGTGTATTTTCACCGGTTTCAAATAAATCATTTGACGTCTTTGTTTCGATTAATAGTGTATTTTCACAGGTTTCAAATAAATCATTTGACGTCTTTGTTTCGAATAATAGTGTATTTTCACCGGTTTCAAGGAGATCCTTAATTTGACGTCTTTGTTTCGATTAATAGTGTATTATCACAGGTTTCAAATAAATCATTTGACGTCTTTGTTTCGAATAATAGTGTATTTTCACCGGTTTCAAGGAGATCCTTAATTTGACGTCTTTGTTTCGATTAATAGTGTATTATCACAGGTTTCAAATAAATCATTTGACGTCTTTGTTTCGAATAATAGTGTATTTTCACCGGTTTCAAGGAGATCCTTAATTTGACGTCTTTGTTTCGATTAATAGTGTATTATCACAGGTTTCAAATAAATAATTTGACGTCTTTGTTTCGAATAATAGTGTATTTTCACCGGTTTCAAGGAGATCCTTAATTTGACGTCTTTGTTTCGAATAATAGTATATTTTCCAAGGACATAAACACTTATTGATGTGACGTCTTTATATTTATTAAGCCCACGTAAACTACAACACAGACAATAAACCCCATAATAGCGTAATGCAACCCAATGCTTGCTCCTAGATGGGACTGTCAAATGTTTGTAATGATTCGATACCGGACACTAGCATTTAGTTAATGCAACAGTTCTACGTATTTTCTTGCTGATGAACAAACTAATAATGTGACAATGTTATCCGAGATTTCTTGGAAGTGTCATTATATGAACTATTCTTATCTCTTTACGTACGCAACACACACTCGACTACCCGACCATCAATCATACCCAGTTATAATCTACAAACTGTTAGGACAGTGCACGTCTATTTATTTCTATTTTCCATTTATGTCAGACCTTCTGGGCATTCTGAGACATTACATCTTTTCCTGTGCAAGTGTAGCAGACCGAAGTGGTTGACCATACAGTACTAAGCAAAGTATTTGAGATTCATTAATTATACAAATTTATTTTAGCTCGATTGCGAAACAAGTTATTTCAACTTATATTAATCACTCTCGAGACCTCATTCCTGGTGGAATCCATCGCCACGAGGGAGAGAGAAGAGGCAACGTGGAATTTAAATGCCTTGCCTAAGGGCAAATCGTAACGGCTACAGTGGGGCTCGAACTCCGGACCTTTCGCACCTGAAGCGAACACGCATCCACTGCGCTATCACGACTTCCACATTATTTAATGATACTACACTACGTGCCGTGAACGAGTATCAAACATGGAACCCCTCGATTCCAAATTATTTATTCCGAGTTTTATATGCAGTCAACCCTGTGTTAGTGCCCCCTATATTAAGAAGCCAACCTGTGTTAGGCAGCCAGATTCCCTATTCCAAATATGTCGTTTTATTTGACATTTGACCTCTGCTAATCAGCAACTTTCTGTGATTCCCTTGGCACCTCTACTAAGCAGCAACATGTGCTAATCAGCCACTTTCTGTGATTCCCTTGGCTGGCTGTAAGACAGGTATGACTGTAATGTGTATTTTATTATCATTATTATACGTCACGTGACTACTCAATGCAAGATTCCCATGGGCCAACAGTCAATATTATATAGTATTCTCCTCCGAGGTAATATTGACCGGTCAATAGTGTCTGTAATATTAACTGTATTTGGCTTCGAGTCTGAATCAGTAAACGCTCATTGGGATATTAAGGTTGTATATACGTAAATAGGCAGAAGTGCATCCGCGGTCCACTTGAATGTAGTCCCAATAACTAATATAGTTAATATTTCTTTTTGGTAAAAATGCATTTTCATGACAGGCAGTGTATAGTTTTTGTGTTTTTTGAGACATTATGTGACTTGAGAAGACTTCAGACTAGTTGATGTGTAGAAAAGATGTGGTATAAGAATTCAGGCCATTGCAAACTGAAGGTTGGTATAGAGTATTATTTGGCGGAGGAATACAGTGTGTAAACACAGTGACGTTGTTCACAGGCGAGCACTGGTTATTGAAACTTAAAATTTGAAATATTCTTGGTGTGTTTCAGGCTGATTTGAATACCTCTTCACAGTCGATGTGGTATCAGAAGAAATGACAGATTGGAACTATAAATGAACAGACTGTATGTTTTTACTTTTTACTATGTATTTAATAGGCAATTTATTTGTTGTTTTACAACCTTAATAAAAACAAAACGACTCTCTTAATAAGTACATGTAGACGCTTATTAAAATGTATACATTTTTTTTACGTTTATTTATCGTCGCTACCGGTTGCCCATATGAGCGACGCCTCCTGAAGAGATTAGTAATTTTAAATTTTGGAGGATAGTGCAATGATACAGACAGAGAATCATTACAGAGTCTCCTCTGGTTCTTTTACGTGCACGGTGTAAAGCACCGACACGAGACCTCGGTTTAACGTCCCATCTGAAAGACTGTTAATTTTATTAGGGTCAGACGGGGGATCGAACCTGCGATCCCTGGATTACCAGTCCAGCGTTTTACCACTGGGCTACAGATCCGTCTGTGAAGGATGGTGTGTGTTTTACGTTTATTTATCGTCACAATATACAACCATAAACTACAGATTATATACAATGATGGAGTTACTGAGACAAGCCAATTCGAATATTGAGTGTTTGCTGTAACCAGTTTTCTTTTCATATATTTGTAACTGGGTTCGGCATAATAATAATATAGATATTGCATTCCGGAGTGAGCAATATGAGAAATATCACTCGACAACATGAACAACACCTTAGTTAATATTCATTTTTTCGAGGAGTGATATTTTAGCCTGGGTTAATTAATAGTCATGTTCTCGGAGTCATAATTTTCATATTGCCGACTCAAGAATGCAATGTTTATATAATGTTATGCTGTAGATAGATAATGTATACAAATTTATTTTAGCTCGATTGCGAGACACGAGTGTGCGCTTAGGCAAGCAAGGCATTTAAATTGCACATTGCCTCTTCTCTCTCCCTCGTGGCGATGGATTCCAGCAGGGACGAGGTCTCGAGAGTGATTAATATAAGTTGTAAGAACTTGTTTCGCAGTCGAGCTAAAATGTATTTGTATATACTAAATAACATCGTGGGGGGGTTGTATCTCTCCGAGCGATATTTTCTAGTTGCTAATCGACATCTAATTGTTATAACGTCATTCTAATCGATGTATTGATACACACTGACAGACAATTAGAAGTGTATTCGTTGATGTCACCTTATCTCTATTGATACGCAGCACACATTAATCTTCCGGTACATGATACGTAGGGCCATCGATCGGACAGTGTGAGACATTGCTGGTTCCTCTAATCTATTACCTCCCTTTGTTCCTCTATTACCTCCCTTGGTAGATAACATCCGATTTATCCCGAAATGTATATTTGTCCTGTCAACGGATCCCTTGTTTTTACAGACGAATCTGTAGTCCAGTGGTAATACGTTGGACTGGTAATCCAGGTCCTCCGTCTGACCCTAATAAAATTAACAGTCTTTCAAGTGGGACGTTATACCGAGGTCTCGTGTCGGTGCTTTACACCGTGCACGTAAAAGAACCAGAGGAGACTCTGGAATGGGTCTCTGTCTGTATCATTGCACTTTCCTCCCCAAATCTAAAATGACTAATCTCTTCAGGAGGCGTCGCTCATATGGCAACCGATAGCGACGATAAATAAACGTAACACACACACACACCCTTGTTTTTACTGTTGTTCCCTAACCGGAAGTTGCGGTATGATAAAGGTGAATTTAACCCAAAAAAACTATGTTCATTTAATGACAGCGATTTTTACTTAAGGAATGAATCGCGGGTTAATAGTTTCCATCGGGGTATGGAATACATTGGGCGTGTTTTACGTTAGCCATTAAGATGCCGATTTATTATTTATATTTCCAATAAATATTATTTTCAATGACAGAAAGAAAATATAGCACACTTTGCATGTAACCTGTTTTTAGTCCAGATTTGCAACTTACTGTGTGACGTAACATGTAAATAGATCATCCTTGGAACAGCGTAAACTGTAAGATACGCATTTCCTCGAACCCTGCCTAACACTGCGAATGTGCATGCCCGTAACTTCGAGTGCGCATGCCAGCTGCATATCATTAGTTTGGAACCCTCATACGAAAATTGTATACAATCAGGGCACATACGTTCATTGACGGAAATACAATAGCAATGTAAATATTATATAAATATTTCAAGGTGGAAAACAAGATGGCGGCATAACAAATAAAATCACATTGAAATTAAACGATAAAGTCCGAGTAGCATGATTTTGTTCCGAATGAGGCTATTCAGAGGTGAGACATTGCCATGAGACATTGAACACCCACTCGGGTATGGCAATATTTGCATGGGGTAGTCATGTGAGGTATCACAAAGTGGAAGATCACTCTCTCTGGATCTAGTAAATAAAAAATTGACAGCATGCTGTTCAAAGGAAACAACGATAAAAACAGAGGAAGCCACTTAAGACGAACTATCTAAATTTCGGAGAATTTAGGGGAAGTAACTCACTGGATATAGTAAATAGAAAATTGACAGCACGATGTGCAAAGGAAACAACGATAAAAACAGAGGAAACCACAGTTATAATAAGAATGTTGATAATTAGCAGTTTTTGAGACAATTGAACTAGCTTGCCGACGGTCACAATAGCTTGCCAACGGTCACAATAGCTTGCCGACGGTCACAATAGCTTGCCGACGATCACAATTACAAATCCTCGCATGACATTGGTATCACGCCAGAGAAAAGTGAATAGAACGTGGTGAAAACACGCCAAGTACGACGTGGGGACACATTGCTATACTTGTTGGAAATTTAATTCGGGACGCAAACTAACTTCATTGAACGCTAATCCGGCACGTTTGTTTTGTACTGTTCATACGTCATGTTTCTGACAAGAACGGGATAAGGACTAATTGTAAACTCAGTACAAAGGTTACTCGAACGGCAGTGACGTATCGACAACTACAGGAGGCTGACGGGAACAACGTCGTGACAACTGAAATAACGTGTACTAGTGCTGCGCTTCTCCTCGACGTCTCATGTGTCTATACGTTCTCACACAGTACATATGTGGACGTAATTGGTATGCCATGCGAACTTGCCGTTTGTCATGACTGGTACAGTAAGGACGGGATAAGCTGCCCGTCTGACACTAATAAAATTAACAGTCTTTCAGATAAGACTTTAAACCGAGGTTTCATGTCGGTGGAGGATAGTGCAATGATACAGACACATACCCATTCCAAAGTCTCATCTGGTTCTTTTACGTGCATGGAGTAAAGCACAGTCACGGGACTTCGGTTTAACATCCCATCTGAATGGATGTTGGCTTATATATATTTATTTATTCCACTATATACATACACAAAACAATACAAATACACGAAATCAAAGAGGTAGTACCGTATAATGGTTCATTTTCACGACGTGCACTTTTCACGATTTCAAATTTCGGTAATTTGTAATCTCAATTATTATTTTCGCGTTTTATAAGTTATTATATTATCGAAATATGTTATTTACCTGTTCATGGCACACGTCTATGTTAGCAGGAGTTCACAATAGTAAACATAATTATACAACTCTTTCTCAATATTGCAAATGGATGAATCTATCTAAGGGAGGTAACTAGGTTTTCCATGTAAGTTTCAAAACAGAAATATTTTGACATTTTTCTTTATTCATATTTAGTATTTACATAATTTTTTATGGCATAAACCTCACCGTCATATCGCGATTTCTATATTCATAAATTAGAGGCTCTCGCGAATATAGCGAATATAGGAAAGGGTTAAAACGGAAGCGGAGCTTATATAGTTTATCTCCTTACAATTCAACATACACAGTAATATATTGGACGGTGTGGACATAATACATGTATACCAAGTGTCAATATTACTTACAACTGACAGAAATGAAATACCGGCATGAATGCAGAAGAAAGAGAGACGATGTCTGGGAAGGTAACGGGGTTAAGCCAGCAAGTGCACGTCTTGTTAACCACTGGGTCACTGGCCCTTTCTAAGAGAAGCAGTTACATTTTTCTTTCTTTTTTTAACGTTTATTTATCGTCGCTACCGGTTGCCCATATGAGCGACGCCTCCTGAAGAGATTAGTCATTTTAGATTGTTTGAGAATAGTGCAATGATACAGACAATGACCCATTCCAGAGTACGTGCAGTGTGTAACCTATAAGCACCGACACGAGTCCTCGGTTTAAAGTCCCATCTGGAATACTGTTAACTTTATTAGCGTCAGGCGGGGATCGTACCTGTGAGCCATGGATTACCAGTCAACATGTCAACCACTGCATGGATTACCAGTCAACACGTTAACCACTGCATGGATTACCAGTCAACATGTCAACCACTGCATGGATTACCAGTCAACATGTTAACCACTGCATGGATTACCAGTCAACACGTTAACCACTGCATGGATTACCAGTCAACATGTCAACCACTGCATGGATTACCAGTCAACATGTTAACCTCTGCATGGATTACCAGTCAACATGTCAACCACTGCATGGATTACCAGTCAACATGTCAACCACTGCATGGATTACCAGTCAACATGTCAACCACTGCATGGATTACCAGTCAACATGTTAACCACTGCATGGATTACCAGTCAACACGTTAACCACTGCATGGATTACCAGTCAACGTTAACCTCTGCATGGATTACCAGTCAACATGTTAACCTCTGCATGGATTACCAGTCAACGTTAACCTCTGCATGGATTACCAGTCAACATGTTAACCACTGCATGGATTACCAGTCAACACGTTAACCACTGCATGGATTACCAGTCAACATGTAAACCACTGCATGGATTACCAGTCAACACGTTAACCACTGCATGGATTACCAGTCAACATGTAAACCACTGCATGGATTACCAGTCAACACGTTAACCTCTGCATGGATTACCAGTCAACATGTTAACCACTGCATGGATTACCAGTCAACACGTTAACCTCTGCATGGATTACCAGTCAACATGTTAACCACTGCATGGATTACCAGTCAACGTTAACCTCTGCATGGATTACCAGTCAACGTTAACCTCTGCATGGATTACCAGTCAACGTTAACCTCTGCATGGATTACCAGTCAACGTGTCAACCACTGCATGGATTACCAGTCAACGTTAACCTCTGCATGGATTACCAGTCAACGTACCTGTGAGCCATGGATTACCAGTCAACATGTTAACCACTGCATGGATTACCAGTCAACGTTAACCTCTGCATGGATTACAGATCCGTCTGTAAAAGGTGATATATCAGGAAAATGCGCGAATATGATGGACTAGTATCTACTCAACAATAATGTCTTCCGTAATTCGATATTGTATTATAATTTCAATAACTATAATATAAAAAAACGTATCAGTGTGTTCTGTGGTTAACAAGTTGGACTGCGACTCCATGGGTCACATGTTCGATCCCACGTCTTGCAGTAATAATATTAACTCGGGTTACAACAGTAACAAAACTAAATAGTTTTTATTTAACGTCGCTACCGGTTTCCCATTTGAGCGACGGGCAGTTTACCTAACAACACATTTCCTGGGCAGGCTCCAACGGTTAACCAGTACTTGGTGCACCAACCTCCGTAAGAAACTGCCAACTGTTTCATCTAAATGAGACACGGTCTGAGCGGGGCTCGAACCCGTGACGATCAGAGATGATAGGTTACAGTGGTATACAATTCAGCGACCTTAACCACTCGACCACGTAGGCGGTTATCTAAATATTCCAACAAAAAGGACCAATAAATAGTTCGGGATAAATCGGACTTTATCTGCCAAGGGAGGTAATAGAAAAACGATCGATATTGCTCATCAGATCCGGGCAATTATTAATCCGTTGTAATAAAGTATTGCACGTAGAATAACGGACCAGCTGCTGCCGTATTATACGCGTATAATCTGTATGGATTGCAGACAATGCGGAAATCAATTAGATATGACATGTGGACACGCGTGCGAGCATTTGTAGCGATAGCATGTTTTAGTCTTCAGTTTACTAATTGTGCTTAACGAATAAACACTTAATGATGATTGCAGAAAATAGATTATTTCAATCATACTAATGTACGGATTTATCACGGCATAACAGTTGCAGTTATTAGTGTATTTATTTTTAAGTTATTGATTTTTTTGTAATATATTCATTGTATTCATAACAGACACAAATTAAGGAGCAACAAAAAACTTCTATTTCGATTTCAGTTTTTGAAATTGTTCGCTCTGTTAACCATTTTAACCCTTTAAATAGGCTTATAAAACGTGCATTAACGAGCCGTCTCATCAGGAACTGCACTTTTTGCAAGTAATATTACTATTTTTTAGACAAAATTATCTATTTTGATAAATGAACTAGTCCAACTGTAATTTTCTGATTAATTTATTGGTCTAAAAGTAGAATGCACTAATCCATGTCAGTTATTTGGTGTTGAATGGGTTAACGAGATAAATGTAACCTTAAATTCGCGGATACATAGATCTTAAAAATAATATAATTATAACCGTAATTTAACCTCAAATAGTTCCACATTCTCAAACATTAATTCACTGTGTTTAAATATTCGCGGATCACTTTTGACCTAGAATTATATCAAATTAAAACACATAGATAACGTGTGTGTTTTACGTTTATTTATCGTCGCTACCGGTTGCCAATATGATCGACGTCTCCTGAAGAGATTAGTCATTTTAGATTTTTGGAGGATAGTGCAATGACACAGACACATACAGAGACCCATTCCATAGTCTCCTCTGATTCTTTTACGTGGACAGTGTACAGCACCGACACGAGACCTAGGTAGACAGAGACCCATTCTAGAGTATCCTCTAATTTAAAAAACTAGTATAGTGCTGCTTTAAACAGCTTTATATTATTAAAACCGGCTCATACATAGCAGAACTCTTTACAAAGATCGCCATCGTTACACTTAAAAACAATTGAACAATTGCACACAAATAGCACAATGAAACGGCTTGCGTGTATAGTCATTGTCGTAATGTTTGTGGGAATGGGTGTTGCTGAAAGAGGAACCTTCACTAGTATTGTGAATATGGAGAAGTTATATACACTGGAGGATGAACTCATTGCCCTTTCTGACGTCATACTGAACCAGGAAAGAAGTCTCCATGGCGACGAGGATACTCATGGAATATACAATGTTTCAAGGTACGTCTGGCAGCAATGATGTAATATTTCTATGTACGTTTCATTGATGTCAAACCCCTTGCGGGGGCCTAGGTATATTTTTTCGGGGCAGGTTTAGCGACATAAGCGATTAACCAGCGGAGTATTAAGCAATGTTTGCGAGGTGTCAGGACACAACATACGAGTAGTCACTTGGCGCCAAAATAAAAGTGTAATATCAAAATTCCAAAGTTCGATTCATAAAATATGGTATTACGAAAAAAAATATTATGAGTGTTATATCCTATTATAATACTTTAAATACGCGTGTGCTATTATAACGTTTATAACAAGGGAAACACAGAGAGACCGACTGCTTAACACAAGTTGCAAGACGTCAAATGTGTCATATAATAACATATTGGGAAATCTGGAAACTGGCTGCTTAATGTAGGTCGGTTGCTTAATAGAGGTGACACAAGTAACTAACACAGACTTGCCTGTATGTTCTCATTTTATTTTAGTATCATTGAAAAGGTCAAGGGCATTCATCGGGAACTTGTTACGCATCGCAATTTGTCATCGTACATTGTTCATCCAATCAACATGTATCACATGACCAAACGTCTCGTCAAGGATTGGACGAAGGTGATTGCAACACTGGAAACCAGCAAATCATGCGCTAAAGGTGACATTCTATGCTTGTATTACTCATTATTATGACGCTTACCTATTTGCAGTATGGATAAAATAAAGGCTATTAATAGATAAAATACTAGCAGACGACAATTCATGAATTTAAGTGTACTAATACTAAGCTGAAGTAATTTTGATATCATGCGTGCAGAGAGTTCAAATATACTGGAGGACATAGAAAACGCACACCTACATTATATACTGGAGGACATAGAAAACGCACACCTACATTATATACTGGAGAACATAGAAAACGCACACCTACATTATATACTAGAGGACATATAAAACGCACACCTACATTATATACTAGAGGACATAGAAAACGCACGCCTACATTATATGATTAGTATTACATGAAAGCGAAATACGAAGGATTCCATCAAAGATATATCACATCTTTATTACAAAACACAAACTGAACAGCTAAAATATTCCAAAGTGTTTAAAACTATGTATTTATATAGTTATTGTTTTTCATGCAAAAACATACTTATCAGAAGTGTGCGTTTTCTATGTATATTAAAAATGTTCTGAAACACACTGTACATTGTTGAGACTCAACTAATATTGTATATACCGCCTCCGTGGCCTAGTGGTCTAGGCGTCTACCTACGTAGCGGAAGGTCGAAGGTTTGAACCTCGTCACGGGTTCGTTTTGATATGGCCGGTTGGTGAGCAGCCAGCTAGTTAAATAATGTGTACCAGCCTAGCGCCTGACCTACAAGCATATGATTCGGGAAGTACGGATGTTCATAAAAAACACTATAATAAACAAACACATTACTTTTTATATAATATGCTTGTCTTTAATTCCATGTTGCAGTGATGAGAATCAAGGTGGAAAACATAGCCGACAACATGCCATCTGGACGCAACCTAAAGCATGTAATGGAAGCCATCCTGCGTTTACAAGCTTACTACAGTTTTTCTGTAGTTGATGTGATGTCAGGAACACTTTCAGCAATACCATCGTTATCTCCCCTATCACTGAATGACGCCTTTGAATTTGCACGCATCGCTTACGAGACGAACAAGTACTACCTGTGTGTTGATTGGTTAAAACTCGTGATGTCACTTTACGATGAAGATATTGCAACTTTTACGTTGTCAAATGCAATGAACGTCATGTCTTCAGCGTATTTTAATGTAAGCATATTTTCAGTTCATTGTATTAGAGCGCCAAAATGATTGTTGTCTTCAAATGAAAACCAACTGTCATCGACGTAGCTACTACGAGGCCCTGTCCCAGAAAATAGAAATATCTAAAAACCACAAATGCAATAAATACAGTAGGGGATGAGGGTGGGGATGGAGGTCACATACATTCTGCAAAACATAAACAGTTAAATTCATATCTCTGAAAATATCAAAATTTGAACATCCAATATGTAAATTTAAATGCGCTAGATTGCACCATTGATGTTCTAGGATTCAAAATGTTCCTGTGGGGAGAATGCTCCCAAACCTGCTCTAGCAAAAATCGCATTATGTGGTGCTCAACTTATTAGACGGGTCTACAAATTCAAAATCATTAGCTACGCCCCTGACTGATATTCATATGCACAATTCGCACTAGTGTTGTAATACTATATCATTAGTACACAACAAGTTTAGTGTGTGCTTTACGTTTATTTATCGTCGCTACCGGTTGCCAATTTTGGAGGATAGTGCAATAATACAGACAGAGATCCATTCCAGAGTCTCCTCTGGTTCGTTTACGTGCACGGTGAACAGCACTGACACGAGACCTCGGTTTAACGTCCCATCTGAAGAAATTAGTCACTTTAGATTTTTGGAGGATAGTGCAGTGATACAGACAGAGATCCATTCCAGAGTCTCCTCTGGTTCTTTTACGTGCACGGTGTACAGTACTGACACGAGACCTCGGTTTAAAGTCCCAACTGAAGAAATTAGTCACTTTATATGTTTGGAGGATAGTGCAGTGATACAGACAGAGACCCATTCTAGAGTCTCATCTGGTTCTTTTACGTGCACGGTGTACAGTACTGATACGAGATCTCGGTTTAAAGTCCCATAGATAGACATTTTCTGTTATGCTTTCCACTCAATGCTTAAGTGTTCTCAGTGAAAGAAAATGCCATCTTTCACTCCTTTGAAACAGTGGACTATGGCATGTTTTTTCACACTGCTTGTGTTTCGTATTCCTCCGCGTTTGCCTTTGCTTCTGTATTTAGCTATTTTCTAACAATAATATAAAGTTAATTATAAAACAATTTGTTGTAATGAATTTGTTGTGTGGGTCCTTCTTCAATTTTAATAATAATAATAATAAAAACTTTATTTTACGAGAGAACTCTTTTAACAAAAGTTAATCTACCATGAGGCCGTCAACATATATACAATCAAATGTAATCAAAAGATAGCACTATAAGTGAGAACTGCACATTGGAATAATATAGTAATGTAAAAGCTGAAAAATAGAGAAACTATATTTAATATATAATGGAATATGATGATATATGGAATTAGCTAGCAGAGTAGAAAATGGAAATGAGACAATTAATGATACCAGATCTATCTAACAATGTGCAGATTTGTATTGTAGTGGTATCTTCAAAATATAAAAACTAATAGACAACGGTCCGCTCACGGATATTTCGAAAGAAGAGGCATGTCTTGCGCTGTTAGAAGGATGAAATATCAATGTACATATAAGTAATGAATCACTGGTTAATAGTTTCCATCGGGGTATGAACTACACTGTACGTGTTTCAACATCACTTTGATAGCAGATATTCTCTTCATTCTAAAAAACCATTGCGAATGATCGCACCAACATAAGTGGTTGCGCGGTAGAGCGGTTGTGTTTTGAAGTGAACTGGGGCTTCCTGCAGGGACAGTGAAAAAGAATAAAAGGGGAATTGTGTTTATTAATGTGAGACATTCAAGATTATATTTCATCTCGTGATCACAAAGCTAGTTCGATGATAACTCGATGAAATAAAGTCCATTCTTACACTAATAAAATGAAATAAACATATATCCGATAAGAAATAAACACGTTATTATTTTCATATGAGTATGTATATATTTTAAACTTTATTTATTTCACAACGTTTGCGAAGCAAGTTCTAACAACTTATATTAATCACTCTCGTTGGCGCGGATGAAAGCGTAAATGTGGTCATTCGTGTGGGAGGAAACTGGAGTACCCGGAGAAAACCCACCTGTCCGATCTGGCGACCACCGTACCATCTCACATACTTCCCGGTCAGAGTATCGAACCCGGGTTGCATTGGTGAGAAGCGAGTATATATTTATTTTAATGTTTATTGAAATGAATATCCATGACAACACATTATTCGGTTATTTTACGTTTCCGTTGTATCTAGCTGCACCAACTGAAGGATGCTTTAACCACATTGGAAGATCTATTGAAGAAAGGTAAATATTACACTGTAGTAGCCACGCTGGAAGATCTATTGAAGAAAGGTAAATATTATACTCTAGTAGAAACGCCAATCGATCTATTGAAGAAAGGTAAATATTATACTGTAGTCACGCTGGAAGATCTATTGAAGAAAGGTAAATATTATACTGTAGTCACGCTGGAACATCTATTGAAGAAAGGTAAATATTATACTCTAGTCACGTTGGAAGATCTATTGAAGAAAGGCAAATAGTATACTGTAGTCACGCTGGAACATCTATTGAAGAAAGGTAAATATTATACTGTAGTCACGCTGGAAGATCTATTGAAGCAAGGTAAATATTATACTGTAGTCACGCTGGAAGATCTATTGAAGAAAGGTAAATATTATACTGTAGTCACGCTGGAACATCTATTGAAGAAAGGTAAATATTATACTCTAGTCACGTTGGAAGATCTATTGAAGAAAGGCAAATAGTATACTGTAGTCACGCTGGAACATCTATTGAAGAAAGGTAAATATTATACTGTAGTCACGCTGGAAGATCTATTGAAGAAAGGCAAATAGTATACTCTAGTCACGCTGGAACATCTATTGAAGAAAGGTAAATAATATACTGTAGTCACGCTGGAAGATTTATTGAAGAAAGGTAAATATTATACTGTAGTCACGCTGGAAGATCTATTGAAGAAAGGTAAATATTATACTGTAGTCACGCTGGAAGATCTATTGAAGAAAGGTAAATATTACTCTAGTCACGCTGGACGATCTATTGAAGAAAGGTAAATATTATAATAGTCACGCTTCATGCATTCTGGGAAGTATATGTTACACATGTACTTGCCACAGAATAAGGATAGAGAAAATAACAAACAGTGAATATTTATGGCAGTGCGATAATAATATTTTAACATGTGTGTTCTAATTAAGCGGACCTCGACGGAAAAGGGGGCGTACGAACGCACCCATCGCACCCCACCCCAGCCTACGGGCCTGTATGCTTGCATCGCACCCCACACCCAGCCTACTGGTCTGCATGCTTGCATCGCACCCCACCCCCAGCCTACTGGCCTGCATGCTTGCATCGCACACCACCCCCAGCCTACTGGCCTGCATGCTTGCATCGCACCCCACCCCCAGCCTACTGGCATGCATGCTTGCATCGCAACCCACCCCCAGCCTACTGGCCTGCATGCTTGCATCGCACCCCACCCAGCCTACTGGCTGCATGCTTGCATCACACCCCACCCCCAGCCTACGGGCCTGAATGCTTGCATCGCACCCCACCCCCAGACTACTGGCCTGCATGCTTGCATCGCACCCCACCCAGCCTACTGGCCTGCATGCTTGCATCGCACCCACCAGCCTACTGGCCTGCATGCTTGCATCACACCCCCCCCAGCCTACTGGCATGCATTCTTGAATGGCACCCCACCCCCAGCCTACTGGCCTGCATGCTTGCATCGCACCCCACCCCAGCCTACTGGCCTGCATGCTTGCATCGCACCCCACCCCCAGCCTACTGGCCTGCATGCTTGCATCGCACCCCACCCCCAGCCTACTGGCATGCATTCTTGAATGGCACCCCACCCAGCCTACTGGCATGCATTCTTGAATGGCACCCCACCCCCAGCTACTGGCATGCATGCTTGCATCGCACCCCACCCAGCCTACTGGCCTGCATGCTTGCATCGCACCCCACCCCAGCCTACTGGCTGCATGCTTGCATCGCACCCCACCCCAGCCTACTGGCATGCATTCTTGAATGGCACCCCACCCCAGCCTACTGGCCTGCATGCTTGTATCGCACCCCACCCCCAGCCTACTGGCCTGCATGCTTGCATCGCACCCCCCCCAGCCTACTGGCCTGCATGCTTGCATCGCACACCACCCCAGCCTACTGGCCTGCATGCTTGCATCGCACCCACCCCCAGCCTACTGGCCTGCATGCTTGCATCGCACCCCCCCCAGCCTACTGGCCTGCATGCTTGCATCGCACCCCACCAGCCTACTGGCCTGCATGCTTGCAGCCTCATGCACCCCACCCCCAGCCTACGGCATGCCCCACCCCCAGCCTAATGCTTGCATCGGTACCTGCATGCTTGCCAGCCTGCACCCACCCCCCTACTGGCCTGCATGCTTGCATCGCACCAACATCCCCAGCCTACTGGCCTGCATGCTTGCATCGCACCCCACCCCCAGCCTACTGGCCTGCATGCTTGCATCGCACCCCACCCCCCCAGCCTACTGGCCTGCATGCTTGCATCGCACCCCACCCACCCTGCCTGCCTGCATGCTTGCCACCCCCCACTGGCATGCATTGCTTGAATGCATGCACCTACTGGCCTGCATGCTTGCATCGCACCCCATCCCCCTGGCTTGCATGCGCACCCCACCCCCAGCCGCACCCCCCCAGCCTACTGGCATGCTGCATGCTTGCATCGCACCCCCCCCCAGCTGGCATGCATGCTTGCACCCCACCCCAGCCCAAGGCATGGGCCTGCATCTTGCATCGCACGCCCCCACCCCAGCATGCTTGCTACTGCATGCCTATGCATGCTTGCATCGCACCCCACCCCAGTCATGCATGCTGCATGCATCGCACCCCACCCCCAGCCTACTGGCCTTGCATGCCTTGCATCACACCCCCACCCACCAGCCTGCACATGCCACCCCAGCCTACTGGCTGCATGCTTGCATCGCACCCCCCCAGCCTACTGGCCTGCATGCTGCATGCATCTGCACCCCACCCCCCCAGCCTACTGGCCTGCATGGCACCCCACCCCAGCCTACTGGCATGCATGCACACCCCACCCCCAGCCTACGCCTGGCCTGCAATGCTGAATGCATCTGGCACCGCCACCCCCCCTACACCCAGCCTACTGGTGCTGCATGCTTGCATCGCCTACTGGCCTGCTTGCATCGCACCCCACCCCCAGCCTACTGGCCTGCATGCTTGCATCGCACCCCACCCCCAGCCTACTGCATGCCTGCATGCTGCATGCCATCGCACCCCACCCCCAGCCTACTGGCCTGCATGCTTGCATCGCACCCCACCCCAGCCTACTGGCCTGCATGCTTGCATCACACCCCACCCCCAGCCTACTGGCATGCATTCTTGAATGGCACCCCACCCCCAGCCTACTGGCCTGCATGCTTGCATCGCACCCCACCCCAGCCTACTGGCCTGCATGCTTGCATCGCACCCCACCCCCAGCCTACTGGCCTGCATGCTTGCATCGCACCCCACCCCCAGCCTACTGGCATGCATTCTTGAATGGCACCCCACCCCAGCCTACTGGCATGCATTCTTGAATGGCACCCCCCTCCCCCAGCCTACTGGCATGCATGCTTGCATCGCACCCCACCCCAGCCTACTGGCCTGCATGCTTGCATCGCACCCCACCTCCAGCCTACTGGCCTGCATGCTTGCATCGCACCCCACCCCAGCCTACTGGCATGCATTCTTGAATGGCACCCCACCCCAGCCTACTGGCCTGCATGCTTGTATCGCACCCCACCCCAGCCTACTGGCCTGTATGCTTGCATCGCACCCCACCCCCAGCTTACTGGCCTGCATGCTTGCATCGCACCCCACCCCAAGCCTACGGGCCTGCATGCTTGCATCGCACGCCACCCCCAGCCTACTGGTCTGCATGCTTGCATCGCATCCCACCCAGCCTACTGGTCTGCATGCTTGCATCGCACCCCACCCCCAAGCCTACTGGCCTGCATGCTTGCATCGCACCCCACCCCAGCCTACGGACCTACATGCTTGCATCGCACCCCACCCCAGCCTACTGGCCTGCATGCTTGCATCGCACCACACCCCCAGCCTACTGTCTGCATGCTTGCATCGCACCTCACCCTCAGCCTACTGGTCTGCATGCTTGCATCGCACCTCACTCCACCCAGCCTACTGGCCTGCATGCTTGCATCGCACCCCACCCCCAGCCTACTGGTCTGCATGCTTGCATCACACCTCACTCCACCCAGCCTACTGGTCTGCATGCTTGCATCGCACCTCACCCCCAGCCTACGGGCCTGCATGCTTGCATCGCACCTCACCCTCAGCCTACGGGCCTGCATGCTTGCATCGCACCCCACCCCCAGCCTACTGGTCTGCATGCTTGCATCGCACCTCACCCTCAGCCTACTGGTCTGCATGCTTGCATCGCACCTCACTCCACCCAGCCTACTGGCCTGCATGCTTGCATCGCACCCCACCCCCAGCCTACTGGTCTGCATGCTTGCATCACACCTCACTCCACCCAGCCTACTGGTCTGCATGCTTGCATCGCACCTCACCCCCAGCCTACGGGCCTGCATGCTTGCATCGCACCTCACCCTCAGCCTACGGGCCTGCATGCTTGCATCGCACCCCACCCCCAGCCTACTGGTCTGCATGCTTGCATCGCACCCCACCCCCAGCCTACGGGCCTGCATGCTTGCATCGCACTTCACCCCCAGCCTACGGGCCTGCATGCTTGCATCGCACCCCACACCTAGCCTACTGGCTTGCATGCTTGCATCGCACCCCACTCCAGCCTACTGGCCCGCATGCTTGCATCGCACCCCACCCCAGTCTACGGGCCTGCATGCTTGCATCTGTACATGGAGACAGATAGATAGATGTGTACATATTTACAATTATTTTTAAATCATACAAACATATCAAATTAGTTGATACTTTACCAAATGTTTGATACTTACCTTTCAAAATGTGATAAAATATTTTTACTTGACCAGTAACCCATTGCACGCTAGCGACAGATAAAATCACTTTTGCAGTAGCATAGAGCCAGATCAGACGACACAGAATATGGCACAGAACGTGCCGTCTGAATCAGGCTCTATGCTGTTTGCTATTCGGATAGTGAATTTAAAACATTTGGCTGAATAGCAAACAACATAGATCCTGATCAGACGCGGCGTTACGCCGTGGTTGGTCTGGATCTATATTGTTTGTAAATGTGATTTTATTTGCTAGGCAGACAAAGGGTTAATAAATAACTATTTGGTCAATTTGATATCAAGATAACGGACCACACCCTGATCAAATTCGAGTATTGAGCTGGAGCCGTTACGAGTGTGCCCTTAGGCAAGGCATTTAATTTCCACGTTGCATCTTCTCTCTCCTTCGTTTGCGATGGATTCAATCAGGAATGAGGGCTCGTGAGTGATTAATATAAGTTATAAGAACTTGTTTCGCAATCGAGCTATAATAAATTTGTATAAACTAAACTCGAGTCTCAGTACAACAGAAACGTACGTAATCAATTTTGCAGATCCAAACAATGTAGTAGCGAAGAGAAACAGCGCATTTATTGCTACGAAGATCGCAGAAGGTCTAACGGCGGAGGCTGTCGATCACCAGATATTCCGTAGAAAGAAGGATCAATTGCTGCAAAAATACTGTAACAACAACGTAAGAGTAAGTAACCCTAAGAGGTATACTTGTAATGCATGGCCTTAACCCACATAACACCACAACACCACTTACATCTAAATAGGCTTACAAAAAGTGTAGATCCAGATGAGCCTGCTAAATCATAATAGTGCACGCGCGCCGCACGCACGCACGCACGCACGCACGCGATGGATCGGTTGTTTTCTCGTTCGTACTTTTGTATATATACCCGGTATGGTGCTATTCTGTAATATATACTTAAAGCAGCATTACATCGTATGAAATAAAAGATATTTGAAAAATTCTTTTTAATTAAATTACTTGATATGTTGATTCATACCTCTGTTAGCTAAGTCTTTTAGGGACATTTCTACATCCCCGCTAGGGGTTCGACATTAGAGGAAGATAGTATTTCATGTTCAAAATATATACGTTGTTTTCTACATCCTCTGTTGTTTCACGCATGCGTGCTGTACGTGTTTACAGTTTATGTGTTGATAAACAAATTCGCGTATACGACGGTTTAAATTTATTGCAATTTTATCGTTTCTGAGAGACTATTTCGATTTTTATAAACACACATACCTTAGTATTTATATTTTACCCAAAACATCCTTTATTACGATGTAATGCTGCTTTAAGGACAAAAGTTTTGCACAAGTATTTTTATATCAGCAAGTAGAGTCAATAACAAGCAGTACCACATTGAATATTATGTACAGTCAAACCTGTCTATAAAGGCCACCCTCGGGAAAGTCAAAAAGTGGCATTTGGTGGCAGGTGGCCTCTCAATAGAGTGTTAAAATGCATTGAAAATGGCTCAACGGGAAAGAAAAATGGTGGTCTTTAAAGACAGGTTTTTCATATGCGGCCTTTATTCGGAGGTGGCCTTTAGCACAGGTTTGACTGTAATCTAAATTGACTTTGACAAACTTCTCAGAATGTGTGTGATACATTGACAATTTAAATTACATAATGTGGTACTGTTTGTTATTGACATTAGGTATAGGATATAAGCCGAAAACGATCCAATATGTAGCGCCGAAGACAGTACCAACAGTTTACATATTGGATCCGTTTGAGGCTTATATCTTACTTATATAACACGATCCTACTAAATCAAATTGTTAATTTCGTTCATTTACGCGCATGATTTAATATAATACTCTGGCTTGTTGACAGCAGTCCAATATTAATAATAATGGACTGCAAGTACAGCGGTATGACGTCACGACAGTGTTTTTAATTGCTGATATAAATAAAAAATACCCATGCAAAATCTGTGTTCGTAAGTATATGTCCTATTATAAATGAATGGATGGTTTTAATATGGCATATATATATAAAGTCATATACGGATCTGTAGTCCAGTGGTAACACGCTGGACTGGTAATCCAGGGATCGCAGGTTCGATCCCCCGGCTGACCATAATAAAATTAACAGTTTTTCAGATGGGACGTTAAACCGAGGTATCGTGTCGGTGCTTTACACCGTGCACGTAAAAGAACCAGAGGAGACTCTGGAATGGGTCTGTTTCTGTATCATTGCACTATCCTCCAAAATCTAAAATGACTAATCTCTTCAGGAGGCGTCGCTCATATGGGCAACAGGTAGCGACGATGAAAACCACACACACAAGCCATATCGACAATTCAGAATCATTGAGGTTGTTGTTCTTGAAATATATTGTAAATATTGTAAACCATTTTTTGTTTGCAATGTGTATAGGCATCCTCACTCTAAAATAGAGTGGAAAGACAGATTTGAATTGTTTATCGAAAATATGTTCTATGAAGATAAAGAAATAATTTTAGTAGGTGATTTCAATAGAAACCTCACTGATTGTTATACAAATGATGAATGGGCAAATTTTTATATCCCACTAGGTCTTACACAGTTAGTAACGGAACCTACTAGGGTAACTAGATCATCTGTAGCTTTGATTGATCACATATATACTAACATGGAAGAAAACATTGCCAATATGTATGTACCAAAGCTTTCTATCAGTGATCATTACCCAGTATTCTGTAATCGTAAAGTCAACTTTTCAAATAATAAAAGTATGCATGAAACAATATCATATAGATCATTTAAAAACTTCAATGAGGAGTCCTTTTGCGAAGATTTACGTATTGCAGACTGGACCTTTGTTTATATATATGATGATCCAAATGAAATATTAAATATGTGGTGTAAACTATTTTTAGAAATTGTACATAAGCATATTCCAATAAAAACTCAGCGAGTGAGACGGAAATATCAACCAGACTGGATAACAACAGAAATCTTAGATATTATGAAAGAACGCGATAAAATGAAGCAAGATAAATCAGAGCAAGGTGTTAATCAATATAAACTACTTAGAAACAAAGTGTCGGCAATGATTAATACAGCAAGGAAAGAGTCATGTGAAAGAAAAATAGAGTCTGGTAAAGATAACCCACGTACTGTCTGGAAGATTTTTAAAGAGTTTGGTTCAGGAAAATCAACACAATCTGTAAACAATATTAACTCAATATACCATCAAGGATCTGATTACTCTCAAAATGTTGAAATGGCAAATATATTTAATGAATTCTTTGTCAATGTTGCATCTAATATCAAAGATCCAGTCCCTAATCACTTAAACTTTGACTATATAAAAGATTTTATTAAGGAACATGTACCTGATGTAGTGTTTGAAATACCAGCAGTTACACAGAGTAATATCAGAAAACAATTACTCGAACTTAATGTTTCTAAAGCTACTGGAATCGATAATATTGGACCAAAGCTGTTAAAACTTTCAGCTGATATCATTGTACAACATTTAACTGTTATAATAAATAAGAGTTTGAAAACATCAACTTTCCCTGAAGCTTGGAAATTTGCAAAAGTCAAACCATTATTCAAAAGTGGAAAAACCAATGACGTCAATAACTATAGACCTATTTCAATTTTACCATCTTTGTCGAAACTTTTTGAAAGACACGTGCATAAATCGCTGCAGACTTTTTTGGATCACTTCAATTTACTTCACAAAACACAAAGTGGTTTCAGAACTGGCCACTCAACTGAATCAGCTTTACTTTATATGATAGATAAATGGATTCGAGCAATGAATGAGGGAAAATTGATTGGAATTGTAATGGTCGATTTTCGAAAAGCTTTTGATCTTGTCGATCATACGACCTTCACACATTCAGGATTCATTAAAATGGGACTCACATATCAAATATATTGTGAAAAAGATTTCAACTAACATTTGGCTATTAGGTAAAATACGGTATATTGTGAATCTGAACTACAGAATACTTTATTACAAGGCATATATCCAACCACATTTTGATTATTGTTGTATCATATGGGGAAACACCACACAACAAAATATCAACACATTATTAAGATTGCAGAGACGAGCTTGTAAATTCATTCTGGGCCAAGATTATATTTCTTTGCGTGAATCAATGTCTGAAATTAATATAATGACTTTTGACCAACGGATTATTTTTCAAAAAGCAGTAACAATGTACAAAATTATGAACAATCTTGTACCGAATTATTTGAATGAACATTTTCAATTAAGACATTGCAATTCAGTTACTTCAGATATGACATTGAGAAATGTTTCAAATATGGATCTCTATATTCCAAGACCTAGATGTGAAATGTATAAGAAATCATTAGAATACTCTGGTCCAAAGATATGGAATTGTCTACCATTTGAAATTAAGACATCCATATCTTTAAATATATTCAAGACAAAATGTAAAGTATGGATACAACGTTTTAATCGGTAGACACTAGACAGTTATATATATATAATGATTGTAAATCAATATGCTTATGTCGTTTTGTATTTCTATCAAAGTACCTGATTTATTTAGGCTGTTGTTTAAGTTACATTGTACAACATTATGCATGTATATTGTACGGCATAACTATGTTATAATTATTGTGTATGTACATTTATTCTATAGTGTTAACGAATTGAAGAGGGCCCTAAGGAGGATTAGTTCAAAACTAATTAGGTCACCCTCTATAAATAAAGAAATATATCTATCTATCTCTAATACACTGAACAAATTACGAATATAATTATCATCTTTGGATTTTGAGTGGGGTCTTATAGGGGGTGGGGTGTTGACCAGAGAGGAATTATATTTTTAATATGTGTAACGTTTTTATTGTATTTTTCAGATTTTTAGAATGACTAAATACTTACACGGTTTGGGTGACACGTATGCTGTAGGGAGTCGATATAATAAGTGTTGCCGTCGATTTTGACACCATTTTGTATTTGTTTCAAAGTTTGCTTGGTGTTCATATTTTTCATAATCAGCACACAAAAAAGTAATTCCAAAAAGACTGCATACCAACTTTTATTAAGACATGAACCTAAATGATATTATTGATATAAACTCTGTAATTTAATACGTCGCCAATATATTGTGTTTTACGTTTATTTATCGTCGCTACCGGTTGCCCATATGAGCGACGCCTCCTGAAGAGATGAGTCATTTTAGATTTTTGGAGGAGAGTGCCTGATACAGATAGAGACCCATTCCAGAGTCTCCTCTGGTTCTTTTATGAGCACGATGTAAAGCACCGACCCGAGACCCCGGTTTAAAGTCCCATCCGAAAGATTGTTAATTTATTAGGGTCAGACGGGGGATTGAATCTGCGATCACTGGATTACCAGTCCAACGTGTTAACCACTGGACTACAGATCCGTCCGTATCGCCAAATGTTCTGTAAACTTCAACACAATATCAAAAGTCCAATGATGTCGTAACAAACCTCATCACTTTCAATGTCCTGATAGCACAGTGGTAGGGCATTCGCTTCAGGTGCAAACGACCCGGGGTTCGAGCCCTGCTGGAGCCGTTACGATTGTGCCTTTAGACAAGGCCTTTAAAATTCAACACGCCTCTTCTCTCTCCCACGTGGCGATGGATTCCATCAGGAATAAGGTCTCAAGAGTGATTAATATACGTTGTAAGAACTTATTTCGCAATCGAGCTAAATAAATGTGTATACACTTTTAATGTTGTTCACGAATACATTACTCGTAATAAAATTCTCAGAGAAGATTTGATTGGTAATTTCGAATATCCTTTTATAATCTATGTTTACCTTCTTATTATCTAGCTAATCAAGAGAACATCCGCACAATACTGCACGTACACGAGCACACGGAACCCGGGCTATTTCGAAAAGCCGAGCATACAGACAGAAGTATTGAGTGTTAAGCCGTTGATTGTGTTATACAGAAACTTCACCGATGCGAGTCAACAGAAAGCCGTAGTCAACCTAGGACACGAACAGGTATCTATTCACAATCCTAGAGCTAGACAATTTTTAGACATAACAGTAACCGTAGCCAGAGGCAAATTTCAACAGAGGCAATCTAGGGTGTCCGGGGGCATGTTTCCCCTTAAAAGTGTTGAGGCATAGAAGCGATTTCCTGCGTTTTCTGATATAATGAGTTTAGACGTATAATTATGTACTTACCCTTCAGCTCTCTAGCAGTCAATATTTTATATAGCAAAGGGATATTTTTGGCATTTTATGTATTTCATTTTTCATTTACTTTATTGCTATGGAAGTTTTAACCGAGGCAATTGCCTCGGTGTGCCTCAGTGTGGCTACGGGCCTGCATACTATATGTTAGTGTGTGTGTCTTACGTTTATTTATAGTCTCTACCGGTTGCCCATATGAGCGACGCCTCCTGAAGAGATTAGTCATTTTTGATTTTTGGAGGATAATGGAATGATACATACAGAGACCCATTCCAGAGTCTCCTCTGGTTCTTTTACGTGCACGGTGTACATGACTGACACGAGACCTCGGTTTAACGTCCCATCTGACAGACTGTTAATTTTATTAGGGTCAGAGGGGGAATCGAACCTGTGATCCCTGGATTATCAGTCCAGCGTTTTAACAACTGGACTACAGATTCGTCTGTCAATAAGTACCCGTCCTCAGTTAATATATCTATATATAGGATCTTACATGAATGATGATTTCATGAGGTCACTACGCAAAGCAGTGCTACAAAATGCTATGTTTTAAACAGGGTTATAAATTGCGTCAATACTTCTTTTAAATCGTTTGTCTAACAATTAACGTTATGTACCAATTTAAATAGAAATATGCTTTGTTTTAAAGTTTATTATTACACGTGTGTACATATAAAAAAATTATGAGATGACTGTATTACACTGAATACAAACACAGTTTATGTTGCTTACACTGCATAATATTGTGGAATGTCCATGTCATGCATCATCTGTGGTTACTGTATATAGAAGAGTTTATATCGATATATATATATTATATGTTTAGCTGTCAGTAGAAAACAGACGGATATGTAGTCCAGTGGTAACACGCTGGACTGGTAATCCAGGGATCGCAGGTTCGATCCCCCGTCTGACCCTAATAAAATTAACAGTCTTTCAGATGGGACGTTAAACCGAGGTGTCGTGTCGTTGCTTTACACCGTGCACGTAAAAGAACCAGAGGAGACTCTGGAATGAGTCTCTGTCTGTATCATGTACTATCCTCCAAAATCTAAAATAACTAATCTCTTCAGGAGGCGTCGCTCATATGGGCAACCGGTAGCGATGATAAATAAACGTAAAAACACAACAAATCAGTAGAAAAACATGTGTCTCATTGTATTATTGAAATATTATCATGTCACACGATACAAATAGAAAGTAAATTCATTCTCCTTCGAACATTGATTTGTCATTGCTTATCATGTGTAATTGAAAATGTATATTTAGTTAGAATAACAAGACACACGTAATTGTATACGTTATGTAAATAAAATTATGTTCTGTTCTTTGATGGTCACAGTATGTATTATGCAATACGACTTATAGATCCTCAGTTAATATATATACGATATTATTTGATTCATAATACATACTTGCAGTTATATCCTCAGTTAATAGATATACGATATTATTTGATAGCATAGCATAGCATAGCATAGCATAGCATAGCATAGCATAGCATAGCATAGCATAACATAACATAACAAACATAACATAACCATAACATAGCATAACATAACATACATAACATACAAACATATACATAACATAACATAACATAGCATACTAGCATAGCATAGCATAGCATAGCATAGCATAGCATAGGCATAGCATAACATAACATAAGCATAACATAGCATAGCATAGCATAGCATATCATAGCATAACATAGCATAACATAACATAGCATAGCATAGCATAGCATAGCATAGCATAGCATAGCATAACATAACATAGCATAGCATAGCATAACATAACATAGCATAGCATAGCATAGCATAGCATAACATAGCATAGCATAACATAGCATAACATAGCATAGCATAACATAGCATAGCATAGCATAACATAACATAGCATAACATAGCATAGCATAACATAGCATAACATAGCATAGCATAGCATAACATAACATAGCATAACATAGCATAGCATAACGTAACATAGCATAACATAGCATAACATAGCATAGCATAGCATAACATAGCATAACATAGCATAACATAGCATAGCATAGCATAGCATAACATAGCATAGCATAACATAGCATAACATAGCATAGCATAGCATAGCATAGCATAGCATAGCATAGCATAGCATAGCATAGCATAGCATAACATAGCATAGCATAGCATAGCATAGCATAGCATAGTATAGCATAATGTATATTGGCATTAAATAGCATAAGCACATGTATAGCCACAAATGAAGTTTGACAAATAGTGAAATACATGATACAGTTTTCTGAGAAGTTTGAATATATCAGTTAATGTACAATAATAAAAAGTACAATAAGTGACACATGATATATAATTACTGTATATGTTATGTATTGTACAACGATGAGACTGAAATAAAGAATGCATCTACTAGATAATAAATAATGTTTATAGTGTCGTTGCTTTACACTGTGCACGTAAAAGAACCAGAGGAGATCTGGAATGGGTCTCTGTCTGTACCATGCACTACCCTCCAAAATATAAAATAATTAATCTCTTCAGGAGGCGTCGCTCATATGGGCAACCGGTAGCGACGATAACTAAACGTAAAAACACAACAAATGAGGGACTTCATAAGGAATGAGGTGTCGAGAATGATTAATCTAATGTTGAAAAAAAACTTGTTTCGCAATCGAGCTAAAATCAATTGTATTGACTACCGGAAGTGTATGTTTCGTTTCATAGATGAAGACGATCATGTACAGGAACCACTACGCGCATCCAGACGGCATGGCTGGGTGAGTTGTATAATAAATGCTACGTTAAATAAAGTCTTTATTATTATTATTATTTTAATGGACTGTTTGCGACGCCTTAAGCCGGTGTCTTGCCCATGTACACACATGTTCACGTTATCATTTTAGCATGGCTGTCCGATAAGCGCAGTGTTTAGCGCGCTCGCTTCTCACCAATGCAACTCGGGTTCAATCCTCGGACCGGGAAGTATGCGAAATGGTACGGTGGTCGCCAGCTCGCTGTGGGTTTTCTCCGGGTACTCCGGTTTCCTCCCTCCTGGTGACTATTCGATCTGTCAGCAATTACCATATCAATATGTTATGTGTATGATAAGTAAACGAACCCTGGCAGAGACTTGTGATAATTTATATTGCTATACGCTAAGACACTGCTGTGAACCATCTAAATATGGCATTTTTATATGCGATTCAGAATACACAAGTATTTATTTATTTATTTAGCTGAATGTATCGTATAGTTTGTCAGTGGAGGACAATGCGTATTGGATCATTGCCATGCTATATAACGTAATGTATCGTATAGTTTGTCAGTGGAGGACAACGCGTATTGGATCATTGCCATGCTATATAGCTTAATGTATCGTATAGTTTGTCAGTGGAGGTCAGTACGTATTGGTTCATTGTCGTGCTATATAGCTTAATGTATCGTATAGTTTGTCAGTGGAGGACAAGACGTATTGGATCATTGTCATGCTGTATAGCTTAATGTATCGTATAGTTTGTCAGTGGAGGACAGTACGTATTGGTTCATTGTCGTGCTATATAGCTTAATGTATCGTATAGTTTGTCAGTGGAGGAAAGTACGTATTGGTTCATTGTCATGCTGTATAGCTTAATGTATCGTATAGTTTGTCAGAGGAGGACAAGACGTATTGGATCATTGCCATGCTATATAACGTAATGTATCGTATAGTTTGTCAGTGGAGGACAATGCGTATTGGTTCATTGTCGTGCTATATAGCGTAATGTATCGTATAGTTTGTCAGTGGAGGACAATGCGTATTGGTTCATTGTCATGCTATATAGCGTAATGTATCGTATAGTTTGTCAGAGGAGGACAATGCGTATTGGATCATTGCCATGCTATATAGCTTAATGTATCGTATAGTTTGTCAGTGGAGGACAAGACGTATTGGCAATGGATACCAAATCTACAAAGGACGTTAGATAACATACACATATCACACAGAAGACCTGCGACTTCACAGTTCATCGTCAGAAACATTGGTCTGGAAGGTGCGGAAAACACAGCTTTAGTAAGTCAGATAATCCGACACGCCGGTGTGGATTGTGTATTTTACTTTTATTTATCGTCGCTATCGGTTGCCCATATTAACGACGCCTCCTGAAGAGATTACTCATTTTAGATTTGTGGAGGAGAGTGCAATGATACAGACAGAGACCCATTCCAGAGTCACCTCTGGTTCTTTCACGTGCAAAGTGCAAAACACCGACACGAGACCTCGGTTAAAAGTCTCATCTGAAAGACTGTTAATTATATTAGGGCCAGACGGGGGATCGAACCTACGATCACGCGATTACCAGTCCAACGTGTTAACCACTGGAATACAGATCCGTATGTGCCGGTGTGGATTGTGCGGAAACAGCATTTCATAGCTAGGTATTACATGTATAATTAGTTAATTTAATATCAAGTGGGGCCGTGGGCTCCGTTGCCGAGGTGTTAAGGTCGTTGACTTCGAATCACTTGCATCACTCGCCCCTCGCCGCTTATAGGTTCGAATCCGACCGGAGGTGTCGAATTATTTCATGGGGCTCAGT
>CM026392.1:54331959-54362096 GCA_014843695.1 Archivesica marissinica
TTGCTGACTGAAAACAATTATTATAATTATAATCTTAGAATGTCAAGTAACATTGCTACTTGTATGCAACATTTCAAATTTTATAATATCTTTATACCACACAATATCGCTTTAAGCGAAATATCATTCTGTGAATATTAATTGTTTTATTAAACACTTGATTTTTCAATGTAGGGCTCTGTGTTATTCTATGAACGGAGGGTCCATAAGCAGGCGACCTTTTGCCCAGTGATAGCGGATACACAGTGGGGTAAGCGACATCAAGTATTCTTTGTTTTAAGCGACATTTTACCCAGTGATAGCCGATACACAGTGGGGTAAGCGACATCTAGTATTCTTTGTTTTAAGCGACATTTTACCCAGTGATAGCCGATACACAGTGGGGTAAGCGACATCTAGTATTCTTTGTTTTAAGCGACATTTTACCCAGTGATAGCGGATACACAGTGGGGTAAGCGACATATAGTATTCTTTGTTTTAAGCGTTTATTTTACGTCACTCACGCAACTTCTGGGTGGGACTTCTAGAAGTATGTGAATCATTTTACTGTTGTTATTTTGTTGTAGGATAATGTAAGACACAGGCGATACCCCGGTAGTAGAACCAGGGGGTAGTTCTGGTACCGGGGTATCGCCTGTGTCTTACATTATCCTACAACATACCCGGGATACATGCCCTGGTTTGCAGTGCCACCCACTGATTGTAAATAGTACAATGATGAGATCGGGGTTCGAATCTTTGATTTGACGTTATATTGTACAACATTATACATGTATATTGCATGGCGTAACTGTGTATATACACTATAATTATTGTGTATGTGCACTAATGCTATAGTGTTAAGAAATAAATTTAAGAGGGCCCTAAGGAAGATTAGTTCAGAACTAATTAGGTCACCCTCTATAAATAAAAATATATCTCTATCTCTTGATGTGCCATATACTAACCACTGAACCCTTATCTGCCTCTGCTGCCCTCTGCTGCCCCTCTGCTATTAACATAAATTCTGTTTTGTCCTTTTGTGGGGTTTTTTAGCTACACGGACTTAACTCCAATATCTTTGTCTTGCAATCTAAACCTGCAAGGCATTTCATCATGTAAGAAGAAACCAAGTCCTACAAGTATAAATTATCTCACATATAGAGAATTCATAACTCCATTTCAACCCTGCATTAAATCTAAGTACCCCCTTCCCTATTCTTCAACTGTGAATACATGCATGTGTATACATTTTGAAAGTTGGTATCCATCTAGTGTACTATTGTTTAATAGCACATGCTAGCGATACTACTGTATATAGCCATATAGTTATGTTAACCAATTTGTTTGAATGATGAAAAATATTAAATATATTTTATACACTGACCATATACCGAAGCAGGTATCAATCCAACAGTTTGAAATATCTTAATTTCAAAACAATACATACATTAAACTACTTACCAGCTTACACAAAGACACAACATGACCAGCAGCAGCAAAGCAACCGCAAATCCATTATTTCATCTGTCAAATAGCCGCACCTGTCAAATAAAATATCCAAACACACGTATTAGAATACACAGTTAAACAACACAAGAACAAACTTCTCACAATATATATAGCATCACATCACAATTAGAACAATATATAGATGACACTAACCTCACAACGCTTATAATCCAATCACGAACAGAATATAACAACATCCTTCACAATCCCTTCATAATATTCGAACTGAAGTTACACACCTTCATAATATCACGCAGAAACGGCAAGTCCAAGCTTGTGTGTTATCTTAACTTAAACTACAAAAAAAAAACATGAAATGCATGCAGCACGCACAATTAGCCACACAATTCAAATATACACATTATATCAATATCCCTTTCATAGAAAATTCAAATAGAGTTGCAATTAAATTTTAATCTTTTCTCCAAAACCATTATTTGAATGAACCACCCAACGCTATTATTCATGGACAAAAGATAGACGGTCAGTGTTTTAACAAGAGATGTCACTTTTTTTTTTGACGGTCTGAAATTTCAATTACCAGAAAAAAGAGTCTGATTATGATCTGCACTGTTCGCACTGGAAAAAAAAATCAAACCAATCTGTAATACGACAAAACAAATATATCTAGTCAAATTATTTAAATAATGTGTAAACAATAGATGGTTACGTTTTACGAAACATATTCTGTTTGCTCTCTGTAAATTAGAATTGCTATGTACCGCTGTTTAAAACAGTATTACTATATATATATACCTCATGTTTGTATCATGTATGATGCACTGAGTGAATAAATTTGATTTGATTTGATTTGAGTTTAGTTTTCATGATATAATTAACAAATGCATCTGTAAACATATACTGAAGCCAAACACAAACTGTGCACTTGCCTTAGAAGTAAAATTCTGTATGCACTTTTAGAAAAAAAAAGTCAACTTTGGTATTCCGACAGAAAGAATAGGAGTAATTAACGTTACTGTTTTGGCAATGTTTTCCAAACCCGACGACCCGGCCTTTAGCACTTAACAATGGACGCCACACGGAAGCATAGGATCATGGTGATTCATAGTGTGGTGATATTGTTATATGTGTCGTTTCGTTTCAGTCGGAATATACCCGCTTCAGGACCAGTTACACAATGACGTTTGCTACAAGGATCAATTGAATAGACCTACACCGAAATGAAGATTCTATACTATTTGAACTGAAAAATGCAATACACAGGGGCGTAAAGAAGACTTTAATATGGGGCGTCCATATATTTTGCACAGTTAATTTTTTGACAGCAACAACAACGAAAACTGAGTCATCATGTAACAAACTAGCCTGGTCGGACTACGTGAATTGCTCATACACCGTATTAGTTTCGGTGGAGATATTCTCGCAATGATGTGCTTGTTTATATTCGTATGGTGGACCAGTCACGTGACAGTTGTATCAGGCTACCGATACACGCAACGGAATGCTATTGAACGATGCTTCAGCTCTGTCAGCGAAATTAGCCTAGAACTATATAAATAATTTAAATACGAATGTAAATGGACACATACGCAGAGCATAGGAATACGCCGAGCATAGGAATCAGCCGGAATACGCCGGAATACGCCGAGCATAGGAATACGCCGGAATACGCCGAGCATAGGAATACGCCGGAATACGCCGAGCATAGGAATACGCCGGAATACGCCGAGCATAGGAATACGCCGGAATACGCCGGAATACGCCGAGCATAGGAATACGCCGGAATACGCCGAGCATAGGAATACGCCGGAATACGCCGAGCATAGGAATACGCCGGAATACGCCGGAATACGCCGAGCATAGGAATACGCCGAGCATAGGTTCCACCACTCTATAAAAAAAGAAAAACACATTAATGAAATAGTTTGCCTGGTCAGTCAAATAAATATATTTTAACACCGAGACTATAAATTGGGCCGTATTGAGCTTCTGATAATGCCAAATGTCAAAAAGTGAAAAATCAGCAGACTGGAACCCAGGCTAGTAACAAACAATAATTTATTCTTACAAGCAAAGTACAGACTTTTAGCCATATAAAACTGATCAAATACAGTATGTAATAATAGAAATGGATCCTCTATATGTTTTATTTCGATAAAAATACACGATCATATTTGTTCATGTTCTAGCATAATTATTGGGGACGACCAGAGATACTGTGGATGCCCGATAAGTTGTCATGGTCGTGAATACAAATGTTTTTTGTTTTTTTTAAAGTTTTATTTAAGGTCGCTACCGGTTGCCCATTTCAGGCAGACGGATCTCTAGTCCAGTGGTCCAATCCAGGGATCGCAGGTTCGATCTCCCGTCTGACCCTAATAAAATTAACAGTCTTTCAGATGGGACGTTAAACCGAGGTCTCGTGTCGGTGCTTTACACCGTGCACGTAAAAGAACCAGAGGAGATTCTGGAATGTGTCTCTGTCTTTATCATGCACTATCCTCCAAAATCTAAAATAACTAATCTCTTCAGGAGGCGTCGCTCATATGGGCAACCGGTAGCGACGATAAATAAACGTAAAAAAACCCATTTCAGCAACGGAGAGTTTACATAACAGCCCCTTTCCTGGACTATGCTTAAACTAACACTAGGATAAAGTTACATATACATGTAAATCATAATATTATTTTTCCAACCGAAGAGAAAAAAATTAATATATTATAGATTTTAATAACATAATTATTATTTCTACCTAGTGGTTAACCAGTACTTGGTGCACCAAGCTCCGTAAGAAACTGCCAACGTTTTCATATAAATGAGACACAGTATGAGCGGGGCTCGAACCCGTGACCATCAATGTTGATTCGTCACAGTTGTATACAAGGCAGCGACATTAATCACTCGACGACGGAGACGGACCCTACGACCATGTCAGCGACATTAACCATTCGACGACGGAGGCGGACCCTACGACCATGTCAGCTACATTAACCACTCGACCACGGAGGCGGACCCTACGACCATGTCAGCTACATTAACCACTCGACCACGTAGGCGGACCCTACGACCATGTCAGCGACATTAACCACTCGACCACGGAGGCGGACCCTACGACCATGTCAGCTACATTAACCACTCGACCACGTAGGCGGACCCTACGACCATGTCAGCGACATTAACTACTCGACCACGTAGGCGGACCCTACGACCATGTACACTCGACCACGGAGGCGGACCCTACGACCATGTACACTCGACCACGGAGGCGGACCCTACGACCATGTACACTCGACCACGGAGGCGGACCCTACGACCATGTACACTCGACCACGGAGGCGGACCCTACGACCATGTACACTCGACCACGGAGGCGGACCCTACGACCATGTACACGCGACCACGGAGGCGGACCCTACGACCATGTACACTCGACCACGTAGGCGGACCCTACGACCATCTAGTAATGAATGTTTTAATAAGTAGAACTGACAATTTCAAATTAGGTCAATTTATTTTCGAATTTTGAACGTTCTGGACCCACATCTTCGGCAATTTAGATGGTATGTATTTCAGAGAATATAAATGTATATATATATTTAATATTTATGTTCCAAGCTTATTTGCTTATTTGCCTGATTAAATAATAAAACTGTACAGTGATAGTTGTCTAATAAATTAAGCACAGAACGTGTTTTGTTATGTTTTACGTTTAAAAATTACATCAATCATAATATCATTTATCCTACCCCCATGCCACATAACGTGCAAAATGGCCTGCCTAATAAACATTTATGACGTCATATCGCCATGACGTCATACCTTCACAGATGGTATGATAAACTTCAGATCATGACTATTATGTATTAGTATGCCTTACGTGGCAATGTAATGCAAAAGTCCCATAGGCAAGCAGTCAATAGTATACAGTTATTTCATGGGTGTTTGGGGAACAGTCAAAACTATTGTCCCGAGGTATCAGGGAAGACTAGGTATCAGGGAAGACTATCGAACTGTTGCCCTCGGCCTAACGGCCTCGGGCAACAGTTCGAAATGTCTTCCCTGATACCGAGGGACAATAGTTTTGACTGTTTCACAAACACCCATGAAATAACTGTTTTATTACCTAATGCTCTATATAACTGTTGTACATACCTTATATTCTATAATATTTGACTAACTCAAAAAACATCCTCAGTCATGTCTTCAAACCTAGCTTGGGCCATAATTCAAGATAAATTTCTGTTTTTCCCAGTTTGTCGGCTGATGACTAATCAATCATCATTTGTAAACGCTTGGTTTTGGTCTAAAAGCCGGTACGCCGGTAAGCATGCAATAAAATACGGAAAGGAATTAATGAACGGAAAGGAGGGCTTCACATAATGTATATCGATGACTTCAAGAGCAGTCAGAGCTAAAATGTATTCGGGACGTATTTTTTACTTTGACTTCCATAACACCCTATTGCGCATCATACTGCGCACAGTGAAAGCATACTCAGAGTATGATTGGTTCAAAAGTCTAGTATGAAACAGTTCAAACTATTGCCCGGTCAACAGTTCGAACTGTTGCCCAGACCTGAGCGAAGGATAAAAAATACCAATGAAACAGGCAAAAATAACGAATTACAAGTTATATAGATCATTAGGTAATAGTATTTTCTATTCGCCCCGGATTAGTCAATAGTTTCGATACTATTGACTGCTTTTGTCTTCCGATCGGAATCAGTAAAACGCTCATTGAGATTGCTAAAAACAAAGCATTGCTCTTAATAAGTAGACGCTTATTGAAATGCATACATAAAATCTTCCAGATACTTACACAATATATAAATAAATTTACTGAGACAACTCGAATCTTTTCAAATACTTGTACCAGGGTCATGTTGTCGGTGTGATATTTTCATATTGCCGACTCAGAAGTGTTTCCTCGCTAAAACTTAAATAAATAGAATATTATATTATTTTCTACGAATATAAATGTATTAGGCCCATCTACTAAAGAATATGACTTCCGGTTTTTAGAATATGGCGGCAGTGTTTATATTTCTCGAAGAAAAACTTGGACAAAATATGTGATTATTAACAATTTTTGAGGATTAATTGATTTAACCGTATGACAGTGTAATTGTGTTATGTGGTTTTATTAACTCTGGAATTGTTTGTGGTAAGATGGACTTGGATATGTTTTTTTCCATTCAGCAGATAAGTAAATCTATATATAGTTATATTGCATAAATATCTCGTGCATACCACTCAATTATCTAGCGTGTGTACTTCACGACTGGTTGGACAAGTTATATGTATCAGGAATGTGAACTGATTTGACCCATAACCGTGGGAACCAAAGCGCGAACCGTATAGAAACACGATCAAAGGTTACGTCACGGAAACATCAAAATAATTGTATAGTATGTTACAATTGAACAATCCGAACGAGCATTCACAGCCCACTACACCTGCTGCTGGTTATTCAAAGAAAAGGGACTTGTCATCACCGGAAGAATACTTATTCATCAGTAAGAAATACAGAAACGTTAGCCCAACCTCTGTGTCTAGTCTGGCGTTCTCTAGTGACACAACTATAATGGCAGACTCTGTGGACGCTGTACCCAACATCACGCTGGATGTGGCATCCATCCAGGCTATTGCCTTTGCATTAAAGGACACCATCGTAGCTGAACTGCATAGTACAGTCGACACATCTGTTAATCGTATCGTTGATGGCGTCTTGGTTGGTCTGCGCACGCGCGTCGATGAGCTGGAGATGTCCAATAAACTACTCAAAGAAGAGAACATGGCCCTTGGAAAGCGCGTGGTTGAATTAGAGTATGTTGCCGACTCGTCTGAACAGTATAGCAGGCGCAACTGCTTACGATTATCAGGTGTCCCTGAAGCCGAAGGCGATGATCCAGACAAGCTTGTAATGAACATATGTGGCAGTGTTAACTCAAACCTGACCTTAGACGAGATAGACCGATGTCACAGGATCGGAAAACGTAGAACAGATGGTAAACCTCGTCAGATTATTGTGAAGTTCGCAACGTATAGGGCTAGACAGAAATTGTTCACTCAACGTACCAAACTGCGATCCAGTGCACACAGGGGTGTTTTCGTCAACGAGGACTTAACGCGTACCCGCCCTGAGTTACCTTTCGAGGGTCGGCAGCTTGTGAGATCCCGGAAAGTGCTTGGTGCATGGTCTTACGATGGGACCATTCTGATCAAGGACCATACTGGGGCTATTAGACGCATCAACAGCTACATTGACTTGCTCCCATTCCATACAGCAACATCAATGTGAACATGTAATGAATGCTGATCGTAGTGATAATTTAACTAATATGCTGGTTGTTAGCTCAACACTGACGATGTGTAGAATTGTTGTCAACTGTATGGTCAGTATATTCATTCAACACTGTCGTTGTGTACGCTGGTTGTTGACTGTGTAAACTATGTATACATTTAACACTGGCGTTGGTTGTTGACTGTGTAAACTATGTATACATTTAACACTGGCGTTGGTTGTTGACTGTGTAAACTATGCATACATTTAACACTTGCGTTGTGTACGCTGTTTGTTAACTGTGTAAACTGTGCTGTATGCTCATTCCACACTGACGTTGTGTGCGCTGGTTGTTGTCTCTATGAACTGTATACACATTAACACTGACGCTGCGTACGCTGGTCTATTATCTGTTTGAACTGTATAGTTTGGCTTTTGACTGTATCAACTGTGTATTCACTCAACACTGACGCTGTGTACGCTGGTTGTTGACTACAAAATGTGTATTCATTCAACAATGACATTGTGTAGAAAGGTTGTTGACTGTGTATACATCCAACACTGACAGTGTGTACGCTGGTTGTTGACTGTGTAAACTGTATATTCATTCAACACCGATGTTGTGCATGCTTGTAGTTATCTGTATAAACTGTATATTCATGTATCACTGACATTGTGTAAGCTGGCTGTAACAGTTGACTGTAAAAACTGCAGATCCATTCAACACTGACGGTGTGTACGCTGGTTATTACCTGCATAACTGTGTATTCATTTAACACTGACATTGTGTACGCTGGTTATTACCTGCATATACTGTGTATTCATTTAACACTGACATTGTGTACGCTGGTTATTACCTGCATAAACTGCAAATCCATTCAACACTGACATTGTGTACGCTGGTTATTACCTGCATAAACTGCAAATCCATTCAACACTGACATTGTGTACGCTGGTTATTACCTGCATAAACTGTGTATTCATTAACACTGACATTGTGTACGCTGGTTATTACCTGCATAAACTGTGTATTCATTAACACTGACATTGTGTACGCTGGTTATTACCTGCATAAACTGCAAATCCATTCAACACTGACATTGTTTACGCTGGTTATTACCTGCATAAACTGTGTATTCATTAACACTGACATTGTGTACGCTGGTTATTACCTGCATAAACTGCAAATCCATTCAACACTGACATTGTTTACGCTGGTTATTACCTGCATAAACTGTGTATTCATTAACACTGACATTGTTTACGCTGGTTATTACCTGCATAAACTGTGTATTCATTAACACTGACATTGTGTACGCTGGTTATTACCTGCATAAACTGCAAATCCATTCAACACTGACATTGTTTACGCTGGTTATTACCTGCATAAACTGTGTATTCATTAACACTGACATTGTGTACGCTGGTTATTACCTGCATAAACTGCAAATCCATTCAACACTGACATTGTGTACGCTGGTTATTACCTGCATAAACTGCAAATCCATTCAACACTGACATTGTGTACGCTGGTTATTACCTGCATAAACTGTGTATTCATTAACACTGACATTGTGTACGCTGGTTATTACCTGCATAAACTGTGTATTCATTCAACACTGACATTGTGTACGCTGGTTATTACCTGCATAAACTGCAAATCCATTCAACACTGACATTGTGTACGCTGGTTATTACCTGCATAAACTGTGTATCCATTCAACACTGACATTGTGTACGCTGGTTATTACCTGCATAAACTGTGTATTCATTTAACACTGACATTGTGTACGCTGGTTATTACCTGCATAACTGTGTATTCATTTAACACTGACATTGTGTACGCTGGTTATTACCTGCATAAACTGCAAATCCATTCAACACTGACATTGTGTACGCTGGTTATTACCTGCATAAACTGCAAATCGATTCAACACTGACATTGTGTTCGCTGGTTATTACCTGCATAAACTACAAATCCATTCAACACTGACAGTGTGTACGCTGGTTATTACCTGCATAAACTGCAAATCCATTCAACACTGACATTGTTTACGCTGGTTATTACCTGCATAAACTGTGTATTCATTAACACTGACATTGTGTACGCTGGTTATTACCTGCATAAACTGTGTATTCATTAACACTGACATTGTGTACGCTGGTTATTACCTGCATAAACTGCAAATCCATTCAACACTGACATTGTGTACGCTGGTTATTACCTGCATAAACTGTGTATTCATTAACACTGACATTGTGTACGCTGGTTATTACCTGCATAAACTGCAAATCCATTCAACACTGACATTGTTTACGCTGGTTATTACCTGCATAAACTGTGTATTCATTAACACTGACATTGTTTACGCTGGTTATTACCTGCATAAACTGTGTATTCATTAACACTGACATTGTGTACGCTGGTTATTACCTGCATAAACTGCAAATCCATTCAACACTGACATTGTGTACGCTGGTTATTACCTGCATAAACTGTGTATTCATTAACACTGACATTGTGTACGCTGGTTATTACCTGCATAAACTGCAAATCCATTCAACACTGACATTGTTTACGCTGGTTATTACCTGCATAAACTGCAAATCCATTCAACACTGACATTGTGTACGCTGGTTATTACCTGCATAAACTGCAAATCCATTCAACACTGACATTGTGTACGCTGGTTATTACCTGCATAAACTGTGTATTCATTTAACACTGACATTGTGTACGCTGGTTATTACCTGCATAAACTGTGTATTCATTTAACACTGACATTGTGTACGCTGGTTATTACCTGCATAAACTACAAATCCATTCAACACTGACAGTGTGTACGCTGGTTATTACCTGCATAACTGTGTATTCATTTAACACTGACATTGTGTACGCTGGTTATTACCTGCATAAACTGCAAATCCATTCAACACTGACATTGTTTACGCTGATTATTACCTGCATAAACTGTGTATTCATTAACACTGACATTGTTTACGCTGGTTATTACCTGCATAAACTGTGTATTCATTAACACTGACATTGTGTACGCTGGTTATTACCTGCATAAACTGCAAATCCATTCAACACTGACATTGTGTACGCTGGTTATTACCTGCATAAACTGTGTATTCATTAACACTGACATTGTGTACGCTGGTTATTACCTGCATAAACTGCAAATCCATTCAACACTGACATTGTTTACGCTGGTTATTACCTGCATAAACTGCAAATCCATTCAACACTGACATTGTGTACGCTGGTTATTACCTGCATAAACTGCAAATCCATTCAACACTGACATTGTGTACGCTGGTTATTACCTGCATAAACTGTGTATTCATTTAACACTGACATTGTGTACGCTGGTTATTACCTGCATAAACTGTGTATTCATTTAACACTGACATTGTGTACGCTGGTTATTACCTGCATAAACTACAAATCCATTCAACACTGACAGTGTGTACGCTGGTTATTACCTGCATAACTGTGTATTCATTTAACACTGACATTGTGTATACTGGTTATTACCTGCATAAACTGTGTATTCATTTAACACTGACATTGTGTACGCTGGTTATTACCTGCATACACTGCAAATCCATTCAACACTGACATTGTGTACGCTGATTATTACCTGCATAAACTGCAAATCCATTCAACACTGACATTGTGTACGCTGGTTATTACCTGCATAAACTGTGTATTCATTTAACACTGACATTGTTTACGCTGGTTATTACCTGCATCAACTGTGTATTCATTTAACCCTGACATTGTGTACGCTGTTTGCTAACTATATAAAGTGTGTATATCCTATGCTTACTGTGAGGCTGTATGCTTCGGGCCTCCACATGAATACATCAAATTTTCTGCACTGGAACTGTGATGCTATATGCGTCAGTTTGTGCACTCGGTCATATGCCTGTCATATCAACTAATTATTTTGTGATTCGTATTACATTGTAACTTAGACCAAGTTCCCAATGTAATGATATTAGAACTGCGTACCACAAATTCTTTTAGTATTATTAAAAATACATCAATTACTACACCCACATACGCCAGTAATTTAGAATGTCGTAACTCTTCCCGACATCGAACCATTACAACAGCACATACGCTAGTCATACAACATAGACGAAACTGCATGCTATATCCTCAAATTCACTACCCATATTTGTTAAGCCTCATATCAATGTTATTGTTTTCTATCATTTTCCACTATCTAGCAAACTTTATTTCCTACACCACTTCATTTCAGTCATCCATCATGTTTCCACTTACCTTCTCCACCTATCTCTTTTCTATTTCTTTCTATCTTATCGCCTGGGAATGCGAATTTGGTAAGTCAATTTTATATATCCACCTGTCAGTTAAATGGTACTTCTCAAGATTGTTGGGTATGACATTGGTTCATATGTTCTTGCTATCCTTACTTGGTATTTCGTAGGGCCACCTATGTCTTCAATAAACAATGTCATTCCCACCTATCGTGCTCATTGCCAATTTGCTATGATGCTACATATGCTCTTCATTCTGACACCGCAATGCACATCGTTGGATCTGCACTCAATAAAAATACAATTACTTGTTTCTTGCAATTGTGCTCTTAATATTAAGTTTCCAAAACAATCATACTTGCTGAATGCTACATTCATTTCCAATACAATGTTAGTATTACGTTTCTATTCATATCTCACCATCGCCGTATTAATAGCCTGGCTAATGGTACTTCTTACTCAATCAGGAGATATTCATCCCAATCCTGGGCCGAATCCACTAAACATCTCAGCAACTTCAACTATTACCAATGACTCACTGTTGAGTATATCAACTTTTCTTAACGTACCTAATCACTTGTCGGTCGTTCATTATAATGTCCAAAGTCTTTTTCCAAAGATTGACTCTCTGATTACAGAGCAGAGCTGTTTTGATATTGTCTCGTTTTCGGAAACTTGGTTAAGCAATTATATTTCCTCAGACGAAATCCTCTTTCCAGGTTTTCACAAACCAATAAGAAAGGACCGATATGGTGATAATCACGGAGGCGTCAATACTTGGTCCATTGTTGTTTTTAATCTATATAAATGATATTGTTACCGATATTGGGTCAAACATAAATCTCTTTGCTGATGATACCAGTCTGTTCATTATTGTTGATACACCTACTGTAGCATCTGTTCAACTCCAATCGGATATTGACAAAATTTCGTCATGGGCCGAAAAATGGTTCATCACCTTCAATCCGGCTAAATCAGAATCTCTCATCATCTCTCGGAAAAGGTTAAAACCAGTGCATCCAGCTCTTCACATGTCTAATTTCATTATTCCGTCTGTTGATTTTCATAAACACCTAGGTATACTGATCTCTGACGGTTGTAATTGGCATCATCAGATAAAGCATATGAAAACCAAAGCATGGGCAAGAGTAACCATAATGAGACGTCTCAAATATGTACTGGACAGGAAATCGCTTGAAATAATTTATGTGTCTTTTGTCAGGCCTCTTATGGAGAATGCTAATGTAATCTGGGACAACTGCACTCAATACGAAAAAGATGAATTAGACAAAATTCAGAACGAGGCTGCTCGTATCGTCACCGGCTGTACAAAACGTGTCTCAATCCGTCAACTTTATCTTGAATGTAGATGGGAAACCATAGGCACTAGACGTCACAAACACAAATTGTTATTATTTTACAAGATGATAAATGGATTAGTGCCAGATTATTTATCCGCGCTTGTTCCAGTTTCAGTTGGTCAGGCAACAAATAGATCACTGAGGAACAGTACAAACCTGCTTAACATCCGTGGCAGAACTTCTCAATATGTAAATTCTTTTCTTCCATCTGTCATTAACGATTGGAATGCTTTGCCACAGGAAACTAAGGATATTGATACACTAGCTTCTTTCAAATATTGCTTGAACTCTAATAAACCGAATCCTAATCCACTCTTATATCATGGTGTCCGCCTTGCCCAAGTCCTCCATACCCGTATTCGAAACGGATGCAGTGCTCTAAATCAACATTTATTTTCGAGAAATATTATAAACTCTCCACTCTGCAGATGCGGAGCTAATGAATCCAGTCACCACTACTTATTCCAATGTCCTGACTATTCAGACACCAGCATAACCCTTATCAACACCATAAGCCCGATGACAGACATTTCTCTTAAAGTTCTTTTGTATGGTGATGATAATCTAAGTGAAGAGATAAACAAGGTGATATTTGATGCAGTTCACCAGTTTATTACAGCAACAAAGATTTTTGATAACGGCTAGTGTAATTTGTGTATCTTCCTCATCCATCCTCGTATAAACGATTCCCACCTCGTTCTCGCTCACTCACTCATTCTTTCTCTCTCTCTCTCTCTCTCTCTCTCTCGTCCCCTCTCTCGCCTCACCATTTCCAAAATCGACTGCACGTAATCCCTCACCATTTCCTAAATCGACTGCACGTAATCCGACTGGTAAGCCAGTCTGATTGATTACATCATCATCATCTCCATATTATTTTTAATTACACTTATATCATTACAGTTAAATAAAACTTGTCACGTTCATAAATGTATATACACTCTGCCATAGTTTATGAACATTATGTTTTGTCATGGAGAAAATCTAAATAAGCTACTAGCTTCCGATTTAATCCATTTGTTCTTATATATTAATGTTACAACATGATGTAAATATTGATAAAATAAAATATGTTTAAACTAAAGAATATCACTCCGCAGAGCATCGCCTTGTAAATGGTCCCCAACTAGTTTATTTATAACGTAATTAGTCTAATATCGCCATTGCATATTTTTCGTATTTCACTAGTGTAATAACTATGCAAATGAGCACTTTATGTATGCATACGCTCCGTAAACAAAATTAATAAACACCCAGCATAGCATTCCAATTCTTGCGTCACTGAAAATCATCATCGAGCTAGAAACACTATAAATCCTACACGACGGGCTAAAATCCTGCCCTATCACCGAATTCTACATCAGTCATGACCAGTTATAGTAGCAATTCCAATGTAAAACTTCCATAAAGTTGTGCAAATAGCCGGTATTTAAACGTTACACATTTTGACCGACTTGGTAAATACGTATTTGTTGTGACGTCATAGTAAAGTACTTGTTGTGACGTCATAGTCGCGCGTGTCCTATTCATACAATTGTATAATAATATACATGTAGAACACACACTGTTGTATAGAATACATTTGCCAGTTGTTTGCTTTATTATATTATAATAGTAAAATCACATAAGAAAACTCACCAATACGAGTAAAATTACAAATAAAATGTGAACTACTCTTTGCTGCGTTTACTATTTTTTTTTAGTTTAATCATGTTTTATTGCTTATTTATATACAATACAATTACAAATATAAACATGGTAAATATATAAGCAAACTGATACAACTGCAATGCTACGCTTATACTTGCACAGTGCACGAATACAATCTAGAAGCAAATGGGTTGGGCAACAAGTTTTACCAACATTAGCTAGTGCCCTCCCCCAATAAACCAGATTAATGTTAACAAAATACTTTACTATTCATTTACAACCGAACGCATTTCATTGATAATAACTGAATCACAGGTACATGAAACATGTGCACTGCAGTGAATATATAATTGTTGGGAACGATCATGTTATACATTGGATATTATATTCGTGTTCATTTGTTATTGAGCCAGATGTTGGTTGTTATCACTTTCAGAAGACTCGTTAAATCAATTCAATAACAAATGACTACTCATATGTAGGCCTATAATATATATATATAGGACAGTAGCCTAATATGTGGAAGTCGTGATAGCGCAGTGGTAGCGCGTTCGCTTCAGGTGCGAACGGTCCGGAGTTCGAGCCCCGCTGTAGCTATTACGATTGTGCCCTTAGACAAGGCATTTAAATTCCACATTGCCGCTTCTCTCTCCCTCGTGGCAATGGATTCCATCAGGAATGAGGTCTCGAGATTGATTAATATAAGTTGTAAGAACTTGTTTCGCAATCGAGCAAAACAAAGTTTGTAAAAACTAACCTAATATGATCTCTATATTCCAAATGTCACAAACATTCGCCCACATCACATCATACATGTTAGGTGTATGTGCTTATTGTACTAATGGTTGCCGTTAAAGCGCTATTGTACTAATAATGACTCACGTAATTTCCAGTGCCGTAGAAGCTGAAAATAACAGAGGCGAACCTACTAGGGTAGTCCGGGGGACATGCCCCTCCGTCCGGAAATATTTGACTTTAAATTTGTATATGCTTGTCTGTGTATATTGGTGCATTCTGAAGGCATTCAGCTAGGTCAAAGAAACGAATACGATAATGACACGTTTAATTTTGTATACGCTTGTCTGTGTATGTTGGTGCATTCTGAAGGCATTCAGCTAGGTTAAACAAACATATACGATACCGGTCGACACGTTTCTATGTGAACCACTTTTGTTGCTAGAACTGGTGTGACTAGTCGATTGGGTACTCGTTGACATCGTGATAGTGCAGTTGTAGGGCGGGCGTTCGCTTCAGGTGCGAATGGCCAGGAGTTCACACCCAGCTGGAGCCGTTACGAGTGTGCCCTTAGGCAATGTATTTAAGTTCCACATTGCCTCTTCTTGAACTTACAAACGGATCTGTAGTCCAGTGGTAATCCAGGGATCGCAGGTTCGATATGGTTTCTGTCTGTATCCAACAAGAATCTATAATGACTAATCTCTTCATGGGGCGTTGCAACCGGTAGCGACGATAAACAAACGTAAAACACGCACATTATTGAACTTGTTTCACAATCGATCTAATATAAATTTGCAAAAACTGGGTACTATATGAATTGATGTCCTGGATTTGGAGCCTACGGCAGTAGTACAGTATTACGGTTCTGATGAAGATCTGCGCTGTCCGATTAGCGCAGTGGTTAGCGCGCTCGCTTCTCACCGATGCAACCCGGTTTCAATTCTCGGACCGGGAAGTATGTGAGATGGTACGGTGGTCACCAGATCGGACAGGTGGGTTTTCTCCGGGTACTCCGGTTTCCTCCCACACGAATGACCATAGTTACGCTTTCATCCGCGCCAACGAGAGTGATTAATATAAGTTATTAACACTTGCTTCGCGATCGTTGTAAAATAAATAAAGCTTAAAGTTCTTCAGACGTGTTAACAAGATCGAATGGGGATTTAAGCTTTCGATTAAGTCCATTTTCATTCTGTATCCAATAGATATGTACTGTACATTATGAATGAATAAATATGTTTAAACCAACAAGATGGAAGCAAATAAGGTTGCCTGTTTCTATTCCTAATATTGCGTATTCGTTATTCGCCAGATTCTAACCCGAGGCGGGTGACACATTCGCCTCAGTGTGGCTACGGGCCTGAGTTGGCAGAAATACTAGTTGTGGCATTTGTGGTGAAAATGAAGTATGCACTATTGATCATCGTGTCTAGAATATAAAAGACAAATACGCCGACCCATCCTTCAGACGGATCTGGAGTCCAGTGGTAACACGTTGGACTGGTAATCCAGGGATCGCAGGTTCGATCCACCGTCTGACCCTAATAACATTAACAGTCTTTCAGATGGGACGTTAAACCGAGGTCTCGTGTCGGTGCTTTACACCGTGCACGTAAAAGAACCAGAGGAGACTCTGGAGTGGGTCTCTCTGTGTATCATTGCACTATCCTCCAACAATCTAAATTGTCTAATCTCTTCAGGAGGCGTCGCTCATATGGGCAACCGGTAGCGATGATAACTAAACGTTAGACACAATTTCCCGGTAATAAACATTTGGCCACAGCATGTCATCAGAGGAATCGTTGGTTAGCAGGTTAATGAAGCCAGTTGGATTGTTTGTTTCAGTTTTGTTTGTTTGTTTTTTTCATTCTTTCCTTTTTATTTCATGTTCTGTATCATCTATACCTTTTATTATAGAAAAAGTTAATATTCAAATTTTCAAATTCATCGTCTTTCTATTTCTCCTTTTGGCCTCAAATGTTGTAAAATCTTTTTTCACAATCGACTTAAAATAAATGTGCATAAACTAAACATTTCCGTCATATGTATACCGAAATATCGGTAAACTATTTATCCCTTCTCTACTAGGTTTGACGCTGGATAATAGCAATCAGTATCAAGCAGATATAAATGCATAGATTCACAGCAGGGAGGATAACGTGATAATTATTGTTAGCAGCAAAAGCGTTGCTATGGAAATGAAATAGATGCATCATGTTTATGTTGGTCATATAACTTAGTTTTCGCGGAGTGAGCCTCAGAGCTATACTCAGTTTAGTTTGCTTAGCTACAATACAATATGTGACTACCATCGGCATACGGTCTATTTCAGAAATTTGACAGCACGGTAGACTTAATGGGAGCGAAGTGTGCAAGAGGTAATTACCAATTTCTTTATCAGCGATCTCTTCTAATTAACTCTTTCAAAGTTCAGAATCTCAACATTTGTATATTTAAATAGCCACTTTCATATATTTTAATAGTCAAGTGGTTCAAAGGTGAACGTCATTAACTCTTTCACCGCCAATGTCGCATAAAAGCGACTTTGTAAAAAAGTTAGAGAACCCGATCGGACAGAACAGAACATGCCGTCTGATCAGGCTATATGCTGATTGCTCTTCAGACAGTGGAGCTGAATCACCTGTCCGAATATCAAACAACATAGATCCTGATCAGACGCGGCGCTACGCCGCGGCTGATCTGGATCTATGTTGTTTGCACATGCTCTTTTATTTATTCGGCGCTGAAAGAGTTAAATAAATTAAAATCCATGTGCACATTTGTCATTGCCGTACCTTTAGCAAACCACCATTACATACTTCTTAATTAAACTGCTTTATCCCTTCTGAGACATATGGCCGCGCCACGTTTCGTCATCGGACTCGTCATGAGCTCTCTTCTTGGTCGAATCCGTAGATGACGCGGGCTGTTTACTACTGTTGGCAAAACTTGTGGCCAAAACCTTTTGCTTTATTATGTCAATAGCATAATTTTAGTTATTGTATCTATTGACTTTGTATTATACATGTAAATGAGAAATGCAATAACATATGATTAATCTATATAAACTGTAGAAGTCCGTAGATCCAATTTTAGTTCATGTGGTTTCTGTAGCGTAGTTACCGTTGTTAGGCTGCTGGACCTTTCTCACGCGGGCTTTATACTTGGGCCATTAACACAGTTCTATTTTTCTAAATAAAGACATTTAGATATAATTATAAACAGCACTCATCAAAGTTCACTTGTGTCCAAATCCTCAAAGGTGTTCCTAATCTCTAACGACATTAACATTAAAAACTATGAACTGCATGTCAGTGGGTAGCACAATGCAAGAACATACATACTTCATATACCTCAGCAGCGTCATTCAAAATGTGTTTGTGTGTGAGTATGTTTAACTTGTCACTTTAACACCTTAAATGAACAAGGTTTCGAACGCCCGACCGCGGCTACTGCGGCATTACCTACCAAGAACAAACCCAATAACGATATCACTGCGCCTTCGCGGCAATCAATACCATCCCCATCCCTCCAAAAATAAAAGAAAGCTTTAACTGAACAATGTTTCGAACGCCCGACGCGGCTACTGCGGCATTACCTACCAAGAACAAACCTAATAAATATATCACTGCGACGTCGCGGCAATCAATTCTCTCCAAAAATCGTCAATGCATCATACTGTTACTTAACCCATTCAACACCAACTAACTGACATGGACTGGTGCACGAGTCTGGATCTACACTTTTTGTAAGCCTATTTAGAGGTATGTGGTGTTGAAAGAGTTATTACATCACTGTCCGAAATCCTGATATTGTGACCAAATAACTGATATGGACTGGTGCATGATATTCTTAGACCAATAAATGAATACGAAAATTACAATTGGACCAGTTCATTTATCAAAATGGGTAAGTTTGCCTAAAATAGTAATATTACTGGCAAACAGTGCAGATCCTGAGGAGCCGGCTCGTTCGTCACGAGTCGTCTAATCTGGATCTACACTTGTTGTAAGCCTATTTAGAGATATGTGGTGTTGAAAGGGTTAATACGTCACTACATGTGTCTGAAACCCTGATATTGTCGTCCACTCATGGATATAGCCTAATACGGTGTAGGGGAGTATTTGGCTGACTTTCTAATCGTAATCAAAATGTTTTTTGCATTAATTTCCTTTTTTGATCGAAAGCCATCAGCTGGTGTTCCACAAGGATCGGTATTTGGACCGTTACTATTCTTGATATACATGTCAGCGGTATAGCAGGTCACATTTTAAAGACGCATACGACATACTTGCAAATGTCACAAGCATGCTATGTCACACTTCAAATACGGTTACGTCTTTACATGTTACTAACGAAAGCTGTTTCTTAATGCTACTCATATCCACCACCCGTTACACACTACACGGATATATATAGTTCAGTCAAAACATGTGTCCAAAAAAACAAAAACAATTTTTTTAAAGAAGTTAAAAAATTGTATCGGCAATATTTGTTTTTTGACGCAATTAGCGCAATTGGCGCCATTGGCGACCGACAGAGGGAACCCTGGAACTCGCGTATTTCATCTTCTTGTAAGTGTACAATTTACGATTAGAACAGCATATATCTACAGCGTTATTGCGTTTCCTTCGACGAATGTGTGTATTCTGTTTACATCCAGTTTCGTATGAATGTCCTAACTAATGGTATGCAGCTGATATGCGCATTCGAGTGTTATACAGCGTTCATCGCAAGAAAAAAATGGGAGTCTTACAGTTTACGCTAGTCCAAGGATGTTCTCTTTACTAGGTCGCAAGTCGCAAATCTGGACTAAATACATAAACTTAGGATTAAAAACAGCATATATTAACATACACGTCATTGCGTTTCCTTCAACGAATGTGTGTATTACATCCATTTTCGTATGCATTTCATGGGTACGTATAAAAAAATATATTGTTTTATTGTAAATTAAACCCCAATATTGAAAGTTCTGGAATGTGTCAAGCCGTCAGAGTGGGTACATGTTGACTTTCGAACGAGTACGTTTTGACTTCAGAATTGGTACATTTTGACCTTCGAACGAGTACGTTTTGACCGCATAATGAGTACGTTTTGACTTGTGGATGGGTAATTTTGACTTGAAATGATAGGTACGTTTTGGATTGGGTACGTTTTGAGCAGCACCCTTACAGTTTACGCTAGTCCAAGGATGTTCTATTTACCATGTCGCAAGTCTCAACTCTGGACTAAATACATTTTAAATGAGAAGTGTGATATATGTTTCATTGCGTGATTGAAAAGAATAATTAATGTAAATATAAGTATTGAATCGCGGATTGATAATTTCCATCGGGGTATGAACTACATTGGGCGTGGCTAAGATTAACATGGATGCCTTCGGCCCCCACACACACACTTTAACCACGCATGTAGTTCATTCCGCGATGGAAACTATTAACCCGTGATTCATTAAAAGGGAGTGGGATCAAATAAGAATCTGATACTATTTTAATAATTGATTTTGCTTTGCCCTCGAGTACCTGGCATACGGCGCGGCGCACATCGTGATAATACTAGTTGCAATGATTATTTGAATGACATATAGGTCAATCCATACACTGAAACAAATCAAATATCCTCTAGTTAGTTTATGTTTTCCAATGAAATATATTTATTGTATGCTAATTGATGAAATACAGTGAGATATAATCCATATCACTCACTGCATATCGCTAACTGTATTTTGCTGGACTACTTTTTTATTATCTCCCTTCCCAATACACTATTATTGCACCGTGTCACACGTGTCAATTATGTCAATTTTCACCGTTTACCTGGCTTCAATAACACTATTTACCTGTATCATTGTTTTTGTTATGAAACAAATCAAAAGCGAAATACAACTGACAATGTCTGGAATGTTGTCACTGCAAATTGTAACAATAAATCCAATAAATGTTTTAATGTATTTCCGTCGATTCAACTTTAAATTCAAGATGGCGGCATATTTGTGTATCGACTCACGACGTATAGTCGTCAATGTATTCATCCGCGCAAAAACACGGTGGCCAGCTATTTTAATTTCTTCATTTTGTGTTTGTTTTTCACCAGTTAGCATAAAAGAAAAAGAAAATGTGTTTGTTTTGAGTGAATATGGAATATATCTCATTTCGTTTATACAAATTTAGTTTAGCTCGATTGTGAAACAAGTTCTTACAACTTATATTAATCACTCGAGAGACCTCATTCCTGATGGAATCCATCACCACGAGGGAGAGAGAAGAGGCAATGTGGAATTTAAATGACTTGCCTAAGGGCACAATCGTAACGGCTCCAGTGGGGCTCGAACTCCGAACCTTTCGCACCTGAAGCGAACGCGCATCCACTGCGCTATCACGACTTCCATGTTTTCGTCTAATGGTTTATGCTGCTCGCTTTGGAATTTTGCTTATTAAGCTCATCAAAAAGTTCGCTTTAATATCAAAATTCCAAAGCTAGTTTCATAAAATATCGTTAAAAAATCACCACTCTTGTAAGATCCTATATTTATATTGCAGTCGAGTGGGGGTGATAAAACAAGATCGTAGGAGAGGGGTAATAAAAAAAACCCTCCCCCACGATTATGGTTTCCACCTAATGCACTTTGAAATATTGTCAACGTGGAAGATTCCGGCAACGTTTCGGATATTTTTGTTTTCTACCTATGTAATCATGTTGCTATGATTGTAGTATGTGGTACCCCATGCAGTGATGAAGGCACCGGACGTTCAAGAAATAAAGTATGTATAAACTGCTTAAAGCCCCTAGCCATGTTTTCTTGTTTAACCATTTCCTTCATAGAGATTTAGGTTAATATACTAGTGTATCTCCATACAGTGGAAAAGTAGTCGCCATATCTATCCCACCTCCATAGATATTACTGGGACTACATAAGATTCTGGCCTTTATTATGTACATTGGTTTGGCTACTACAGTCAATGTATGTCGTATTGGTAATGGCGTCAAGGGGTGCTTCTATGAGGGAAAGGGTTAAAGTGGTATATGGCACTGAAGCTACGATACAATGTATCGTATACGATACAATGTAGCGTAGCTTTTTAAAAGAGTGAAAACCCCACCAGTCGGAGTTGGGGACCAGCGTACCATCTTATTTACGTCTCGGTACTAGGATCGAATTCGGGTTACAACTATTCCTATGTTATGTACCATTCTTGAATAAAATAGTGTTTAAACTGAATCCGGGTTAAATTGGTGAGAAGCGACAAAATAGTTTGAAATCATCAACCGTTGATTATGCCTTCGTGTTTCGCGCACCAACTCTTCACGATAGAGGCGCTTTATTATATTGAATGCAGTTGGTAGTAGAGTAGAAAGATCATTGTCCGCATTAAACTTCGGACCCCCCCCCCCCACGTCCACCCCCTCCCCCGTCTTTTATTAATAATAGTAATTCTTTCAAATGGGACTATAAACCACAGTGCTGTATATCTGGCAGGTAAAAGAACCAGAATGTCGCTTTGGATGTCCGAATAACGCAGTGGTTAGCAGCCTCGCTGTGTCGTCGCTGGTGAATTTTGAGATGATGATATTTACAATGATTAATTAACAAATAAGTGAATGTCCAAAGACAAATATACTACAGTGCTTGTTTAAGATTTTGTACATAGAATGAATGCTTTAGATCATGGTTGGGAGGGCAGAAACAGGGATGAGTGCTTTAAAGCCATCAACTGTTATTGCTTCATGTGCGGCAAGTGTTAACAAGTTCCATTGGATGACGGTTCTTGGATAAAAAGAGAATTTGTATGAATCTTTGTTGACAGGGATGTGTTTATAACAATATGGGTTTGTGTGTCTGGTTATGTTGTCTACGGGTATCAAAAGGTTTATGGGAATGTTTACAGCTACTATTTGGTGTATTATGTTATAGAAGAGAATCAATCTGTATCTAACTCTGCGTGTCTCAAGTGTTGGCCAGTTTAGGTTGTCGATCATTACGGAGACTGAACTAGTGTTATGGTATCGGTATCACAAATGTATCCCGGACAGGTCGGTTTCTCCTCAAACGGATCCAATATGTAAAATATTGGTAGGCCTACTGTCTTTGGCGCCACGCGCCTCGTACAGTCCAATATGTTTACATATTGGATAGTTTTCGGCTTATGTCCTATACTTAATACGATTGTTACTGCTAAGTATGCTATACAGTTCACGCCTTACGAGTGTGTGTTACGTTTATTTTTCGTCGCTACGGTTGCCCATATGAGCGACGTCTCCTGAAGATATTAGTCATTTTAGATTGTTGGAGGATAGTGCAATGATACAGACAGAGACCCCTTCCAGAGTCTCCTATGGTTCTTTTACATGCACGGTGTAAAGCACCGACACGAGACCTCGGTTTAATGTCCCATCTGAAAGACTGTTAATTTTATTAGGGTCAGACGGGGGATCGAACCTGCGATCACTGGATTACTAGTCCAGCGTGTTACCACTGGACTACAGACGGGGGATCGAATGAAAAGGATGTTACGCTCGTGGTAACTTCATATCATATTTTATGAGACCCGTTTTGAAATATTGCTATTAAACACGCCAAACGGTTCATTTATATGAACACGTTGGCAGTTTCTTACGGAGGTTGGTGCACCCAAGTACTGGTTAACCGCTGGAGCCTACCCAGGAAAGGTGTTGTTAGGTAAACTTCCCGCCGGCGATATAGCCCAAAATGGTGCTGATGCAGGCGTAAAACCCGAAATATAACATATAACATAACATTGTGACTATACAATGGATAGCTATAGAATGTATGTACATTGTGACTATACACTGAATAGCTATATAATATATGTACATTGTGACTATACACTGGGTAGCTATAGAATGTATGTACATTGTGACTATACAATGGATAGCTATAGAATGTATGTACATTGTGACTATACAATGGATAGCTATAGAATGTATGTACATTGTGACTATACAATGGATAGCTATAGAATGTATGTACATTGTGACTATACAATGGATAGCTATAGAATGTATGTACATTGTGACTATACAATGGATAGCTATAGAATGTATGTACATTGTGACTATACAATGGATAGCTATAGAATGTATGTACATTGTGACTATACAATGGATAGCTATAGAATGTATGTACATTGTGACTATACAATGGATAGCTATAGAATGTATGTACATTGTGACTATACACTGGATAGCTATAGAATGTATGTACATTGTGACTATACAATGGATAGCTATAGAATGTATGTACATTGTGACTATACACTGGATAGCTATAGAATGTATGTACATTGTGACTATACACTGGATAGCTATAGAATGTATGTACATTGTGACTATACAATGGATAGCTATAGAATGTATGTACATTGTGACTATACAATGGATAGCTATAGAATGTATGTACATTGTGACTATACACTGGATAGCTATAGAATGTATGTAAATTGTGACTATACAATGGATAGCTATAGAATGTATGTACATTGTGACTATACAATGGATAGCTATAGAATGTATGTACATTGTGACTATACAATGGATAGCTATAGAATGTATGTACATTGTGACTATACAATGGATAGCTATAGAATGTATGTACATTGTGACTATACACTGGATAGCTATAGAATGTATGTACATTATGAATATACACTGGATAGCTATATAATGTATATGCAGTGTGAATATATAGTGGCTAGCTATGGAATGTATGTACAGTGTGACTATACACTGGATAGCTATATAATATATGTACATTGTGACTATACACTGGATAGCTATAGAATGTATGTACATTGTGACTATACACTGAATAGCTATAGAATGTATGTACATTGTGACTATACACTGGATAGCTATAGAATGTATGTACATTGTGAATATACACTGAATAGCTATAGAATGTATGTACATTGTGACTATACACTGGGTAGCTATATAATATATGTACATTGTGAATATACACTGGGTAGCTATAGAATGTATGTACATTGTGAATATACACTGGGTAGCTATATAATATATGTACATTGTGAATATACACTGGGTAGCTATAGAATGTATGTACATTGTGAATATACACTGGATAGCTATATAATGTATATGCAGTGTGAATATATAGTGGCTAGCTATGGAATGTATGTACATTATGAATATACACTGGATAACTATAGAATGTATGTACATTATGAATATACACTGGATAACTATAGAATGTATGTACATTATGAATATACACTGAATAGCTATAGAATGTATGTACATTATGAATATACACTGGATAACTATAGACTGTATGCATATTGCTATCGTATAATATTAAAACTATAAACACAACATGAAGTACTGAATTGTTATTGAGACTGCCACCATTACGAGTTCGTGAGACTCCGGTGTCTGGCGTAATATGTAGAAGGTAAAACAAAATCCAGCGATGTCGCTCGTTATAATAATCATTTTGAACAGGAATACGACTTTTGATCGAATCAATTAACCACCCTATGTTGCTCCAGGAGCTAGGTGACACCACAGGCACCAGACACAAAAATAAATATAATATATTACTTACTATATGACCATAGGCCCAAAAAAAAAAAATTGTGATATATTACTTACTATATGACCAGAGGCCCAAAAAAAAAATTGTAATATATTACTTACTATATGACCATAGGCCATTGTGGCTGGTGCCTGTGGGTGACACTACACACTACAATTCGTTTACTCTCGTCTCCCTTCATTCATTCTCCAACACTTATCTATTCATATAATCACTCCTGTTTCTTCTATTATAGTCACTTCTTAGTCTCTGACTATTACACTGTAACAACATGTATTGCAATCGATGTTTACTATGTATTATATTGCCATGTACTCGTATAATATACATATATCTGCTCTGCCATAAGTAAATGTTGTAAAATCAATGAACCAATTGGGAAGGATCGAATCTAATGTTTTGTGAACTTGTGACCCGACCCACTTGCCATTATTTATGCTGTAGTGTACTATGATGTATTATATCGTATAAGCACTTTAATATTGGCAATAAAATATGTTTAAACTAATAGGACTTTTATAAGAGTGTATTGTAGACTCACCACGTCGCTGTGCCTTATATCTATGTTACAGACACACGAGTTGCTATCAGCCAACAGATGGGCGAACCACGTCTCGATACATATCGAGTGCTACAGCATCCCCACGAACCGCATTTTGGCACCAACGACACATCTAACTGGACCCGGTGCACGATGTCGTTCTATTGTAGTAACTACGGTAGTAATAAAGCAACTGTCTGGAAAGAAAGAACTGCACCGCTCTTCTAAGTTCAACAGCGCTGTGTGCACGCCAGTACTTAATATGTCCGGAATGGAGGTAGCAGAACAGGGTATGAAATCCACCTAGGCATTGTGTTTCCCTTGTGATATGGGATAATAACGCCATTTGTTGAAATACACATTTCGGTGTGATCACTCGATGAAATAAAATCCTATCGTACACCAATAAACACAAATACTCTTTTTCGTTTATGATTTCCAATGATTTAGGCTAATGTAATATTTGTTTTCAAATTGTATTCATTTTAACTGCCCTGTCTGGAGCCTCATTGCACTACGTGACACAACCGCACAACCACTTATGTTAGTGTGAACGTCCGTAATAAGAAATAGTTCCTGTATAATTAAAAAAAGTTAGTTTTTGTTTGCTGTCAAAATTAAAAACTACAGACAAAACTAATTCATTAGAATATATTACTTAATCATTAAATGTTCTTCAGCAAACAGCTATAATATAAAAGTACATCTAACCGCGCAGGAATACGAAACACAACCGGTGGCAGAGAAAATGTCATCTTTTACTGTTTCAAAGCGGTGAGTTCACTCATTGGAAAGCATGAAAGAAAAGAAAAGGTTTAGCAATAAGGGGGGTACAATAAGGGGGGTACACTTAGGGGGGTACAATTAGGGGGTTACAATAAAGGTGGGTACAATAAGGTGGGTACAATACGGGGGTACAATAAGGGGGGGTAAATAAGGTGGGGGTACAATAAGGGGGGTACAATAAGCGGGGTAAAAGTGTGAAATCCCCTCCCAAATAAAACAGTAATGACACCTAGCGTTAACACATTTAAGAGCAGACTAAACAAATGCTTGTAGCGTCAGACGGATCTGTAGTCCAGTGGTGACACGCTGGACTGGTAATACAGGGATCGCAGGTTCGATCCCCCGTCTGACCCTAATAAAATTAACAGTCTTTCAGATGGGACGTTAAACCGAGGTCTCGTGTCGGTTCCTTACACCGTGCACGTAAAAGAACCAGAGGAGACTCTGAAATGGGTCTCTGTCTGTATCATTGCACTATCCTCCAACAATCTAAAATGACTAATATCTCCAGGAGGCGTCGCTCATATGGGTAACCGGTAGCGACGATAAATAAACGTAAAACACAAATGCTTGTAGCGTCACCCCTTTAAGTTCAGCTTACAGTTACAACACATAAATAAATCGACCAAAAAGCATATCAATAGGAACGACAAACATCTTATGTTTCCAAAACAATTCTCTTTATTTTCATCTCTCTCTCTATATATATATTATTATATATATTAATAGTGTTATATGGGCACTCTCTTGGGTTCGAGCTCTGTCGTGTGGTGATAGGTGGATCACTGTACCGGCCCATTCACTGTACTGACCCAATCACTGTACTGGCCACATCACGGTTGTCATTCTTACGGCGGTGTTTGGGTCTATGGTTCATATTGCCACTTTTATCGTTAATCCAATCCCTCACTTATATACTGTAATGGTGTAGATATTATGATAAAATATGTTCTTATCCAATTCCTAGAATCCTAGTTATATCTATATATGTATACATTTTTATTTATATTTCCATATATTATTGTCATGTGTAAATGTTTGAAATTGCATCTGTAATTGTGAAGCGCAGTAGAATAATGTTTAATGTTTGCGCTATATAAATGCTATGTATTTGTATTTATCTATCTCTCTCCCTCTCTCTCCCTCCTCCCTGCTTCCCTCCCTCCCTCTCTCTCTATCTCTCTCTCTCTATATATCTCTCTCTATATATATCTCTCTCTATATATATATATATCGTTATCTATCTATATACATATATATCTACCCCTCTCTCTCTCTCTCTCTCTATCGCTCTCTATCTCTTTATATATATATCTCTCTTCTTTTACGTGCACTGTGTACATACTGCACTGTGTACAACACCGACACAATATCTCGGTTTAAAGTTCCTTCTGAAAGATTGTTAATTTTATTAGGGTCAGGCGGGGGATCGAACATGCGATCCCTGGATTACCAGTCCAGCGTGTTGCTATACACTATACTATTTATTTAATTGTGTCTTTATATTTTAGTTCCAAAATTCCTACCAATGAATCTGTGGCCAGGGACATACACAGTATTCGGCTTCTTCAACCCGGATTCTACGGAAGAATCGCATGTAACATTGACCGCTAAAATAGGACCAGAAGAGGTAATGTACAAAAAGGACGTGTGAAAGCTCACTTCAACCGTAACCCCATATGGTTCGCCGGAGGCGAGGGTATATAAGCTCAATCATCATCATCATTATCATCATCATCACTTCAACCGTAACCCCATATGGTTCGCCGGAGGCGAGGGTAAATAAGCTCAATCATCATCATCATCATCACTTCAACCGTAACCCCATATGGTTCGCCGGAGGCGAGGGTAAATAAGCTCAATCATCATCATATCATCATCATTACTTCAACCGTAACCCCATATGGTTCGCCGGAGGCGAGGGTAAATAAGCTCAATCATCATCATCATCATCATCATCATCATACTTCAACCGTAACCCATATGGTTCGCCGGAGGCGAGGGTAAATAAGCTCAATCATCATCATCATCACTTCAACCGTAACCCCATATGGTTCGCCGGAGGCGAGGGTAAATAAGCTCAATCATCATCATCATTTCATCATCACTTCAACCGTAACCCCATATGGTTCGCCGGAGGCGAGGGTAAATAAGCTCAATCATCATCATCATCATCATCACTTCAACCGTAACCCCATATGGTTCGCCGGAGGCGAGGGTAAATAAGCTCAATCATCATCATCATTACTTCAACCGTAACCCCATATGGTTCGCCGGAGGCGAGGGTAAATAAGCTCAATCATCATCATATCATCATCATTCTTCAACCGTAACCCCATATGGTTCGCCGGAGGCGAGGGTAAATAAGCTCAATCATCATCATCATCATCACTTCAACCGTAACCCCATATGGTTCGCCGGAGGCGAGGGTAAATAAGCTCAATCATCATCATCATCA
>CM026392.1:54363096-54671836 GCA_014843695.1 Archivesica marissinica
CCGGAGGCGAGGGTAAATAAGCTCAATCATCATCATCATCATCACTTCAACCGTAACCCCATATGGTTCGCCGGAGGCGCGGGTAAATAAGCTCAATCATTATCATCATCATCACTTCAACCGTAACCCCACATGGTTCGCCGGAGGCGAGGGTAAATAAGCTCAATCATCATCATCAAATCACTTCAACCGTAACCCCATATGGTTCGCCGGAGGCGAGGGTAAATAAGCTCAATCATCATCATCATCATCACACTTCAACCGTAACCCCATATGGTTCGCCGGAGGCGAGGGTAAATAAGCTCAATCATCATCATATATCACTTCAACCGTAACCCCATATGGTTCGCCGGAGGCGAGGGTAAATAAGCTCAATCATCATCATCATCATCACTTCAACCGTAACCCCATATGGTTCGCCGGAGGCGAGGGTAAATAAGCTCAATCATCATCATCATCATATCATCTTCAACCGTAACCCCATATGGTTCGCCGGAGGCGAGGGTAAATAAGCTCAATCATCATCATCATCATCACTTCAACCGTAACCCATATGGTTCGCCGGAGGCGAGGGTAAATAAGCTCAATCATCATCATCATCATCACTTCAACCGTAACCCCATATGGTTCGCCGGAGGCGAGGGTAAATAATCTCAATCATCATCATCATCATCATCATCACTTCAACCGTAACCCCATATGGTTCGCCAGAGGCGAGGGTAAATAAGCTCAATCAGTATCATCATCATCATCACTTCAACCGTAACCCTTTCCACACTGCATACCTCTAAATAGACTTACACATAGTGTAGATTCAGATTCGACACGAGGATTGCACCTATGTTGCCAGTAATATTACTATTTTAAGTATTTTTAGACAAAATTACCCATTTTGATAAATGAACTGTCTACATCCCCGCGAGGGGTTCGACATTAAAGGAAGATAGATTGATAGAACTAGTCCACATGTAATGATCTGATTGGTCCACAAATATAATGCACAAGTCCATGTCAGTTACTTGGTGTTGAATTGGTTAACCTAGTCACGACTAGGTCGACCATTGACGCCCCAATATCAAATATTGGGACGTCTGGAGTATGTCTGGACGCCCCAATATTTATGACAAAACAACTTTGTGTTGAATGGGTTTAACTCTTTCAGCGCCGAATATATTCAGAGCATGTGCAAACAACATAGATCCAGATCAGCCGCGGCGTAGCGCCGCGTCTGATCAGGATCTATGGTGTTTGCTATTCGGACAGGTGCTTCAGTTCCACTGTCTGAAGAGCAATCAGTATATAGCCTGATCAGACAGCATGTTCTGTTCTGTCCGATCGGGTTCTCTACTTGTTTACAAAGTCGCTTTTATGCGACATTGGCGGTGAAAGAGTTAAACATCTGCATAGATATGTGTCTACTCTTCTTCGTGTTTTTGGTGACTGTTTCTAAACGTGAATCTAATTCTACCACAACTATTCTTTCATGTTATATATCATAAGTTTGAACGTCATCACGAACATAACAGTATAATTAAAGTATGAAATTGGAAGTCGTGATAACGCAGTGGATGCGCGTTCGCTTCAGGTGCGAACGGTCCGGAGTTCGAGCCCCGCTGGAGCCGTTGCGATTGTTCCCTTAGGCAAGGCATTTAAATTCCACGTTGCCTCTTGCCACGTTGGATTCCATCAGGATTGAGGGCTCGAGACTGATTAATATAAGTTGTAGGAACTTGTTTCACAATCGAGCTAAAATGAATTTGTATAAACTAACAGACCTACTATTAGTTGTTGTTCTCAAAACTCCACTAAATCGAAATTTGTTTTCTTTTTATAAAATTGTTCGCATTTTAACTTCCTGAGATCGATTTGTTCGCTTGATATTTGTGGGTTTAGCTTAAACAAATTTAGTTAGCTAGATTGTGAAACAAGTTCCCACAACTTATATTAATCACTCTCGAAACGTCATTCCTGATGGAATCTGTCGCAACCAGGGAGAGAGAGAGAGAGAGAGAGAGAGAGAGAGAGAGAGAGAGAAAAGAGGAGAGGGGGAGGAGAGGAGAGGGAGAGAAGAGAGAGAGAGAGAGAGAGAGAGAGGGGGAGAGAGAGAGAGCGAGGGGAGGAGAGGAGAGGAGAGGGGAGGAGAGGAGAGGAGAAAAGAGAAGAGAGGGAGGAGAGATGAGAGAGGAGAGAGAGAGAAAGGGGAGAGGGGAGGAGAGGAGAGGGCAGGAGAGGAGAGGAGAGAAGAGAAGAGAGGGAGGAGAGATGAGAGGGAGAGAGGAGGAGGAGAGGAGAGGAGAGGAGAGCAGAGCAGAGCAGAGGAGCAGAGCAGAGGAGAGAGAGAGGAGAGGAGAGGAGAGGAGAGGAGAGGAGAGGAGAGGAGAGGAGAGGAGAGGAGAGGAGAGGAGAGAGAGAGGAGGCAATGCGCAAAGGCTACAGCTGGGCATGAACTCCGGATCTTTCCCAACTGAATCGAACGCTCTACTGCTGCGCTATCACGACTTCCACTTGTTTTGGGTTTAATGTAGCGCCGAAGACAGTACCAATAGTTTGCATATTGGATCCGTTTGAGGCTTATATCTAACTTAAAACACACGCTTATATAACAAGATCCTACTTATTAAAAGTGTTAATTTCGTACATTTACGCATAGGATGTGATATAATACTCTAGGCTTTTGATAGCAGTGCAATATTATTAATAATGGACAGCAAGTACAAAGGTATGACGTCACGACAGTGTTTTAAGAGTTAGTTAGTTAGTTAGTTAGTTAGTTAGTTAGTTAGTTAGTTAGTTAGTTAGTTAGTTAGTTAGTTAGTTAGTTAGTTAGTTAGTTAGTTAGTTAGTTAGTTAGTTAGTTAGTTAGTTAGTTAGTAGCTACTTTAGATATTTGAATGGCCTACTCGTGTAAACTTATTGAATACTAGGCGACTAATAGGAATTATATTGTAAAGTTTAAACTTTATTTATTTTACAATGATCGCGAAACAAGCTTCAACAACTTATATTAATCACGTTCGTTGGCGCGGATGAAAGCGTTCGTGTGGGAGGGAGGAAACCGGAGAACCCGGAGAAAACCCACTTGTCCGATCTGGCGACCACTGTACCATCTCACATGCTTCCCGATCCGAGGATCGAACCCGGGTTGCATTGGTGAGAAGGGTCTGGTTAGGACAGATATTATCGCACCTGCGAGACTAGCCTGGGTTCCATTCTTTCGATTTTTCACTTTTCACAACATGACATCGATGTCACCAGAAACTCAATACGGCCCAATTAATAGTCTCGGTGTTAAAATATATTTATTTGACTGACCAGGTAAAATATATCGACGCCTGTTCCCAGGCTACTGCGAGACACATGCTTTGAATTCAACAACCGTAGTCTGTGTTTTTACGTTTATTTATCGGCGCTACCGGTTGCCCATATGAGCGACGCCTCCTGAAGAGATTAGTTATTTTAGATTTTGGGGGATAGTGCATGATACAGACAGAGACCCATTCCAGAATCTCCTCTGGTTCTTTTACGTGCACGGTGTAAAGCACCGACACGAGACCTCGGTTTAACGTCCCATCTGAAAGACTGTTAATTTTATTAGGGTCAGACGGGGGATCGAACACCAATGATGTGATTGAACTATATATTAGCATTGTGGTTGTTGTAGATATGCCTGGAAGAACAGATGACTACAAACAAGAAGCTGCCGACGGACCAATGGGCTAACCTTGCTGAACTTTTGGAGGTAGCCCCCACAGGATAAATATTTCTATACAATAATTATTTTATACTGAACCAGTGTTTTCTGGATTTCATCTTTAGAGTAAAGTTATAAACAATTGAAAACCTGCAAAACCTTTCACACCGGCAATGCTATAACACATTGTCCAGGGTATATGCATAGGATATAAGCCGAAAACGAGGTAATATGTAAAATATTGGACTGTATGAGGCGCGTTGCGCCGAAGACAGTACCAATATTTTACATATTGGATCAGTTTGTTGCTTATATCTTATTTAAAACACCCACTTAGATAACAAACACTACTAATTAATATTGTTAATTTCGTACATGTACGCGTAGGATTTAATATAATACTCTGGCCTTTTGACACCAGTCCATTAATATTAATAATGGACTGCAAGTACAAAGGTATGACGTCACGACAGTGTTTTAAATCTTGTTGAGGCCCAATGCCTAATATGACGTCATATAATGTCTAACACTTTTCAGCCTACAGTGACCTGTATAAATGTATACTAGAGGACATGGAAAACGCACAAAACGGATAAGTGTGTTTTACATGAAAAACAATAACTATATAAATACATAGTCTTAAACATTTTGGAATATTTTTAGTTGTTCAGTTTGTGTTGTAATAGAGATGTGATATATCTTTGATGGAATCCTTCATATTTCGTTTTCATGTAATAATAATCATATAATGTAGGTGTGCGTTTTCTATGTCCTCTAGTATATAATGTAGGTGTGCGTTTTCTATGTTCTCCAGTATATAATGTAGGTGTGCGTATTCTATGTTCTCCAGTATATTATGTAGGTGTGCGTTTTCTTTGTTCTCCAGTATATAATGTAGGTGTGCGTTTCCTATGTTCTCCAGTATATAATGTAGGTGTGCATTTTCTATGTTCTCCAGTGTATAATGTAGGTGTGCGTTTTCTTTGTTCTCCAGTATATAATGTAGGTGTGCGTTTTCTATGTCCTCTGGTAAATAATGTAGGTGTGCGTTTTCTATATTCTACAGTATATAATGTAGATGTGCGTTTTCTATGTCCTCTAGTATATAATGTAGGTGTGCGTTTTCTATGTTCTCCAGTATATAATGTAGGTGTGCGTTTTCTATGTCCTCTAGTATATAATGTAGGTGTGCGTTTTCTATGTCCTCTAGTATATAATGTAGGTGTGCGTTTTCTTGTTCAGTATATAATGTAGGTGTGCGTTTTCTTGTCTCAGTATATAATGTAGGTGTGCGTTTTCTATGTCCTCTAGTATATATGTAGGGTGCGTTTTCTATGTCTCAGTATATAATGTAGGTGTGCGTTTTCATGTCCTCAGTATATAATGTAGGTGTGCGTTTCTTGTCCTCTAGTATATAATGTAGGTGTGCGTTTTCTATGTCCTCTAGTATATAATGTAGGTGTGCGTTTTCTATGTCCTCTAGTATATATGTAGGTGTGCGTTTCTATGTCCTCTAGTATATAATTAGGTGTGCGTTTTCTATGTCCTCTAGTATATAATGTAGGTGTGCGTTTTCTATGTCCTCTAGTATATAATGTAGGTGTGCGTTTCTATGTCCTCTAGTATATAATGTAGGTGTGCGTTTCTATGTCCTCTAGTATATAATGTAGGTGTGCGTTTCTATGTCCTCTAGTATATAATGTAGGTGTGCGTTTTCTATGTCCTCTAGTATATAATGTAGGTGTGCGTTTTCTATGTCCTCTAGTATATAATGTAGGTGTGCGTTTTCTATGTCCTCTAGTTTGTGGGTTTTTTTTGTTTGTGGTGGTTTTTTTGTTGTGTGGTTTTGTGTTTTGTGGTGTGTTGGTTTTGTGTTTTTTTTGTTTTGTGTGTTTTTTTGTTGTGGTGTGTTTTGTGTTTTGGTGTGGTTTTTTGTTGTTTTGTGTGTGGTTTTTGTTGTTTTGTGGTGGGTTTTTTTTGTTTTGTGTGTGTTTTTGTTGTTGTGGTGTGGTTTTTTGTTTTGTGGTGTGGTTTTTTGTTTTGGTGTGTTTTGTGTTGTGTGGTTTGTTATAATGTAGGTGTGCGTTTTCTTGTTCAGTATATAATGTAGGTGTGCGTTTTCTTGCTCAGTATATAAGTAGGTGTGCGTTTCTATGTCCTCTAGTATATAATGTAGGTGTGCGTTTTCTATGTCTTGTTATAATGTAGTGTGCGTTTTCTATGTTTATATAGTAGTGTGCGTTTTCTATGTCTATATTGTAGGTGTGCGTTTTCTTTCTCGTATATGGTTGCGTTTCTAGTCTCAGTATATATGTAGTGTGCGTTTTCTATGTCCTCAGTATATAATGTAGTGGCGTTTCTATGTCTCGTATATAATGTAGGTGGCGTTTTCTATTCTCAGTATATAATGTAGGTGTGGTTTTCTATGTCCTCAGTATATAATGTAGGTGTGCGTTTTCTATGTCCTCCAGTATATAATGTAGGTGTGCGTTTTCTATGTCCTCGAGTATATAATGTAGGTGTGCGTATTCTATGTCCTCTAGTATATAATGTAGGTGTGTGTTTTCTATGTCCTCTAGTATATAATGTAGGTGTGCGTTTTCTATGTCCTCCAGTGTATAATGTAGGTGTGCGTTTTCTATGTCCTCCGGTATATAATGTAGGTGTGCGTTTTCTATGTCCTCCAGTATATAATGTAGGTGTGCGTTTTCTATGTTCTCCAGTATATAATGTAGGTGTGCGTTTTCTATGTCCTCTAGTATATAATGTAGGTGTGCGTTTTCTATGTCCTCTAGTATATAATGTAAGTGTGCGTTTTCTATGTCCTCTAATATATAATGTAGGTGTGCGTTTTCTATGTTCTTCGGTATATAATGTAGGTGTGCGTTTTCTATATTCTCCAGTATATAATGTAGGTGTGCGTTTTCTATGTCCTCCAGTATATGATGTAGGTGTGCGTTTTCTATGTCCTCCAGTATATAATGTAGATGTGCGTTTTCTATGTTCTCCGGTATATAATGTAGGTGTGCTTTTTCTATATTCTCCAGTATATAATGTAGGTGTGCGTTTTCTATGTCCTCCAGTATATAATGTAGGTGTGCGTTTTCTATGTCCTCCAGTATATAATGTAGATGTGCGTTTTCTATGTTCTCCAGTATATAATGTAGGTGTGCGTTTTCTATGTCCTCCAGTATATAATGTAGATGTGCATTTTCTATGTTCTCCAGTATATAATGTAGGTGTGCGTTTTCTATGTCCTCCAGTATATAATGTAGGTGTGCGTTTTCTATGTCCTCCAGTATATAATGTAGGTGTGCGTTTTCTATGTCCTCTAGTATATAATGTAGGTGTGCGTTTTCTATGTCCTCCAGTATAGTTGAACTCTACACGCTAGCGGTGAAAATATAAATCAAATATTATATTTCATTGGAGTTCGTTAGAATTTTTGTTCGCAACGACGGAATTCTAATGAAATTCCATGATATCAAAATTACTTCAGTTTAGTATTAGTACACATAAATTCATGAATTGTCGTCTACTAGTGTCCTCCAGTATATGATTGAATTGCATATATCATAATACAACATGTTATGTTATGTTGTGTTAATTGCACAGAGCACACACAACTCGTGTTACTATTGCAGTTAATGTCCATTCAATAAAACATAGTTCGAATAATAAGCAGAAAGAAATCAATAACATAATTATATTCATTACACACATAATCACTCGCGGTTTCGGGTGGATGTTCGCCGACGTACACCACAATAGGTTCTGAGACCATATATATTATGTTAGAATTTCGCGCCGCTCGCTCGTTTTTAACAACACATTTGCATCGCCCTTATCTGTAGTCCAGTGGTAACACGATGGACTGGTAATCCAGGGATCGCAGGTTCGATCCACCGTCTGACCCTAATAAAATTAACAGTCTTTCAGATGGGACGTTAAACCGAGGTCTCGTGTCGGTGCTTTACACCGTGCACGTAAAAGAACCAGAGGAGACTCTGGAATGGGTCTCTCTCTCTCTCTCTGTATCATTGCACTATCCTCCAAATATCTAAAATGACTAATCTCTTCAGGAGGCGTCGCTCATATGGACAACCGGTAGCGACGATATATTAAACGTAAACCACACACTTTCATATCTCACGAAACAAGCATGCAATGTAACACTTTATAAACTGTTACATCTTTGTATAGGATAAACTGTAATGTTGACAATGGAATGCTTGTATTTTCTCATTTGTTATGTGACGAATATTGCACAACACCCACTCCATCTCGATCCTGTCGTTAATGCCTTAATTCATAAGAAAAAGGGCAATGTTGTTCTCTTTACAGATATTGACTGTTATATGTATGTATTTATGTATTTTCAGAGAGAATTAGAGAGGGTACACCGTCCATTGGAACATAAACACCATTGTGGTAGGTTACTTGTATATGGCTAGTCTGCGATGTGCAATCTGAGTGTACTCTAGTTGAAAATAAAATACAAATAATATGTTTCATGGTTACTTTTGTTCAAAATTCAAAGTACCAATTTATATGCGTCATGACTATGTTCCAATGTTTACGCTGTGTACTCTAGTTCAAAATCCACAAAGTACCAATTTATATGCGTCATGACTATTTTCCAATGTTTACGCTGTGTACTCTAGTTCAAAATCCAAAGTACCAATGTATATGCGTCATGACTATTTTCCAATGTTTACGCTGTGTACTCTAGTTCAAAATTCAGTACAGACAGATGTGTTACATGACTACGTTCCCTGTGACTGCTCTGTGCGCTCGCACTACGTCAAAATCAAATGTACCAAATTGTATGTTACAGTGCTACAGTGGCTGCGCTGTGCACTCTAGTTCGAAGAACAGAAATATAAGCTACATAACTATTTTCAACTATTTTCCAATGGCTGCGATGTCACTCAAACTCTAAACTAAGCTACTACCAAATGATATGTTTCGTGGCTATTCATGACTGTGTAACATAGGTGAGAAAAACATACAGCCAGTCCGGGACTCGAACCAGAGATGTCTCGCTTACAGGGCGATTGCACTACCGACTGAGCTACCGGGCTGCCTACATATCACCTCACATATTGGGTTAATATACACACCGTTACATACCCCCACCAAATTGGAATTCTTCCATGAATTCCCATCGAGATAGATATATACATTGTGATATTATATTGTAAAGTCAACGAAGAGGGGGGACTATGTAACTCAGGTGAGAAAAAACATACATGACAGTAACCTAATATTCTATTTATCCTACATTCTGAGTGTGCACCAGACACAAAAACAAACTAGCCATGACAGCTTACAAACTCGCTACGCACTTGGTAATATGTTGCGCATAGATATTTCTATTTATAGATAAATGATAAATGACATTTCTCTGACAACAGTAGTTTCCGGAGGGAGTGCTGTTAATTCATCCCAAACAACCTGAAAGTTTGCCTGTACACGACTTTCTTCTTGGGACATTTTCCAAACTCAGCAGACAACACAATGTGACGACAGGCACTTTGTTTATTTACAAACCGTAATCTGGGTCATAAAAGTAGTCCGTCACGAAAGCTTTATTAGGCACTGACTAATAAAGCAAACTTTATTATTACAGACGGATATGTAGTCCAGTGGTAATAGTCCAGTGGTAACACACTGGACTGGTAATCCAGGGATCGCAGGTTCGATCCCCCGTCTGACCCTAATACAATTAACAGTCTTTCAGATGGGACGTTAAACCGAGGTCTCGTGTCGGTGCTTTACACTGTGCACGTAAAAGAACCAGAGGAGATTTTGGAATGGGTCTCTGTCTGTATCATGCACTATCCTCCAAAATCTAAAATGACTAATCTCTCCAGGAGGCGTCGCTCATATGGGCAACCGGTAGCGACGATAAATAAACGTAAAAAACAAAAGCAATATTTATTAGGCAGGCCGTTTTTGTACGTTGTTTCGCATGAAGGTAGGATATAAAAAATATCTTACACGCGTGATGATTTCATACCATATGTTATGAAACTCGTTTCGGAATTTTGTTATTAAGCTCGACAAAATTCTCGCTCAATAGCAAAATTTCAAAACTCATTTCATAAAATATAGTATGAAATCACCACTCATATATATATATATATACCGTCTACATCCGTTATGTCGAATTCCGTCGGACCGAACAAAATACTTCGACATAACCGAAGCTTGACTTAACGAAATTCGATTTAAACAGATCCAGTTATATGTAAAATGATAGTGTCTGAAACGGGACTTTGATCCGACTTCGAGATAACCGGAGAATTCGACATAACGGATGTAGACTGTATACATGTGTGTTAAGCAGTCTATACATAGACGATTTCACTTTTAGCGGGAACAATGGAGCTAACGGAATCAATTGAGACGATAGATGACATTGGCGACCAGCAAGAGTACGATGGTAAAGTACAGGCACCACGCGATGGCGGCCAAAAATGGAGCTTTGATATCAAGCCACATGACGATCAACAAGAGTACGATGATACCGGGCACGCGCCACGTTTAGGCAAGAAATGGAGTATTGATACTGGATACGCGCAACGTGTTACCCAGCAAGACCGCATTAATACAGAACTAGCACCACATGATGACCAGCAAGATAGTTTTGATGCTGGATTCACGCCACATAGGAAATGGATGGTGCAGTCACCGTACTCCATCAAATACTCTGATCGTTCTGACATCCTAAATACAGGCAACTCTGTGTTAATTGTCTATTAAGCAGCCAACCTGCATTACGCAACCTGCATTACGCAACCTGCATTACACAACCAGCATTACGCAACCTGCATTACGCAACCTGCATTACGCAACCTGCATTACGCAACCTGCATTACGCCGCAACCTGCATTACGCAACCTGCATTACGCCACCTGCATTACACAACCTGCATTACGCAACCTGCATTACGCTACCTGCATTACGCAACCTGCATTACGCAACCAGCATTACGCAATCTGCATTACGCAACCTGCATTACGCAACCTGCATTACGCAACCAGCATTACGCAACCTGCATTACGCAACCTGCATTACGCAACCTACATTACGCAACTGTATTACGCAACCTGCATTACGCAACCTGCATTACGCAACCTACATTACGCAACTGTATTACGCAACCTGCATTACGCAACCTGCATTACGCAACCTGCATTACGCAACCTGCATTACGCAACCTACATTACGAAACCTGCATTACATTACTAAACCTGCATTACGCAACCTGCATTACGCAACCTGCATTACGCAACCTACATTACGAAACCTGCATTACATTACTAAACCTGCATTACGCAACCTGCATTATATTACGCAACCTGCATTACGCAACCTGCATTACGCAACCAGCATTACGCAACCTGCATTACATTACGCAACCTGCATTACGCAACCTGCATTACATTACGTAATCTGCATTACGCAATCTGCATTACGCAACATACATTACGCAACCTGCATTACATTACGCAACCTGCATTACGCAACCTGCATCTGCATTACGCAACCTGCATTACGCAACATGCATTACGCAACCTGCATTGCGCAACCTGCATTACGCAACCTACAATACGCAACCTGCATTAGGCAACCTGCATTACACAACCTGCATTACACAACCTGCATTACGCAACCTGTATTACGCAACCTGTATTACGCAACCTGCATTACGCAACCTGCATTACGCCGCAACCTGCATTACGCCGCAACCTGCATTACGCAACCTGCATTACGCCACCTGCATTACACAACCTGCATTACGCAACCTGCATTACGCAACCAGCATTACGCAATCTGCATTACGCAACCTGCATTACGCAACCTGCATTACGCAACCTGCATTACGCAACCAGCATTACGCAATCTGCATTACGCAACCTGCATTACGCAACCTACATTACGCAACTGTATTACGCAACCTGCATTACGCAACCTACATTACGCAACTGTATTACGCAACCTGCATTACGCAACCTGCATTACACAACCTGCATTACGCAACCTGCATTACGCAACCTGCATTACGCAACCTACATTACGAAAATTGCATTACATTACTAAACCTGCATTACGCAACCTGCATTACGCAACCTGCATTACGCAACCTACATTACGAAACCTGCATTACATTACTAAACCTGCTTTACGCAACCTGCATTACGCAACCTGCATTACATTACGCAACCTGCATTGCGCAACCTGCATTACATTACGTAACCTGCATTACGCAACCTGCATTACATTACGTAACCTGCATTACGCAACCTGCATTACACAACATACATTACGCAACCTGCATTACATTACGCAACCTGCATTACGCAACCTGCATCTGCATTACGCAACCTGCATTACGCAACATGCATTACGCAACCTGCATTGCGCAACCTGCATTACGCAACCTACAATACGCAACCTGCATTAGGCAACCTGCATTACACAACCTGCATTACACAACCTGCATTACGCAACCTTGCATTACATTACGTAACCTGCATTACGCAACCTGCATTACGCAACATACATTACGCAACCTGCATTCCATTACGCAACCTGCATTACGCAACCTGCATCTGTATTACGCAACCTGCATTACGCAACCTGCATTACGCAACCTGCATTACGCAACCTGCATTGCGCAACCTGCATTACATTACGCAACTTGCATTACGCAACCTACAATATGCAACCTGCATTAGGCAACCTGCATTACGTAACCTGCATTACGCAACCTGCATTACGCAACCTGCATTACGCAACCTGCATTAAGCAACCAGCATTACTCAACCTGCATTACGCAACCAGCATTACGCAACCTGCATTACGCAATCTGCATTACGCAACCTACATTACTAAACCTGCATTACATTACGCAACCTGCATTACGCAACCTACATTACGCAACCTACATTACGCAACCTACATTATGCAACCTGCATTACGCAACCTGCATTACGCAACCTGCATTACGCAACCTGCATTACATTACGTAACCTGCATTAAGCAACATACATTACGCAACCTGCATTACATTACGCAACCTGCATTACGCAACCTGCATTACGCAACCTGCATCTGCATTACGCAACCTGCATTACGCAACCTGCATTACATTGCGCAACTTGTATTACGCAACCTACAATATGCAACCTGCATTAGGCAACCTGCATTACGCAACCTGCATTACGCAACCTGCATTACGCAACCTGCTTTACGCAACCAGCATTACGCAACCTGCATTACACAACCTGCATTAAGCAACCTGCATTACGCAACCAGCATTACTCAACCTGCATTAAGCAACCTGCATTACGCAACCTGCATTACGCAACCTGCATTACGCAACCAGCATTACGCAACCTGCATTACGCAACCTGCATTACATTACGTAACCTGCATTACGCAACCTGCATTGCGCAACCTACATTACGAAACCTGCATTACATTACGCAACCTGCATCTGCATTACGCAACCTGCATTACGCAACCTGCATTACGCAACCTGCATTGCGCAACCTGCATTACATTACGCAACTTGCATTACGCAACCTACAATATGCAACCTGCATTAGGCAACCTGCATTACACAACCTGCATTAAGCAACCTGCATTACGCAACCTGCATTAGGCAACCTGCATTAGGCAACCTGCATTACGCAACCTGCATTACGCAACCTGCATTACACAACCTGCATTACGCAACCTGCATTACGCAACCTGCATTACGCAACCTGCATTACGCAACCTGCATTACACAACCTGCATTACGCAACCAGCATTACGCAACCTGCATTACGCAACCTGCATTACGCAACCTGCATCTGCATTACGCAACCTGCATTACGCAACCTGCATTATGCAACCTGCATTGCGCAACCTGCATTACATTACGCAACTTGCATTACGCAACCTACAATATGCAACCTGCATTAGGCAACCTGCATTACACAACCTGCATTACGCAACCTGCATTACGCAGTCAGTTTCCAGATTCCCAATATTCGTTTTATTATATAGTTGCCCTCTATTAAGCAGCCCTCAAATTTATTTTAGCTCGATTGCAAAACAAGTTCTTACAACTTATAGTAATGACTCTCGAGATCTCATTCCTGATAGAATCCATCACCACGAGGGAATTTAAATGCTTTGCCTAAGGGCACAATTGTAACTGCTCCAGCGGGGCTCGAACTCCGGGCATTTCGCACCTTGAGTGAACTCGCTACCACTACGCTATCACGACTGCCACGAATTGAATGTGTTGCTTGTAGTGTCATTGTTATTGTATGCCAGTGGCGTAGCTTCCTATTGGCAGCATAGGCACGTGCTTACACGAATGAAGCTATTCAGAATTGCACAAATATGTTCTTTATTTCTCGTCAAAACATGCCTTCAAATACATCAGAATACAGTTACGATCGCGATCTAGACTTTCACATTCTTCCGGTGGGAAATACATCCGGTACCTGAAGGTGCTTACACTTATATAGAGACCAAGCTACGCACCTGGTATGTGTTATGTTATACATGCATACGGTACTAATATAAACACGTTTATATATATATAGATGAGGAAACAGCACCATTGAGAGGAATACCTGCAGAGAAGGCAAGTCATTGTCCCTATACTATACTATACTATACACCTGCTTAATCGGAATAGGTAATCAGAATATGTAATCGGAATACGTAAATGGAATACGTAAATGGAATACGTAATCGGAATACGTAATCGGAATATGTAATCGGAATATGTAATCGGAATACGTAATCGGAATACGTATTCGGAATAATCGGAATACGTAAATGGAATACGTAAATGGAATACGTAATCGGAATACGTAATCGGAATATGTAATCGGAATACGTAATCGGAATACGTAATCGGAATACGTAAATGGAATACGTAATCGGAATACGTAATCGGAATACGTAATCGGAATACGTAATCGGATTAATCAGAATACGTAAATGGAATACGTAATCGGAATACGTAATCGGAATATGTAATCGGAATATGTAACGGAATACGTAATCGGAATACGTAATCGGAATATGTAATCGGAATACGTAATCGGAATACGTAACGGAATACGTAACGGAATACGTAAATGGAATACGTAATCGGAATATGTAACGGAATACGTAATCGGAATACGTAATCGGAATACGTAATTGGAATATGTAATCGGAATACGTAATCGGAATACGTAATCGGAATATGTAATCGGAATATGTAATCGGAATACGTAATCGGAATACGTAATCGGAATATGTAAACGGAATACGTAATCGTAATCGGAATACGTAAACGGAATACGTAATTGGAATACGTACATGGAATACGTATTCGGAATACGTAATCGGAATACGTAATCGGAATACGTAAACGGAATACGTAATCGAAATAGGTAATCGGAATATGTAAACGGAATACGTAATCGGAATACGTAATCGGAATACGTAAATGGAATACGTAATCGGAATACGTAAACGGAATACGTAATCGGAATACGTAAACGGAATACGTAATCGGAATACGTAATCGGAATACGTAATCGGAATACGTAAACGGAATACGTAATCGAAATACGTAATCGGAATATGTAAACGGAATACGTAATCGGAATACGTAATCGGAATACGTAAATGGAATACGTATTCGGAATACGTAATCGGAATACGTAAACGGAATACGTAAATGGAATACGTAATTGGAATACGTACATGGAATACGTATTCGGAATATGTAATCGGAATACGTAATCGGAATACGTAATCGGAATATGTAATCGGAATATGTAATCGGAATACGTAATCGGAATATGTAAACGGAATATGTAATCGGAATACGTAATCGGACTACGTAATCGGAATATGTAATCGGAATATGTAATCGGAATACGTAATCGGAATATGTAAACGGAATATGTGGGAATACGTAAATTGAATACGTAATCGGAATACGTAAATGGAATATGAAAACGTTTCCGCTTACATACTGCCAAACGTCTGCATACACATAATGTGTAAATGTAATACGAACACGCATATCTGACCTTCATGTGCTGACAACAATCAGAGACTTACCCTAAGAATTCCCGATCATATGGTATTATTTGCAGATCCCGTCAAAATACAGCCATATTCTGTGTTGCTTTTTCCAAAATAAAATAAGAAGACTGCATTTACCTAAGCCTCTGTTTCATTATTTTCATTTATATTTTTCAGAATTTGAACATGCATAGGAAAGATACGCCCGCGATCATGAGAATTGTTCCACACCGTAAGTCTACGTGATGTGTGTGTTTGTTTGGTTGTTGGTCGGTCCACAGGGATTCGGCACGTTTGGGGGTACTAGTATATATATTTAAGTACCCCAAACGTGCCGAATCCCTGTCGGGTCGGTCGGTCGGTCGGTCGTCGGTCGGTCGGTCGGGTCGGGTCGGTCGGTCGGTCGGTCGGTCGGTCGGTCGGTCGGTCGGTCGGTCGGTCGGTCGGGTCGGTCGGTCGGTCGGTCGGTCGGTCGGTCGGTCGGTCGGTCGGTCGGTCGGTCGGTCGGTCGGTCGGTCGGTCGGTCGGTCGGTCGGTCGGTCGGTCGGTCGGTCGGTCGGTCGGTCGGTCGGTCGGTCGGTCGGTCGTCGGTCGGTCGGTCGGTCGGTCGGTCGGTCGGTCGGTCGGTCGGTCGGTCGGTCGGTCGGTCGGTCGGTCGGTCGGTCGGTCGGTCGGTCGGGTCGGTCGGTCGGTCGGTCGGTCGGTCGGTCGGTCGGTCGGTCGGTCGGTCGGTCGGTCGGTCGGTCGTCGGTCGTCGGTCGGTCGGTCGGTCGGTCGGTCGGTCGGTCGGTCGGTCGGTCGGTCGGTCGGTCGGTCGGTCGGTCGGTCGGTCGGTCGGTCGGTCGGTCGGTCGGTCGGTCGGTCGGTCGGTCGGTCGTCGGTCGGTCGGTCGGTCGGTCGGTCGGTCGGTCGGTCGGTCGGGTCGTCGGTCGGTCGGTCGGTCGGTCGGTCGGTCGGTCGGTCGGTCGGTCGGTCGGTCGGTCGGTCGGTCGGTCGGTCGGTCGGTCGGTCGGTCGGTCGGTCGGTCGGTCGGTCGGTCGGTCGGTCGGTCGGTCGGTCGGTCGGTCGGTCGGTCGGTCGGTCGGTCGGTCGGTCGGTCGGTCGGTCGGTCGGTCGGTCGGTCGGTCGGTCGGTCGGTCGGTCGGTCGGTCGGTCGGTCGGTCGGTCGGTCGGTCGGTCGGTCGGTCGGTCGGTCGGTCGGTCGGGTCGGTCGGTCGGTCGGTCGGTCGGTCGGTCGGTCGGTCGGTCGGTCGGTCGGTCGGTCGGTCGGTCGGTCGGTCGGTCGGTCGGTCGGTCGGTCGGTCGGTCGGTCGGTCGGTCGGTCCCGGTCGGTCGGTCGGTCGGTCGGTCGGTCGGTCGGTCGGTCGGTCGGTCGGTCGGTCGGTCGTCGGTCGGTCGGTCGGCGTTCGTTGCGGTCGGTCGGTCGGTCGGTCGGTCGGTCGTCGGTCGGTCGGTCGGTCGGTCGGTCGGTCGGTCGGTCGGTCGTCGGTCGGTCGGTCGGTCGGTCGGTCGGTCGGTCGGTCGGTCGGTCGTCGGTCGGTCGGTCGGTCGGTCGGTCGGGCGGTTCGGTCGGTCGGTCGGTCGGTCGGTCGGCGGTCGGTCGGTCGGTCGGTCGGTCGGTCGGTCGTCGGTCGGTCGGTCGGTCGGTCGGTCGGTCGGTCGGGTCGGTCGGTCGGTCGGTCGGTCGTCGGTCGGTCGGCGGTCGGTCGGTCGGTCCCGGTCGGTCGGTCGGGTCGGTCGGTCGGTCGGTCGGTCGGTCGGTCGGTCGGTCGGTCGGTCGGTCGGTCCCCCCGGTCGGTCGGTCGGTCGGTCGGTCGGTCGGTCGGTCGGTCGGTCGGTCGGTCGGTCGGTCGGTCGGTCGGTCGGTCGGTCGGTCGGTCGGATGGTCGGTCGCAATTTCTAAAACCGTTGCTATCATGTTACAAAATCAATATTATTATTGTAGCTTATTGGATGTATTAACAGTTCAACTCCACTTTAAACATAAGTATTTTATTAACATCAAACAATGAGAGACGGCGCTAATTCTCTATTACCTCCCTTGGCAGATAAGTTCTGATTTATTCCAAAATGTGAATAGGTCCTTTTAGTTAGAATCCTTTGTTTTACTGTTGCAACCGGATGTGCGGTATGATAAATGTGATGTTATCAAAATCGTGTTAATTAACTGAAAACATTCTTTTACAAATAAGTACTCATTGTAGGAGATCTGTCGAGATATAGTAATTTAATACTCATTAGAAGTGATAGTGGAATAAAATTATATCCATAGGATGCGCCAATATCCACAAATAACGGCCCGAGGGCCAATATCTCCATAGGATGCGCCAATATCTACAAATAACGGCCCGAGGGCCAATATCTCCATAGGATGCGCCAATATCCACAAATAACGGCCCGAGGGCCAATATCTCCATAGGATGCGCCAATATCCACAAATAACGGCCCGAGGGCCAATATCTCCATAGGATGCGCCAATATCTACAAATAACGGCCCGAGGGCCAATATCTCCATAGGATGCGCCAATATCCACAAATAACGGCCGAGGGCCAATATCTCCATAGGATGCGCCAATATCTACAAATAACGGCCCGAGGGCCAATATCTCCATAGGATGCGCCAATATCTACAAATAACGGCCCGAGGCCAATATCTCCATAGGATGCGCCAATATCCACAAATAACGGCCGAGGGCCAATATCTCCATAGGATGCGCCAATATCTACAAATAACGGCCCAAGGGCCAATATCTCCATAGGATGCGCCAATATCCACAAATAACGGCCCGAGGGCCAATATCTCCATAGGATGCGCCAATATCTACAAATAACGGTCCGAGGGCCAATATCTCCATAGGATGCGCCAATATATACAAATGGCCCACCTCCGCGGTTTAATAACCTCTAAATATATAAAAGACCAATACTCATGAATATAACATAAAATACAAATATTGATGGAGGTATTTAGCTCTTTCATAAAAGCGACTTTGTAAAAAAGTAGAGAACCCGATCGGACAGAACAGAACATGACGTCTGATCAGGCTATATGCTGATTGCTCTTCAGACAGTGGAGCTGAAGCACTTGTCCAAATAGCAAACAACATAGATCCTGGTCAGACGCGGCGTTACGCCGCGGCTGATCTGGATCTATGTTGTTTGCACATGCTCTGAATTTATTCGGCGCTGAAAGAGTTAATTAACATTAATCCCATTATGTTACAATAGCTCGTTATATGCTCGCTTGCGAAAGGTTGATGGTTCTACCAGGGTGCCCGCCCATGCCTGACATACTGCTGGGGGGGACACCCTGGATCTTCATCCTCCAATAATAGCTGGAAAGTCGCCATATGGTCTACGCTATTGGTATGACTTTAACCCCACACCACGTCCGATTAGCGCAGTGGTTAGCGCGCTCGCTTCTCACCAATGCAACTCGGGTTCGATCCTCGGACCGGGAAGTATGTAAGATGGTACGGTGGTCGCCAGATCGGACAGCTGGGTTTTTTCTCCGAGTACTCCGGTTTCCTCCGACACGAAATACAACATATACGCTTCCATCCGCGCCAACGAGAGTGATTAATATAAGTTGTTAAAACTTGCTTTGTGATCGTTGTAAAATAAAGAAAGTTTAAAACTTTAAATCTACCAAACCAAAAATACGAAGCCACCTAGTACATGTTATGTTTATGTATTTGGGTTTAAAACTTGCTTCGCAATCGTTGTAAAATAAAGAAAGTTTAAAACTTTAAATCTACCAAATCTTTCGAGGTAAACTACGAAGCCACCTCACCTAGTACATGTAATGTTTATGTATTTGGGTTTAAAACTTGCTTCGCGATCGTTGTAAAATAAAGAAAGTTTAAAACTTTAAATCTACCAAACCTTTCGAGGTAAACTACGAAGCCACCTCACCTAGTACATGTAATGTTTATGTATTTGGGTTTAAAACTTGCTTCGCAATCGTTGTAAAATAAAGAAAGTTTAAAACTTTAAATCTACCAAACCTTTCGAGGTAAACTACGAAGCCACCTCGTACATGTTATGTTTATGTATTTGGGTTACTTTGCTAGTTCCAAGAACCTAATTTCTAACTGAAAACTTACTTTCAGAGATGAAATCACATGACGCTAGTCAAATGAATGAGATTATCTTAATTAAACCTGTATCTATCAGCGAATATGGTGAAACTGATGAGCATCGTCTGCTCTCTTGTGTGAACAAGCTTTCTCAATCACCGCTTCTGTCAATCTCAGACGAAATGAGAGTTCCAGCAATGGTGTCCAGGTCATATCAAGATTTTAGAGGTACGGAAAATGGTTTATAAACATGCTTAGAGTTCTATATATAAAGAGCTTTATGTTACTGTGGCAATACAATGCCATTAAATCGAAGCATTCCATTCTTGGAGTATAAGTTCAACGTGTTAACCACTGGACTACATATCCGTCTGTTGTTTAACGTTTATTTATGGTCGCTACCGGTTGCCCATATGAGCGACGCCTCCTGAAGAGATAAGTAATTTTAGATGTTTGGAGGATAGTGCAATGATACAGACAGAGACCCATTCCAGAATCTTCTCATCTGGTTTCTTTACGCGCACGGTGTAAAGCACCGACGCGAGACCTCGGTTTAACGTCCCATTTGAAAGACTGTTAATTTTATTAGAGTCAGATGGGGGGTCGAATCTGCGATCGGTGGATTACCAGTTCTACGTGTTAACCACTGGACACCAGATGCGATGACGAGGTTTATATACCATGGCAATCGCACACAGCTGGAAGACCAGTTTTACTGAAAGTCACTATACACCAAAACTGTACTGGCACTCAGGCACTTTGGATTTGATCAAGTGATTTCCAATGGCCATATTAGGCACTGGTTCCAAAACAGTTCGTATTTCTTTTCAGGGACGCTATGATATACTATAGAACAAATTAGTTTTGATTGCTGGCCTATGGTGTATCGTAAAGTCCTCACCTCACAAAAAGAACAAGACATATTTTGAGATCTGAATCACTCGCCTATCGTCAAAGAATTTGCTATTTATTCAGTATTTATGGATATCCATTATTCGATTAATGGATATCCATAATTCGATTTTTGCATATCCACAATTCAATTATACGATATCCATAATTCGATATATGGATATCCATTATTTCAAGCTATATATCCATAAATTGATTTTTGGATATCCATAAATACTGAATAAATAGCAAAACGACGGTCCTGGAATTATGGATATAGTTACAATTTTTAAACACGGTGATGAAGGAAATTCAAACAATTACAGGGGTATCACCTTACTCAGTGCTCTATGTAATTATAAAATCCATGTATGATTGTCTTAAATCAAAAGTTAAATTTATGAATTCGTTTAGTCAGGAATTTGCATGCACTTTCGGAGTTAGACAGGGAGAATGTCTATCCCCATTTCTATTTAGCATGTTCCTTAATGACATTGAAGAAACGTTTATCTTAAAAGGTGTGGAGGGTATAAATACAGGTACTATGCAATTTTGTTTATTACTCTATGCTGATGATATATTTGCAAAATCTGCTGAGAGTCTACAAAATGCATTGGTTAATTTAGCTGAACATTGTATGTTCCTTTTTAATGTTCCTTTTTAATGTCAAACCCCTCGCGGGGACTTAGACATGTTTTCCTGGGCAGGCTTAGCCGACCTAAGCGAATAACCAGTACTAAGCAATGTGTGTGAGGTGCCTTGGTTTAAACATATTTAGTTCGTTATGTACAGTACATTTCTATTGTATAGCTATACAAACGAAAATGGATTTAATAATGAAGTGCCTTGCTCAATGGCACAACATACGTGGCCTGGCCGAGTATCGAACCCGGGACCGTTCGATTCTAAATCCGACGCTCTACCACTGGACCACGGACGCCACACATTGCGTACAATGGAAACTGACTGTTAACATTACAAAAACAAAAGCTATGATTTTAGTAGAGGTGTGAGACGATCGCATAAAAATGCAGTTTTACTATAATAATCAGCAGATAGAAATTGTTAAGACATTAAAATATCTTGCTTGACTTTCATCACTGGTGGTGCATACAACGAAACGGATAAGATGTTAGCAGTTCAGGCCCATAAGGTTATTGTCCAGTTGAATATAAATTATATAAATTTACATCCTTATCGCCATCTGTATAATCTGGTAATACAGTGGTCGCAGGTTCGCTTCCCCGTCTGACCCTAATAAAATTAACAGTCTTTCAGATGGGACGTTAAACTGAGGTCTCGTGTCTCTAAATAGTTTACAATATGTTAAAATGAGACTTGGAATTACACCCGGAGAAAGTAAACTGGGATTTTAATATTGTTAAGCAACGTATTAAATACCATTATGTACAAGATTGGCATGCTAGTTTAGAGAATGCATCCAGGGCATTATTTTATATATCGATTGCTAGTCAACCATATCTCGAGTTAACAAAATCAATGTAAAAAACATATAAAACTGTTTTGTCTAGGTTACGAATGTCATCACACAGATTAGAAATTGAATGTGGTAGATGGAAAAATGAAAAAAACCACAAAGTACACCTTTCATTGAAAGGAAATGCAATGTATGTAACAAGTTTGAGGATGAATATCATTTTATTATTGAATGCTCACTTTATTACCTAATAATGGTTAAATGTGTTAAGTTAATGCAATTAGAAAATGCAGTTCGGAAATTATCTGTATACGTTTTTAAAGCATTTGAACGTCGTAGATCATTTGTCAATATCTAAACAGATCTACTTAATAGTTAATATTGTTTTCAATGATTCATACTTAGTTTTATTGTTGTATGTGCGCGTTGTTTTTGTTTATAAGATTGTATGTCGCTCCTATAATTGGTCGTTGAGATCAGTGTCCGTTACCATATCACCTACATGTTTCACTTTGAAATGTTTTGCATTGATGCTTTGTTCATGGGCCAGAAATGGCTTATTACGAAATAAAGATATATTATATCATATCCAAAAATCCAATTATAGATATCCAATAATCAAAATGAATTATGGATATCCAATAATCAAAATGAATTATGGATATCCAATAATCAAAATGAATTATGGATATCCAATAATCAAAATGAATTATGGATATCCAATAATCAAAATGAATTATGGATATCCAATAATCAAAATGAATTATGGATATCCAATAATCGAATTATGGATATCCAATAATCGAATTATGGATATCCATAAATAACGAATAAATAGCCAATCATAACATGGCGTGTTCATAACACGGTACCTCTAATCTGGATTAAAATTCGGATTTCAGATATCGGGGACTGTCCATCAGAACGAGCTATGTCTGTAGGTCACGACACCGTGGTGATGAAGTCTCGTAGAAAGAAACGCAGCATAATTAGCAAAATTGGCGGCATATCAATTCCAGGTAAATCTATGATCACCAAAATTGGCGGCATATCAATTCCAGGTAAATCTATGATCACCAAAATTGACGGCATATCAATTCCAGGTAAATCTATGATCACCAAAATGGGCGGCATATCAATTCCAGATATAATATATGATCACCAAAATGGGCGGCATATCAATTCCAGATAAATCTATGATCACCAAAAGTGGCGGCTTATCAATTCCAGGTAAATCCATGATCACACTGCGGGAGGTATGTCGGTCGGTCGGTCGGTCGCAAACTGTATAAGCCAGATATAGCACGGTTCATGCACGTGTACGAATGGTAATCACTCGACCTCCGTTTCTGATTGATATCACCGAACACCTGTACACTATCTTATGCATATATCATAATGAAAGCATAGCATACACTAAGCATGTCCTATGACACTCGTATCAATTTAAATTTATTTTATCTGTTCAGGAAATATGGAATAATGATGAAACCAAATTATTATGATATTTGTTTTAAGACTACCTACATGTACACACACCGCACCACATGGAGAATAGCGCCACCAATAGCGACTTTGGCCACGAGGCTGATGATGAAGATGACGTAAGCAATGGAGAGACGCGTGTTAAGTCACCATCTAGTTTGTGTTCTGACAGACGAATTAAAAGCAGGGAATCAACACCAGTACACGAATCCGGTCATGCAATTGCGATGACAGGTGGAGATGAGAATACAGCAACTGTGCATGAGGCTGGCGAAATAAAGATAACTATTGGACTGGCCATTAATACGTCGAACACTTTCACAACAGCAGAATCAAATTATTCTCAAGGTGCAAATGATACAAAGGGGTATCGCAAAATAAGTTCGGATACTGCATCGAGCAATACGATAGAAGGTAGAAAAGTTCACGACGGCACAATTGCGGATATGACGCAAAGCGAAATGACAGAAGATAGGAATATATATGGCGGCATAAATGCTGATATGACATCCAGTGACACGAAAGAAGGTAAGAAGGTATCCATTGGAACAAATGTGGATATGACAGAAGAGAAAGAACATGAGAAAGTACAGGGGGGAACAAATGCGGATATGACAACTAGCGATATGAAAGACGATAGGAAAGTACAAGGCGGATCAAATGCGGATACTGCATCGAGCAAGAGAAAATTCTCATTCAATAGCCTGATTGAGACACAAATCGACCAGAAGAAATATGAAGAAATGACTACAAATGCTTCTAAAGATCGTAATACCAACGCTAATCTGAAGAAGTTGTCTCAAAACAGTGCAACAGGATCCATGCCACCAACTATCGGTCAGGTTAAAATTAAATACAAAGAAAGTAAAGCAGTTGAAACAACATCCAATGTAAGACGTCCTGGTGGCAAGGGTTGTAATGAATATGCAATGAAGTTCAAAACAACAAGAGCAAAGGTGAACGTGGACAAGTTCGATGATAAAGAAACGACCGATAGGTACAAGCGACATGCTATGTCGATCTCATTTCCTGCGAAGTCAGTTGTTCCAACGCGTGGGCTCAGACGGAAAGGACCATCACTGGGAGCTCTCAGCAACGAATCGAATGACTTGACAGGCCAAGAGCCCCCACTTACTCCCAAGGAAGCATTTCATGATGAATAATCGGTGTAATGGTTAAGTTACATCCGTCCTGCGACAACACCTTTATCACAAGCCCGAAGTTTATCAGGTTAGACCTGAATTGTCTGATGTACGAACTATCCTGTTACAGATGTATAGTCACGATTATCGTTTTTATTCTAAATTTTGCTGATCAATCTATTCGAGTTCACCGATGGGACACGGACTACTGCATGGAGACCCCAAATAGATAGTGTGTGTTTTACGTTTATTTATCGTCGCTACCGGTTGCCCATATGAGCGACGCCTCCTGTTGATATTAGTCATTTTAGATTTTTGGAGGATAATGCAATGATACAGAGAGAGATTCATTCCAGAGGTTCTTTTACGTGCACGGTGTACAGCACCGACACGAGACCTCGGTTTAAAGTCCTATCAAAAAGACATTTCATTAGTGTCAGACGGGGGATCGAACCTGCCATCACTGGATTACCAGTCCAACGTGTTAACCACTGGACTACAGATCCGTCTGTCTGAAAACGTTTCAATTCCACATTAATGTATAGATACTCCTGTTCAAAAGAAAAAGAGATTGCACCATATATGCCACGTTTTTTTCATGCATTATTAATACAACGTGTTAAAAGTGATGTTCTACGGATTAAATCGAAAGCTAAAACATTATTTAGACTTTCGCAATGTGCTGATTTTACTAGGCTATTGATCAGAACCTTTTTTTTTCAAATTCAGATTTCAATAAAGTAAATGGATCTATTTACAATAGTTGTGTTAGTGTTGGGGGTTTAAAATCGCAGCAACAAGCGTTGGTCATAAATATTATGGCGAGTCTCTGGTTAGTATTATTATTGGTGGTGGAAAATCCCAGATGCCCCTTCGAGCAGTATTTCAGACACAGATAGGCACCCGGGTAGAACCACAGACCTTCAGCTGGATAGCTTCCTCACATGCAAGAAGTCGACACCCCTACATCGTTGAGGAGTAAATGATTTGAATGTCAATGACCATAATCACTCTGCTACGTTTTTTAACATTTTGAAATATACTCGATCTTGTCTAGATATAGCGAACATACTGTTATTTATATATTTATATTTTAGAAAAAGATCAATAATGGAGATTTTTTACGTACACTTAATTGCAAATACTAACGAGGAATGTGTACCGCACAATGAGAGACATCGGTCAGTTACTTCCCCTGAATTATTTTTGTTCAGCTAGGAGGAGTAGCCCGTTTATATTTTTCATGTTGTAATTAACAATTACATATGTAAACATATAGTATCAATTACTTCCCCTGAATACTAAAAGTAGATAGGTTCTATTAAGTGTTTCCTCTGTTTTTATCGTTGTTTCCTTTGCAAAACATACTAGCTTCTTATGAATATTAAATTACTATAGCTCAACAGATCTCATACATGCAATGGGTACTTATTTGCAAAATAATGTTATCACTTAATTAACACGATTTTGATAAAATCACATTCATCATATCTGATCAGGGAACAACAGTAAAAACAAAGGATTCTAACTAAAAGGACCTATTTACATATTGGAATAAATCAGATTTTATCTACCAAGGGAGATAATAGACAATTAGAGATGTCTCTTATTCTTATACAGTCATATATTGCTATTGTTATTATCCGAATTATGTTCATCCGAAATATGCTTAATCTATAATAGCTGTGTCTGCCTATAACGTTTTCCTTTCGATTTTCTACGGAAGAAAGCATCACAAGGACCAGTTTTCTCCTTTATACCATTCCTATGATAGGATGGTCAGGATACGTCTGTTAGTGAGCTCAATAACACAAGAATATATGCATATAAAGTGGTACTCATCGCCAATATCTTGAGCATTGCAACACAAACAGTATTTTTTTAAAAATTTAATATAGTTTGAATTTTAGTTCATTTACTGGCGTTGATCTATTGGTCATTATTAAGATCGAACTGTTGTAATATTCTTTATTCGTGTGTATGTTCATGGATGCGCGTTCGCTTCAGTTCGAGCCCCGCTGGAGCCGTTAAGAGTGTGCCCTTGGGCAAGGGATTTAAATTCCACGTTGCCTCTTCTCTCTCCCTCGTGACGATGGATTACATCAGGAATGAGTTCTCGAGAGAGATTAATATAAGTTGTAAGAACTTGTTCCGCAATCAAGCTAAAATAAATGTGTATAAACTACGTCGTTTTTGTTGGTTTACTGTTTTCATCGTAATCTCCTTTATATCACATGCCATCAGTTTGCTCATATCTTGTATACGCTTTTTCTGTTCAAATCATGCTTCTACGTGATCACGTATATATTGTACATGTACGTTAAAGTCATATTGCTGTTCAAAATGTGTCATTATTTCTAAGAAGGTTTGCTTCGATGAACGTATGAGCCCTGATTGCATATATTATTTTCATATGAGTGTGTTCTTACGTTTATTTATCGTCGCTACCGGTTGCCCATATGAGCGACGCCTCCTGAAGAGATTAGTTATTTTAGATTTTGGAGGATAGTGCATGATACAGACAGAGACCCATTCCAGAATCTCCTATGGTTCTTTTACGTGCACGATGTAAAGCACCGACACGAGACCTCGGTTTAACGTCCCATCTGAAAGACTGTTAATTTTATGAGGGTCAGACGGGGGATCGAACCTGCGATCCCTGGATTACCAGTCCAGCATGTTACCACTGGACTACAGATCCGTCTGTTTCTAGATCGTATATGGATTTTATAACCCGTATATACAAGATGGCCGCTTGTTGCGACACTACAGCAGCGCTAATTTCAACTAATGAAACAGAGGTTTACATAATCGGTAACCAATTAAAACTACTTTTGTATCGGCTTATGTAGCCTAAAATTGATATTTCACAAATATTAGTTGTGCTATATGCTGCCAATGATTTAGGCACAGATTGCCAATGTGTGGGTTTCTACAGCCAAAGTTAGTACCCAGTTTACAGTTTCTTGTAAATATATGTCTATCAAGCTTGAGTTCACCTGATTGATTCTAACAACATTGCACACTCTGCTTATGTCCCCAGCCTAAATACTGGCCAGCAGTCAAATGTACTTGGCACGTGGATGCTGAATAATATCTACATGTAAGCATGCTTACTCTGCATTGATAAACTACCATGTTCCCATGTAGACATTTCAATAGTGATAAAATACATGCACAAATCATATAATGCGTGTTAACTAACACAATCAAGTTAATTACTGAAACAAAACATCATTAGAAACCAATATAATGAAATATAATTACATTGATTAATTAACCTGCAAATAGTCATTATGTTACATTATCACCGATCGTTTCCGTTAATGGTGGAGGATTCAAACGTTTACAATTTTGTGTCCAGTTCCTACCGCTTAAAGTAGCATTGCATCGTATGAAATAAAAGATATTTGAAAAATTCAATTTTTACGTATGGGTAGCAATGCTGCTACACATTCTAACATTATACTTTGTATGCTTATGTTCATTTGGTAGACAGTGTTTTTTTGCGATAAAACAAACTCGAAACCGAAAGTAGGAATTTCCGAGTCGATCGGCACGCACTTGTTTACTACCGGAACGCATCGTCCGCACTTGTTTACATTCGGAATGCATCGTCCCCATTTGTCCCACGTTGTCTTTTTAATTAAATTACTTGATATGTTGATTCATACCTCTGTTAGCTAAGTCGTTTAGGGACATTTCTACATCCCCGCGAGCGGTTAGACGGTAGAGGAATATAGATAGATAGGCTTTCATGTTCAAAATATATACGTTGTTTTCTACATCCTCTGTTGTTTCACGCATGCGCGCTGTGCGTGTTTACATTTCGTGTGTTGATAAACAAATTCGCGTATACGACGGTTTCTATTTATTGGAATTTTATCGTTTCTGAGCAACTATTTCGATTTTTGTAAACACACACACATTAGTATTTACATTTTACCCAAAACATCCTTTATTACGATGTAATGCTGCTTTAATGAATCACAATAGCAAATAACTAAACATGTGTATATCGGACCAGGAAATATGGTATGGTGGTCGCCAGATCGGACAGGTGGGTTTTCTCTGGGTACTCCGATTCTCCTCCTACACGAATGACCACATTTACGTTTTCATCCGCTCCAACGAGAGTGACTAATATAAGTTGCTAAAACTTGCTTCGCAATCGTTGTAAAATAAATAAAGCTTAATTTTTAAAAAAAAGGTAACGCATCGCAAAAAGAAAAACATGCATTTTTGCACCCGTATACATGCGTTGCTACTTCAAAATTCCGAAATAATTCGAACACTAACATTGAAAATCAGTAAACAGTGTTAGTGTGATCTACAAACTCTAACAAGTGAACGTAGAATTTCGTATAACTGTCAACCACGCTCCTGAATTGACGTTTGTGTTATCATTGGAGTCTACACTAAACGCATGATATTGTCGTTTAGAGATAATTTAACTAAGATTAGTGTAAAGAATAAATATGTATATGCATATAACGGTATATATTATGTATTACGCATGGATGTTAACCGTACTTACACTATATCGATATGTCAACAAACGTCGTATACGACGTTCGTTTATTAGTTGAAATACTCAGTTTTTGTGGCAAATATTTGGGGAAAAACTATACCATATATTAACCCTTTCAACACCACAGACCTCTAAATAGGCTTACAAAAAGTGTAGATCCAGATGAGCCGGCTCGTGACGAGCCGTCTCATCAGGATCTGCACTTTTTGCCAGTGATATGACTATTTTTAGACATAATTACCCATTTTGATAAATGAACTTGTCCAAATGTGATTTTCTGATTCATTTATTGGTTTATGAATATCATGGACCAGTCCATGTGAGTTACTTGGTGTTGAATGGGTTAAATAGAAAATTGCATTTAGTATAAATTGGTGATGTTAAAAAACGGGGCAATCTCATCGTTTTGAACAGCACTATGACTTTAAAAATGATAATGTTATTATTTTCTCCCATACAAGTGGGCTTATATGATACAGTTGCCCCGCCATACGGCAGCCAGTTGCCCCGCCATACGGCAGCCAGTTGCCCCGCCATACGGCAGCCAGTTGCCCCGCCATACGGCAGCCAGTTGCCCCGCCATACGGCAGCCAGTTTCCCCGCCATACGGCAGCCAGTTTCCCCGCCATACGGCAGCCAGTTGCCCCGCCATACGGCAGCCAGTTTCCCCGCCATACGGCAGCCAGTTGCCCCGCCATACGGCAGCCAGTTGCCCCGCCATACGGCAGCCAGTTGCCCCGCCATACGGCAGCCAGTTTCCCCGCCATACGGCAGCCAGTTGCCCCGCCATACGGCAGCCAGTTTCCCCGCCATACGGCAGCCAGTTTCCCCGCCATACGGCAGCCAGTTTCCCCGCCATACGGCAGCCAGTTTCCCCGCCATACGGCAGCCAGTTTCCCCGCCATACGGCAGCCAGTTTCCCCGCCATACGGCAGCCAGTTGCCCCGCCATACGGCAGCCAGTTTCCGCCCATGATCAATGGACAAGCAGTCACGATATCTTCCCCGTTTCACTGTGTTATATTGACCTGTGTTGTGAGTATTTCTATTTGAGTGACCACTAATGTGTTGTTTTTGGTTTTTGTGAGTCAAAATTCGAAATTCATGAACTGACTGACCCGGGTTGAACTACTGACCTTCTAAAAGCCTGTTCAATAGCCAATTCACCACGATTGAATTCGATACCACAACACTGAGGGGCTAATTGATTTGAAATCAACGATCATAACCACTAGATCACGGAGGCGTCTTTACTAATGCGTCAATGTAGGCAGTATGGGTAATGGCGTTGAGAACGTACACGAGCGTACGTGCAAACTGGGCCATCTACCCACATTCGAGAGAAGCTTATAACCATTGCATTTCTGTCTTTTATTTTGTTCATCAGTCGTCTTTCCATTATCATGTTGTTGCTCCGATACGAATTAAACGAAAATATGTCAAATTGTTCATTTGTCAAATTGAAGCATCATTGATTCACCACAACAAAAAGATGAAAGTACCAAAATTTGAGAAACAAAAGCAAAAATCTAGCTCATATGCCTCGAATGGGCTTTGTGTTAAATATGTGTGCTGCATAGTCCATGTGGTTGACCCGTGACGTCCTGGTCTCGCTGACTACTGAGCAGCTACATAGGGACATAACGGATCGTGCTGTGGTGTCATAGGTTACGTTGTCCAATAAAACTTGGTGCCAAGTAACGTTATGTCATTGTCCAAGTAACGTAATAGCATTGTCCAGGTCACGTTATGTCATTGTCCAAGTAACGTTATATCAGTGTCCAAGTAACGTTATATCATTGTCCAAGTAACGTTATACCATTGTCCAGGTCACGTTATATCATTGTCCAAGTAACGTTATATCATTGTCCAAGTAACGTTATATCATTGTCCAAGTAACGTTATATCATTGTCCAGGTCACGTTATATCATTGTCCAAGTAACGTTATATCATTGTCCAAGTAACGTTATGTCATTGTCCAAGTAACGTTATGTCATTGTCCAAGTAACGTTATATCATTGTCCAAGTAACGTTATATCAGTGTCCAAGTAACGTTATATCATTGTCCAAGTAACGTTATATCATTGTCCAAGTAACGTTATGTCATTGTCCAAGTAACGTTATATCATTGTCCAAGTAACGTTATATCATTGTCCAAGTAACGTTATATCATTGTCCAAGTAACGTTATATCATTGTCCAAGTAACGTTATATCATTGTCCAAGTAACGTTATATCATTGTCCAAGTAACGTATATCATTGTCCAAGTAACGTTATGTCATTGTCCAAGTAACGTTATATCATTGTCCAAGTAACGTTATATCACTGTCCAAGTAACATTATATCATTGTCCAAGTACAGGTGTAGCATTGTCCCAGTAACGTTATATCATTGTCCAAGTAACGTTATATCATTGTCCATGTAACGTTATATCATTGACCAAGTAACGCTATATCATTGTCCAAGTAACGTTATATCATTGTCCAAGTAACGTTATATCATTGTCCAAGTACAGGTGTAGCATTGTCCCAGTAACGTTATATCATTGTCCAAGTAACGTTATATCATTGTCCAAGTAACGTTATATCATTGTCCAAGTAACGTTATATCATTGTCCAAGTAACGTTATATCATTGTCCAAGTAACGTTATATCATTGTCCAAGTAACGTTATATCATTGTCCAAGTAACGTTATATCATTGTCCAAGTAACGCTATATCATTGTCCAAGTAACGATATATCATTGTCCAAGTAACGTTATATCATTGTCCAAGTAACGTTATATCATTGTCCAAGTAACGTTATATCATTGTCCAAGAACGATTCATTGCCAAGTAACGTATATCATTGTCCAAGTAACGTTTTCATTGTCCAAGTAAGTTATATCATTGTCCAAGTAACGTTATGTCATGTCCAAGTAACGTTATATCATTGTCCAAGTAACGTTTGCATTGTCCAAGTAACGTTATTCATTGTCCAAGTAACGTTTCATTGTCCAAGTAACGTTATGTCATTGTCCAAGTAACGTTATATCATTGTCCAAGTAACGTTATATCATTGTCTAGGTACGTTATATCATTGTCCAATAACGTTATATCATTGTCCAAGTAACGTTATAGCATTGTCCAAGTAACGTTATATCATTGTCCATGTAATGTTATATCATTGTCCAAGTAAGTTATGTCAGTGTCAAGTAACGTTATATCATTGTCCAAGTAGCGTTATGTCATTGTCCAAGTAACGTTATATCATTGTCCATGTAACGTTTTATCATTGTCCAAGTAACGTTATGTCAGTGTCAAGTAACGTTATATCATTGTCCAAGTAACGTTATATCATTATCCAAGTAACGTTATATCATTGTCCAAGTAACGCTATATCATTGTCCAAGTAACGTTTTGTCATTGTCCAAGTAACGTTATATCATTGTCCAAGTAACGCTATATCATTGTCCAAGTAACGTTTTGTCATTATCCAAGTAACGTTATATCATTGTCCAAGTAACGCTATATCATTGTCCAAGTAACGTTATATCATTGTCCAAGTAACGTTATATCATTGTCCAAGTAACGCTATATCATTGTCCAAGTAACGTTATGTCATTGTCCAAGTAACGTTATATCATTGTCCAAGTAACGTTATATCATTGTCCAAGTAACGTTATATCATTGTCCAAGTAACGTTATATCATTGTCCAAGTAACGCTATATCATTGTCCAAGTAACGCTATATCATTGTCCAAGTAACGCTATATCATTGTCCAAGTAACGTTATATCATTGTCCAAGTAACGTTATATCATTGTCCAAGTAACGTTATATCATTGTCCAAGTAACGCTATATCATTGTCCAAGTAACGTTTTGTCATTATCCAAGTAACGTTATATCATTGTCCAAGTAACGCTATATCATTATCCAAGTAACGTTATATCATTGTCCAAGTAACGTTATATCATTGTCCAAGTAACGCTATATCATTGTCCAAGTAACGTTATGTCATTGTCCAAGTAACGTTATATCATTGTCCAAGTAACGTTTATCATTGTCCAAGTAACGTTATATCATTGTCCAAGTAACGTTATATCATTGTCCAAGTAACGCTATATCATTTTCCAAGTAACGTTATGTCATTGTCCAAGTAACGTTATATCATTGTCCAAGTAACGTTATATCATTGTCCAAGTAACGTTATATCATTGTCCAAGTACAGGTGTAGCATTGTCCAGTAACGTTATATCATTGTCCAAGTAACGTTATATCATTGTCCAAGTAACGTTATATCATTGTCCAAGTAACGTTATATCATTGTCCAAGTAACGCTATATCATTGTCCAAGTAACGCTATATCATTGTCCAAGTAACGTTATATCATTGTCCAAGTAACGTTATATCATTGTCCAAGTAACGTTATATCATTGTCCAAGTAACGTTATATCATTGTCCAAGTAACGTTATATCATTGTCCAAGTAACGTTATATCATTGTCCAAGTAACGTATATCATTGTCCAAGTAACGTATATCATTGTCCAAGTAACGTTTTTGTCCAACGCTATGTCATTGCCAAGTAACGTTATATCATTGTCCAAGTAACGTTTGTCTTTGTCTCCAAGTAAAGTTATATCATTGTCCAAGTAACGTTATGTCAGTGTCCAAGTAACGTTATATCATTGTCCAAGTAACGTTATATCATTGTCCAAGTAACGTTATATCATTGTCTAGGTCACGTTATATCATTGTCCTACTAACGTTATATCATTGTCCAAGTAACGTTATAGCATTGTCCAAGTAACGTTATATCATTGTCCATGTAACGTTATATCATTGTCCAAGTAACGTTATGTCAGTGTCAAGTAACGTTATATCATTGTCCAAGTAGCGTTATGTCATTGTCCAAGTAACGTTATATCATTGTCCATGTAACGTTTTATCATTGTCCAAGTAACGTTATGTCAGTGTCAAGTAACGTTATATCATTGTCCAAGTAACGTTATACCATTGTCCAAGTAACGTTATATCATTGTCCAAGTAACGTTATATCATTGTCCAAGTAACGTTATAGCATTGTCCAGGTCACGTTATATCATTGTCCAGGTCACGTTATATCATTGTCCAAGTAACGTTATATCATTGTCCAAGTACGTTTGCCATTGTCTCCAAGTAACGTTATGTCATTGTCCAAGTAACGTTATATCATTGTCCAAGTAACGTTTGCCATTGTCTCCAAGTAACATTATATCATTGTCCAAGTAACGTTATATCATTGTCCAAGTAACGTTTAGCATTGTCCAGGTCACGTTATATCATTGTCCAAGTAGCGTTATGTCATTGTCCAAGTAATGTTATGTCAGTGTCAAGTTACGTTATAGCATTGTCCAAGTAGCGTTATATCATTGTCCAAGTAACGTTATGTCAGTGTCAAGTAACGTTATAGCATTGTCCAAGTAGCGTTATGTCATTGTCCAAGTAACGTTTGCCATTGTCTCCAAGTAACGTTATGTCCATTGTCCAAGTAACGTTGTCATTGTCCAAGTAACGTTATGTCATTGTCCAAGTAACGTTATATCATTGTCCAAGTAACGTTATATCATTGTCTAGGTCACGTTATATCATTGTCCAACTAACGTTATATCATTGTCCAAGTAACGTTATAGCATTGTCCAAGTAACGTTATATCATTGTCCATGTAACGTTATATCATTGTCCAAGTAACGTTATGTCAGTGTCAAGTAACGTTATATCATTGTCCAAGTAGCGTTATGTCATTGTCCAAGTAACGTTATATCATTGTCCATGTAACGTTTTATCATTGTCCAAGTAACGTTATGTCATGTCAAGTAACGTTATATCATTGTCCAAGTAACGTTATATCATTGTCCAAGTAACGTTATATCATTGTCCAAGTAACGTTATATCATTGTCCAAGTAACGTTTTGTCATTGTCCAAGTAACGTTATATCATTGTCCAAGTAACGTTATATCATTGTCCAAGTAACGTTATATCATTGTCCATGTAACGTTATATCATTGACCAAGTAACGCTATATCATTGTCCAAGTAACGTTATGTCATTGTCCAAGTAACGTTATATCATGTCCAAGTAACGTTATATCATTGTCCAAGTAACGTTATATCATTGTCCAAGTAGGTGGTTGTCCAGTAACGTTATATCATTGTCCAAGTAACGTTATATCATTGTCCAAGTAACGTTATATCATTGTCCAAGTAACGTTATATCATTGTCCAAGTAACGTTATATCATTGTCCAAGTAACGCTATATCATTGTCCAAGTAACGCTATATCATTGTCCAAGTAACGTTATATCATTGTCCAAGTAACGTTATATCATTGTCCAAGTAACGTTATATCATTGTCCAAGTAACGTTATATCATTGTCCAAGCAACGCTATGTCACTGCCCAAGTAACGTTATATCATTGTCCAAGTAACGTTTGTCATTGTCTCCAAGTAAAGTTTATCATTGTCCAAGTAACGTTATGTCATTGTCCAAGTAACGTTATATCATTGTCCAAGTAACGTTTGCCATTGTCTCCAAGTAACGTTATGTCCATTGTCCAAGTAACGTTGTCATTGTCCAGGTAGCGTTATATCATTTTCCAAGTAACGTTATATCAGTGTCTAGGTCACGTATATCATTGTCCAACTAACGTTATTCATTGTCCAAGTAACGTTATAGCATTGTCCAAGTAACGTTATCATTGTCCATGTAACGTTATATCATTGTCCAAGTAACGTTATGTCAGTGTCAAGTAACGTTATATCATTGTCCAAGTAGCGTTATGTCATTGTCCAAGTAACGTTATATCATTGTCCATGTAACGTTTTATCATTGTCCAAGTAACGTTATGTCATTGTCCAAGTAACGTTATATCATTGTCCAAGTACGTTTGCCATTGTCTCCAAGTAACGTTATGTCATTGTCCAAGTAACGTTATATCATTGTCCAAGTAACGTTTGCCATTGTCTCCAAGTAACGTTATATCATTGTCCAAGTAACGTTATATCATTGTCCAAGTACGTTTGCCATTGTCTCCAAGTAACGTTATGTCATTGTCCAAGTAACGTTATATCATTGTCCAAGTAACGTTTGCCATTGTCTCCAAGTAACGTTATATCATTGTCCAAGTAACGTTATATCATTGTCCAAGTACGTTTGCCATTGTCTCCAAGTAACGTTATGTCATTGTCCAAGTAACGTTATATCATTGTCCAAGTAACGTTTGCCATTGTCTCCAAGTAACGTTATATCATTGTCCAAGTAACGTTATATCATTGTCCAAGTAACGTTATAGCATTGTCCAGGTCACGTTATATCATTGTCCAAGTAGCGTTATGTCATTGTCCAAGTAATGTTATGTCAGTGTCAAGTAACGTTATAGCATTGTCCAAGTAGCGTTATATCATTGTCCAAGTAACGTTATGTCAGTGTCAAGTAACGTTATAGCATTGGCCAAGTAACGTTATATCATTGTCCAAGTAATGTTATATCATTGTCCAAGTAACGTTATATCATTGTCCAAGTAACGTTATACCATTGTCCAAGTAATGTTATGTCATTGTCCAAGTAACGTTATGTCATTGTCCAAGTAACGCTATATCATTGCCCAAGTAACGTTATATCATTGTCCAAGTAACGTTATATCATTGTCCAAGTAACGTTACGTTATTGTCCAAGTAACGTTATATCATTGTCCAAGTAACGTTATATCATTGTCCAAGTAACGTTATATCATTGTCCAAGTAACGTTATATCATTGTCCAAGTAACGTTATATCATTGTCCAAGTAACGTTATATCATTGTCCAAGCAACGTTATATCATTGTCCAAGTAACGTTATGTCATTGTCCAGGTCACGTTATATAATTGTCCAAGTAATGTTATATCATTGTCCAAGTAACGTTATGTCATTGTCCAAGTAACGTTATGTCAGTGTCCAAGTAACGTTTGTCATTGTCTCCAAGTAACGTTATATTATTATACAAGTAACGTTATATCATTGTCCAAGTAACGTTATATCATTGTCCAAGTAACGTTATGTCATTGTCCAAGTAACGTTATATCATTGTCCAAGTAACGTTACGTCATTGTCCAGGTCACGTTATATCATTGTCCATGTCACGTTATATCATTGTCCAAGTAACGTTATATCATTGTCCAAGTAACGTTTGTCATTGTCTCCAAGTAACGTTATGTCATTGTCTCCAAGTAACGTCATATCATTGCCCAAGTAACGTTATGTCATTGTCCAAGTAACGTTATATCATTGTCCAAGTAATGTTATATCATCGTTCAAGTAACGTTATATCATTGTCCAAGTAACGTTGTGTCATTGTCCAAGTAACGTTATACCATTGTCCCTAGCCATGTTTGGAGTCGGGGCAGATGTCCTTCGGGGCAAATGTCCGTACCCCCGGTATTCAACGTAACCAATCGTTATGTCACAATGCATAGCTTACACATCAGATCAATACAAACAATGTAATTAATCCGGAAAGTTGCACCAGCATGTCGTACGAGTACCCGGGTAGAACCACCGACAGTCTGTAAGTCACCTGGATAGCTTAAAAGAAGTCGACATCCCAAGTGAGATTCGAACCTACATGTACAGCAGTCAATGGCTGATTGGAAGTCAACGAGTTTAACCACTCGACCACGTAGCACCCATCAGACCTACAAGGACATCAGTGTCTGCGTTTATGCACAGCAATATGGTCTCTCGAATCTCCTACACTTACTACTACTCTTAAGTGGCATAGTCCTACTTGTAAAGCATTTACCAATGCTATTTGACTGGGGATGTGCAATGGTGGGGGGGGGTTCGTTGTCGAGATAAAATAACACTAGATGCTAAAATGACATAATTATATATATATATACAACATGTTTTTAACATACCGCTGGTCTTAACATATAACGTATATATATATATATATATATATATATATATACTAGGGATGGCAACGAATACCCAAATATTCGAATATTCGCTCAAACATCCGAATATTCGAATACTATTACAGTATTCGAATATTCGGGAGAGAAAAAATATAAATTTTCCAAATGTAAATAAACTGTCATAAAATCAGATACGTCGTTGTTGTTTTCTTTTCAACATATCATAAAACCTTACAAAGTTACAATACAAAAGAAATCGCCCGAGGAGGTGTGAATAAACCATGCCATGAAATTGGATAATTACAGTAGGTTCTAAGGTAGGTATTGTTTGAATTTTATTGTTTAATTTATAAACATGTTAATCTATATTACTGATTGAACAATTAAACTAATTTGTTTGCAAATTGTTGCTGCTGGGTAAATATCGGGGGTCTTCGATATGATTTTAAAATTGTTTTGCCGAGAAAATACCTTTGAAATATTACTGAAAGTTTGCAGCAACATTCACGCCCATATATATTTAGAAAAAATTAATTAACTGCTCATTATTACCCAAAAGTACTATTTAAAATATGATTGTGTTGATGGTGTTCTCAATGTTAATGCTTAATTTATGATATATCGTCAAAAACTAGAAATTCAAAATGCCTGCTCAGTCACACGTTTGGAAATACTTCACTCGCTCTGAGAATAAGAAATGTGTGCAAAATGGACTTAACATATTCGGGTACAACATCAAATCTGAATAACCACTTGAAAAACAAACACCCTTCAACGGAAAGCAGTTCATAAAAAGCAAGTGCCAATGACTTCATTTGTGAAAACTCCCAGGAAATTTACCGCTAGTGAGAGCGAGCTTATTACTCAAGCAATAGCGGATATGATTGTTAGCGATTATTTGCCTCTAAGTTTCGTTGAAGGAGATGGATTTCGTCACCTAATGGAAATTGTTGCTCCGGAATTTAAAGTGCCATGTCGGAATACTATTCGTGCTCGCATTGTGAAACGGTACGACAACGAGAAGTCAGTCCCATCCGAACGCATCTTCTCCGCAACTGGTCTACTTATCAACAAGCTAAGGAACAGATTATCCACTTCTCTTGTTGACAACATTATTTTTTTGAACAAGAACAACATTCAAAAAGGTTTGTGACATTGAGTTTTAATGTGCACGCATGGTGAAATCGCACGGTACTACCCTTTGACATGTATGGACATATATATATTGTATGTGTGAAATTTAGCACACATTGAAATGTTTCCAAGTAATTGAATTTGAATAAAGTTTAGCATGTTCTTATATATATAGAATTCTTCATTTATTATATATACAATGTAGTAGCATGGATATTAATTTGGTATACTAACTTAAGTATCATCGGGAATGGTAGCGTGTACAGTGGACGATAACAATAAATTGATTGAGTCGTCGCCAAATTTACAGGAAGAAGATATGGCATAGGGCATAAAACAGAAAGTAGATTAATTGTGAAAATGTATGTGTTTCAGATATTTTGAGTTTTTCACAGAATCTAACCAAATATTCGAATATTCGAATATCATCCCGACCGAATTTTCGAATACCAAAATCGTTATTCGATGCCATCCCTAGTAATTATATATAGGTTTATGTATTTATAATTCTATAGGCTTATGTATATATAATTCTATAGACATATCTATCTAATTCTATAGACTTATATCTATCTAATTCTATACACATTTTCAGAACGAGCTAAAATAACGCCACCTATCATTCTTTCCATTGGATCAGAGTTGACCCAGAAAGATAAACACGTGTTGATAAACAAGAAAGCTTCACTGTCAACCTAAATGGTAAGTATACCACAATAGTAGTTTATACTAATTTATTTTAGCTCAATTGTGAAACAAGTTCTTGCATTCTTATATTAATCACTCTCAAACCTCATTCCTGATGGAATCCATCGCCACGAGGGAGAGAGAAGAGGGAATGTGGAATTTAAATGCCTTGCCTAAGGGCACAATCGTAACGGTTCCACAAGATTATGAAAGATGCTTACCGAATATCAAGTTCCATGCAATTACCATGTCAAATTACCCCACCCCTTTATTTGAAAGCATGCTCCAAATGTCAATCATGTATATTAATGTTCATCCCTCGTCCGCGTAAGTCGATAGCGCAGTGGTTCAGATGATGTGTGTCGTCTACGTCTTTGGAGTTTCATTTTACAAATAGAGGAGAGAGAAATTGGAGAGTTCAGGTTGAATACAGATTGGAACTGGTGGTCATTCAGGGCATTGGCTTAGACTCTGTCTTAATGGTGGATGCTATTTCTAGTGTGCATGGTAAGGCAACACCGCCAGGCGCGTAGCTAGGCTTACGCATGTAGGCACGTGCGTATGATTTATTTTGACAGTTCCTGGAAATGAAATTAAATAAATGCAACAAATGCACACACAAAACTGGATCGTAAGGGGGTAAGGTATGGTAAAGGCACCGCCTTTGGTCATTCACAAGAAACAGACATGAACAAAATGCCAACAGATATTGATTGTAGCTGATGTTCATAGTTGGCAAAAGTCACCTGAGACCATATAGCGGAATATTATTTGTGGATGGAACATGCCCCCGGACCCCTAGAATGGTGGGTAATCCATATGTATGCCTAGCTACACGCCTGGCCGCTGGAGTATTGTTTGGTTTGTTTAAGAAGAGTGTGTAATTTCTTGTTGCTTGGGTTTGTATATTCTGAAGCATTCTGGTTTACGCTTAGTATGTCTTCTAAATATGTCTGATAAGCCTTCTTCGTCTGTTTCCTGGCGAGATGTTTCATGTTTAGGTAGGCCTATTGTTCTCTACCATCCTTCCTGTCTGATCGTCCCATCATTTTAAATAATATATATGCGTTCCTCAATAGCAGATATTTTGTTGTGGCAAACTGCTTTGAAAAAACTAGTCCAAGTCATATAATATTAGTCCCAACAGGATATAAATCTCTAGGTTCATGGTCCCAACGGTCTCTTTCGTCCTTTAATTTGTTGTGTCTATCAGAGTTAATATTTAACATACATGTACATGTAGACCTATTGGTCATTAGGGGCGATTCGGGTAAGTACGGACACCTCTGACTAAATGCAAATAAAATTGAAATTCTACGTGCTGTCTTGATTGTTTCCTATTTGCCTCCTTTTTAAAGTACCCTCAATTATATATTCACCTGCACAGGTAACTATTACGTTGCAATGACGTATGCTATGACGTGTACAAACGGTACATGGTGATCTCCCTTTTCATGCAGTGACATCAGACTTTCCAAAGAAGAAACACGCTCGTTTAAAGTGAGTTTAAACATGTAATTACTGAAATACTATTAAAGAATATGTTCACTCGATAGAACAATGTTTTTGTGATGATGTTGGTATATTTGTATTCCAAGATGAATCTCAAATATTTTATAAAATTAGAATTTGTTAAGTGTCCGCACTTTCTCGCCTAAATTAACATGTCTACAAAATACGCATGTTAATGCCTTATGATGGCCACAATCCGTAGCTGCTAACCCGTAGAAGTGTTCCTCGCAACTTAAAGATAGGACTACGTGAGTCCGGGTCTTCGTCTAGCTACTAGTTACATCTGGAATCTATATATAGAACTTCCAGAGAGAGTTCCAGAGATATGAACATCAATTTGTTTTTAATAAAAAATACTAAATTTGGTGGGAAAACTGTTTTGAAAAATAATCATTCAGTAGAAAAAGCGCATCTCGGACCTTAAAATTATGCCCATATTTGGTAATACCTAAACACGTGATCAAAAATAGTTTCATTCATAAATACCAGATAGCAGACCTCCATTTTACAAAGTTGGAATGAACAAATATATATATATTATGGACATTTGGAGCATTTTATCATATAAAGGGGTGGGGTAATTTTGCATAGATCTTGATATTCACTAAGCATCTTGCATCAGTAAATTACTTGCCACTTTATGATTTCTTGTTTATCAACACATGACTGTCACATGTTTACCTTTCTGGGTCACCACTGATTCAATGGAAAGAATGATAGGTGGCGTTATTTTATCTCGTTCTGAAAAATTGTGGATGCCTCGGTATGTCAAGACCAGCGGTATGTTAAGAAACGACTATAATATTTAATATTAAAATAATTTAAAATGCATAAAGCAACGTTAGTCGTTAGGCTACATGATTCATGAATGAGTAGTACCATCGCTACCGGTTACCCATATGAGCGACGCCTCCTGAAGAGATTAGTCATTTTAGATTGTGGCGGATAGTGCAATGATACAGAAAGAGACCCATTCCAGAGTCTCCTCTGGTTCTTTTACGTGCACGGTGTAAAGCACCGACACGAGAACTCGGTTTAACGTCCCATCTGAAAGACTGTTCATTTTATTAGGGTCAGACGGGGGATCGAACCTACGATCCCTGGATTACCAGTCCAGCGTGTTACCACTGGACTACAGATCCGTCTGAGTAGGCCTGCAATCCACATAACATTAATAATACGGTTATGGTACGGCTTTACCCGGATTAATTCAGTTTTTACGACATTTTCCGCAAAACGGCAAAATCTCAAGGGACGCCGAATTATTATTCTGCATGCGTGTCTTGCTACAGGCGTTTTCACTCTTTAGAGTGTCATCAGGTAGTTGTCCACAATAACACTCATTGTAACATAGATAAAGCTGTGTGATTTAATACCTGAATTTACTCAAATTCCTCCGAAATCTCCCGATTTCATCTGCATATACTAACAGTGAGTATTTTATTTTCAAATTGTTTTATTTTTTCACCAAATTATTTCTTCCGATCAGGACATTGTTTAGTCTTGTGCTTGTACTTCTCTGTCAGCAGTGTCTAGAGACATATCAGTGATCATGTGGTATACAGCGTCTTCTTTAGAATTCAACTTAAATTGTTGTCAATCACTGTTTCCTAGTCCTATTTATAACTTAATATAAGACCATAATTTTTTTTTTGTTCTTTCTTACTCTTAGGTCTTATCGTTAAAGCTCATTTTCGCATGGCACTTTCCGCCCTGATCTGATGGCAGGATTTCTGACCAATATTTTGAAACTTTTCGGACATGAACTGTTATAAATGTGTGCATTGGTGTTAAGAATAATCATAAATATAGATGTTAAGAACGCTTAAAATATATTGTGTTACAGTTGTGCATATCATTTAGCTGTTTGAAGTCGACAGGTGACATTCTCCCACTTTTTCTGCGCAGTCTTCACAAAAGAAATCCGAAGGAATCTTTTGCTAGTACATTTCATGCGTATGAACAATTGGATATTGAACGAAATCTTCTACTTCTACCAGTTACTGGCCAAGTTCAACAAACTGAACATTATTGCCAGGTGGGTGCGCATAGAGAAAGAATTGGAATAAAAGTGATAGTATGTACAGTGGAGAGTTAAAATAAATAAATAAGACTGTTAGGAGATTAGATAAAGATGGTGGCTAGTTGAGCCTTGAAGGCGTCAACTGTGCCAACTGATATAGTGTCCGGAGGAAGACTGTTCCACTCCTTGATGGTTCTTGGGAAGAATGACTATTGGCGGTAGCTAGTAGAACAGCGTGGAATTTGGAAGGCATGGTCTGCTGTGTGACGCGAGCGGCGCTGAGGGGGTAATAGGCGGTCGGTCTTGTTGACAGTGACTTGGTCGTTGACTATTTTGAATAGTAGAACTAGGCAAGATGTTTTTCTTCTGTCCTGGAGTGATGTCCACTGTAGGTCTTGGAGCATCTCGGTGACACTGGATCTGCTCTGGTAGCAGTGTTTGACGAATCGTGCCCCACGACGTTGAACCATCTCCAGTTTGTTGATATCTATTGTTTCGTAGGGATCCCATACTGAGCAGGTGTATTCTACGGTGGGTCTGACCAGTGACTTGTAAGCGAGTTCTTTTGTTGGGGATGAGGCAATGTTAAGGTTCCTTCGTATGAAGTTCAGGTTTCTATTAGCTTTGTTTGTGATGTTGGTAATATGTTCTCCCCAGTCAAGCGTGTTGTTGATGGTGACTCCCAGGTATTTTGCTGATTTGACATGTTGTAGTGATTGGTTATGAAGTTGGTAGTCAAAATGGATGGTTCTTTTCTTTCGAGAGATAGAGATGACCTGGCATTTGTCTGGGTGGAAGGCCATTTTCCACTTGCTTTCCCACTGTGATAGTTTGTCAAGATCTTTTTGTAAGTTGGTGCAGTCGATGTTATTTGCGATGGTATCATCGGCGAACAATCGGATGGTAGCATCCAAACCGTGAGGGATGTCATTGATATAATACAGGAACAAGCTGGGTCCAAGGACAGAGCCATGAGGGACACCGGACTCTACCTTGACTGTGTCTGAAGTCTCCCCTTCCAGTACTACTGACTGCTGGGATCTTCCGCTCAAGAAGGCATGTATCCAGCGGTTGGTCTTTCCTTGGATGCCGTAGTGGTTCAGCTTGTGGAGGAGAAGACTATGCGAGACCTTGTCGAACGCCTTGGAAATATCTATCACCAAGACGTCCGTCTGTGTTCCGCTTTCCAGGTTTGATGTGATGTCGTCCGTGAATTCTAGAAGCTGTGTTTCAAAGGATCGACGTTTTCGGAAGCCATGTTGTAGTGGATAAAGTATGTTGTTGTTTTCGCCATGTTGCATGATGTGACTGGTGATGATGTGTTCCATGAGTTTGCAGCATATGCAGGTTAAGGAGATAGGTCGGTAGTTTTCTGGGTTGTATTTACTCCCTTTCTTGTAGATTGGAGAGACATTTGCTTTCCGCCAGTCATCGGGGGTGGTACCAGTGTTGAGAGAGTAGTTAAAGATGATGGTAAGGATGGGAGCAATGTGGGTTGACAGTTCCTTTAATACTCTCGGGTTGATGCTATCTGGACCTGGGGATTTGTGAGGGTTAAGAGAGCTTAGGAGTTTTTCGACGCCGTTAGAAGTGATGGTGATGTCAGGAGCAACTGGGTAATCCTTGGTTTGAGTGTAACCTCCAGTCTTGAATTGTTGTTCAGAGTAAGGCGTGTCTTTGGTGAAAACTGACTGGAACTGATGGTTGAGGATATTTGCTTTGGTCTTCGGGTCTGAATGGAGTTGACCTTGGCTCCGGAGTCCAGTGATTGAAGCGTTGTCTTTCTTCTTGTGTTTAATAAAGGTCCAGAAGCGCTTGGTGGAGTTCTTGTTGTGTGTATCAGTGGGCTGTGTTGTGATCATATTGTCAATGTATGACCAATATGCCTGACGGAGCTTCTTCTGTAGTAGTTGTTTAGCAGATTTGAATTTCTTGATGTGAGCCGGATTGTTGGATTTCTTCTTTGCTTTGTGTAGATGGTCTCTTTTTTTGACAAGTTTTTTGATTTCAGGTGTAATCCATGGGGCAGAGTCTTTTGGTCTTGCTGTTTTGTGTGGGATGTGTGCATTTATGCTCAGTTTCAGTTTTTCTTTAAAGGTCTTATTTGGTTCACCATTATGGCACCGGAGATATCTTGTAAACAATATCGTCTAATGATTTTTGTTTTTCGCAATAATGAAATATTCAACATAGACAATTTGGAAAGGCGAAACTGCAATGAAATTTAAATGTTGATTTCTTCTTCTTCTGTATAATATTGTGTCAAGAGACGTTATAGACTGTGCAGAATTCAAACAACGATATGTGTGTTGATCTTGTTAACAATTTTAATTTATAAAAACGACTTTTTAGAATATAAAATATGCTACGCGTAATTGAGGTTTAGCGTTTAGACTTTGAAAAATGCCTGGATAGTAAAATGTCACATTTTTCAAGTCTAATTATTTGGACTATCTATTTCCGTACATAGGTGTCGGTGGTTTCGTATAATTGCATCTTCGTCTTATATCAATATACACTTAGGGCCACTTGTAACCCGACACTTATATAATTCGGTATTATTGCATTATTTGTGAAAGGATTTTGTTCACGTTTGGATCAAGAATAAATCAACATGTCATACGTACATACTAGAAATTTCTTTTTAATTCATCAACAATAATGTATAAAACTTAACAAATAACAAACATCACTGTATTATCAAAATTCACAAAATAATGACACAACGCAAAATCCGAACAATGTGAAAAGTCACCCAATACACTCTGTATGTCCGAGAAACTAATATCTAGTGTGTCCTCCCATGTCTCTTACGACGTGCACACACCTCCGTCTCACAGGTGAACGTTATGATCATTTTTGTTCAGATAATGTAGCTGAATAACATAATCTATAATTTCAAATTAATATATTGAACCATGATTTGAAAAGTGTCTGGTCTTGTGCTGTGTTATTTTGTGAATTTTGATTTTACAGGATGTTTGTTATTTGTTAAATTTTGTACCTTTTTGTTCATCATTTCAAAAGAAATTTCTTGTATGTACGTATGATATGTTGATTTATACATAGTCCTAATTAGAACGAAATCCTTTCACAAATAATCCAATTATACCGATTTATTTAAGTGTCGGGTTACAAGTGGCCCTAAGTGTAGAGCGAAATGAGTCGGTGGTTTCGTTTAAATGATAATAATCGTATAATCATACGGTTCATACCTATGCCATTCACATGATGGGCGTCTGATAATGGCTAATTACTAATCGTGCATGATCGTGTCTAATTACCTCCTCACTAATGGCTAACAAGTTATCATTAATTATTATAATGGGCCTAGTAGCCTACAGTTTATTATACTAACCTGTGATTATACGTATACACTAGTATACGAAACCACCATTAGACAAACAAGGTATTATACAGAACCACTTGAATTCTCTGTACCCCACCCGTTTTCTATTTTGTTTGCAAATGACATCATCGCTATCAGTAGCAGATACATGTATTATATGGTAGACGCTAAAACTGCCAAACATGAAAATGAGCAAAAACATATCAATATTCACTTTTTATTTCAAAGATATGTAAATGTTGATGTTTTAATTATTCTCATTCATGTGTCCAATAAAAATCTCTTTACACAGAGATATATGCAAAGAAATATTTGTTTATTTTTGCAACAGGAGAAGTTTAACGCTTGGCTTTACAAGGTCATGTGACAATACCGGAAAACACATTTCTTTAAGAAGTTTAATGCTTGGCTTTACAAGGTCATGTGACAATACCGGAAAACACATTTCTTTAAGAAGTTTATCGCTTGGCTTTACACGGTCATGTGACAATACCGGAAAACACATTTCTTTAAGAAGTTTAATGCTTGGCTTTACACGGTCATGTGACAATACCGGAAAACACATTTCTTTAAGAAGTTTAATGCTTGGCTTTACACGGTCATGTGACAATACCGGAAAACACATTTCTGTAAGAAGCCTAATGCTTGGCTTTACACGGTCATGTGACAATACCGGAAAACACATTTCTTTAAGAACTCTAATGCTTGGCTTTACACGGTCATGTGACAATACCGGAAAGCACATTTCTTTAAGAAGTCTAACGCTTGGCTTTACGAGGTCATGTGACAATACCGGAAAACACATTTCTTTAAGAAGTTTAATGCTTGGCTTTACGAGGTCATGTGACAATACCGGAAAGCACATTTCTTTAAGAAGCCTAATGCTTTGCTTGGCTTTACAAGGTCATGTGACAATACCGGAAAACACATTTCTTTAAGAACTCTAATGCTTGGCTTTACAAGGTCATGTGACAATACCGGAAAACACATTTCTTTAAGAAGTCTAAAGCTTGGCTTTACAAGGTCATGTGACAATACCGGAAAAGCACATTTCTGGTACACAAATATTGATTGGTGTCCAAAACCTAGGCCCTTTTTTTTTATGCCATATTGAATTCACATGTGAGTGAAATTGTGGTTTTGTTTAAAAAGATGTTATGTAATCTGTGTTTAGTCAAGCGTATTAAATGCAAAAATGATCACTTTACATAGAAGTTATTCACATTCAAAGGTGACCGAATACCGGTGAGTTAGCTGCCTATCAGAGACACGTGATGAATTGTGATATGTCAAAAAGTTGTCAATCGCCTACGACAGGGCTCATTCTAGAGGGTGATTGTGGCGAAATAGGGACCCTGGCTGGGGCCCACTTCTCCATAAAAAAATATTTTTTACAATTTTCATACAAAATTTTGTCCAGTAAAATACACTGGCCCATTATAAAGCACTCCTTCTATTCAAATGTTGTATTTAATGGTCATACTGTGCACTTTTAACATTTTAATTTTGTTGACATTAATTTAAATAACAGCATTTAAGGACGCGATTGCGAGCTTTCTCACTTCTCCCAAATTTTCTGATCTAGAATAATCCTTGGCAACCACTGCTACTATTTCATCGACAACCTGATGTACATTAATTTGTAGACAGAGAAAACAGTCACATTTGTCCAATGACGGAGTGGAACCCGGGTTATAGTTATCCATGTTGATATACATGTATAAATCGTGACCTCCTTCCTGAACTTCCCCTCTTCAGAATTTTACTCGCACAATCGTGACCTCCTTCCTGAACTTCCCCTCTTCAGAATTTTACTCTCGCACAATCGTGACCTCCTTCCTGAACTTCCCCTCTTCAGAATTTTACTCTCGCACAATCGTGAGCTCCTTCCTGAACTTCCCCTCTTCAGAATTTTACTCTCGCACAATCGTGACCTCCTTCCTGAACTTCCCCTCTTCAGAATTTTACTCTCGCACAATCGTGACCTCCTTCCTGAACTTCCGCTCTTCAGAATTTTACTCGCGCACAATCGTGACCTCCTTCCTGAACTTCCCCTCTTCAGAATTTTACTCTCGCACAATCGTGACCTCCTTCCTGAACTTCCCCTCTTCAGAATTTTACTCTCGCACAATCGTGACCTCCTTCCTGAACTTCCGCTCTTCAGAATTTTACTCGCGCACAATCGTGACCTCCTTCCTGAACTTCCCCTCTTCAGAATTTTACTCTCGCACATCGTGACCTCCTTCCTGAACTTCCCCTCTTCAGAATTTTACTCGCGCACAATCGTGACCTCCTTCCTGAACTTCCCCTCTTCAGAATTTTACTCTCGCACAATCGTGACCTCCTTCCTGAACTTCCCCTCTTCAGAATTTTACTCTCGCACAATCGTGACCTCCTTCCTGAACTTCCCCTCTTCAGAATTTTACTCGCACAATCGTGACCTCCTTCCTGAACTTCCCCTCTTCAGAATTTTACTCGCGCACAATCGTGACCTCCTTCCTGAACTTCCCCTCTTCAGAATTTTACTCTCGCACAATCGTGACCTCCTTCCTGAACTTCCGCTCTTCAGAATTTTACTCGCGCACAATACTCCTAGTCACTAACACTGCACAGTCGGGGCACATCCAGGATTCCCTCTGTCTGAATGTTTGTCTGCGTCACTTCTGTCGCCAATTGAAAAACACTGGAGCCAATTACAAAAGCTTGGAGCCAACTAAGAGCCATATAGTTCACAAATAAATATTTGAAGCCATATATATATTTGACAAAACATGTGCCAAAAATATAAAGGTGCGCCAAATATTTTCGCCAATTCACAAAATTTAGTGCCAATATTTGTTTTTTGTCACAATTGGTGCCATTGGTGACCGACAGCGAGAACCCTGACATCCTAGGTCCGAACGTTTGGGAGTAATGAGAAACCACTCATCTGCATTCTAAATATTACATGTATGTCCGATTAGGGCAGTGGTTAGCGCGCTCGCTTATCACTAGTGCAACCCGGTTCGATCCTCAGACCGGGAAGTATGTGAGATGGTACAGTGGTCGCCATATCGGACAGGTGTGTTTTCTCCGGGTACTCCGGTTTCCTCCCAAACGATTGACCAAATTTACGCTTTCATCCACGCCAACAAGAGTGATTAATATAAGTTGCTAAAACTTGTTTCGCAAGCATTATAAAATATATCAAGTTTAAACTTTTTAATAACTTTCAACAAAATAGGGTTCAGGGATCATTCTAGAGGGCGATGTGGGGACCCCACTTCTCCCTAAAAAAAAAAAAAAAAATTATTTTTGGTTTTTAAGATTTTCAAACAAAATTGTGTCTAGTAAGATACACTGGCCCATTATAAAGCACTCCCTCTATTCAAATGCTGTATTTAATGGTTGTACTGTGCATTTTAACCCTATTTTGCAGAAGTATATTAAAGAACACCATTTAAGGAAGCGATCACGCACTTTCTCACTTCTCCCAAAAATTCTGACCTAGAATGAACCCTGAGGGTTGAAATACACAACAAGACCATTAAACACACCTTTAAAGACCCCACTTATCCCATTCAACCCCAAGTAACTGACATGGACTGGTGCATGATATTTTTAGACCAATAAATTAATAAGAAAATTACCTTTGGACCAGTTCATTTATCAAAATGGGTAATTTTATCTAAAAATAGTAATAATTATTACTGGCAAAAAAGTGCAGATCCTGATGAGGCGGCTCGTCATGAGCCGGCTCATCTGGATCTACACTTTTCATAAGCCTATTTAGAGGCCTGTGGTGTTGAAAGGGTTAAACACAACTTTAGATTGAAGGAGTGCTTTACAATGACCGGCACTGGACAATATAATTTGTATGAAAATTGGAGGGAAAAATTAATTGTTTGTTTTTATAAAAAACATAGGGAGAAATGGGGGTCAATGGGGCGAAGTCACTGTCTCTAGGGCGACTATTTCACCCATGTTGCCCTCTAGGATGAGCCCTGACAGTAACATACCAATTTGACCTTAACATGTGACCTTTTTCAAGGTCAACGCCAGCTCTTTCAAAACAGACATAGCCGTTTTAAAGATCTACTCAAGAACTACTCAGATAATTGTTACTGCTGCCCTTATTGCAGTCAAATCTGTGTTGGTCACCTCTATTATGCAGCCAATCTGTATTAAGCAGTCAGTTTTCAAATTTCCAATATGTTGTTTTATTATACATGTGACCTCTATTAAGCAGCCACCTGTGCTGAGCAGCCACTTTCTGTGATTCCCTTGGCTGGCTGCTTAAGACAGGTTTGACTGTATATACTAGATTTAGGTTAATATATACTATTATATCTCCATACAAACGACAGCCATTTAGCTATCTAACATAACTGCAACATAAAGTCGTCCGTAGCCCTTTCCTTCATAGAGATTTAGGTTAATATACTATTATATCTCCATACAAACGACAGCCATTTAGCTATCATGCAATGGATAAGTAGTCTATCCCACCTCCATAGATATTACTGGCTGCTTAACACCCCGGTTTGACTTTACACTGAGCTCTAACAATGTATCTGCAGGTCGAGTCATGTCTACATTACAACCTATTGTGATCAGCGGGCCCTCGGGTAGCGGGAAGAGCACTCTACTACAGAAACTGTTCGCTGAATTCCCGGGATGTTTTCAATTCAGTGTGTCACGTAAGTCTATATATGTAGTTTGCGACGTTCCACTGATTGACCTCAGCGATTTGTTTTCTTTGTCTGAAATTCTTTTGGGTTGTTTCCATTTTAATTGTACCGTAATCATCTATACATAGGCCACACGGAAACGGCATGTTTTGTATTCCGGTGGTTTGTAATTATGTGGAAACGGCGTGTTTTGTATTCTGGTGGTTTGTAATTATGTGGAAACGGCGTGTTTTGTATTCCGGTGGTTTGTAATTATGTGGAAACGGCATGTTTTGTATTCCGATGGTTTGTAATTATGTGGAAACGGCATGTTTTGTATTCCGGTGGTTTGTAATTATGTGGAAAGTGGAAACAGCATGTTTTGTATTCCGATGGTTTGTAATTATGTGGAAACGGCGTGTTTTGTATTCCGGTGGTTTGTAATTATATGGAAAGTGGAAACAGCATGTTTTGTATTCCGATGGTTTGTAATTATGTGGAAACGGCGTGTTTTGTATTCTGATGGTTTGTAATTATGTGGAAAGTGGAAACGGCATGTTTTGTATTCGGATGATTTGTAATTATGTGGAAACGGCATGTTTTGTATTCGGATGGTTTGTAATTATGTGGAAAGTGGAAACGGCATGTTTTGTATTCCGGTGGTTTGTAATTATGTGGAAACGGCATGTTTTGTATTCGGATGGTTTGTAATTATGTGGAAAGTGGAAACGGCATGTTTTGTATTCCGGTGGTTTGTAATTATGTGGAAACGGCATGTTTTGTATTCGGATGATTTGTAATTATGTGGAAAGTGGAAACGGCATGTTTTGTATTCCAGTGGTTTGTAATTATGTGGAAACGGCATATTTTGTATTCCGGTGGTTTGTAATTATGTGGAAACAGCATGTTTTGTATTCCAATGAATTGTAATTATGTGGAAACTGCATGTTTTGTATGCCGATGATTTGTAATTATGTGTTTGTTTCATTCTACAGATACGACCAGAAAACCTCGAGAAGGGGAATCGGAAGGCAAAGGTATATGTATATACTGTTTTCTGTCGGTATACATTTAACAACAGGTGGATCTGTAGTCCAGTAGTTAACATGTTGGACTGGTATTCCAGGGATCGCATGTTCGATCCCCCGTCTGACCCTAATAAAATTAACAGTCTTTCAGATGGGATATTAAACCGAGGTCTCGTGTCGGTGCTGTACACCATGCACGTAAAAGAACCAGAGGAGACTCTGGAATGGGTCTCTGTCTGTATCATTGCACTGTCCTCCAAAAATCTAAAAATACTAATCTCTTCAAGGGGTGTCGCTCATAATGGGCAACCGGTAGCGACAATAAATAAACGTAAAACACACGCAATGACTAAAATATTTCTCCGGTGATGATGATTGAGCTTATTTACTGTTGCATCCGGCGATCCATGTGGGCGAGTGTAAATATCTTAACGATGATGATGATTGAGCTTATTTACCGTTGCCGCCGGCGATCCATGTGGGCGAGAAAATATCTGAAGAAATTTGTCTTGGCATTATAATGACATAATCGCCCAATTTACATTTATATGGAATGACCATGCCTGGGGTATAAAGCTTATGAACACAATATGAGTTATTAATTCTTTGCATGTTAGCAGTGAAATTAACGTTCCAATATGAAATTCCATGAAATATTTCCAGAGTTTTCAGTTACAAATCAGAACAACACATTAATGAATTGCCACCTGCTACAATGTTTGGAACTATATATTGCCTTTATTTTACCCAGAATGCAAATAGTTGAGACGAATGGCCGTTATACGGTCAGGGCCTGCTCTGCTTTTTGTAGCCAATTTTTTGTAGCCAAATCTGTGCTTCTTTTAGCAGATAGATGGGGGGGGATTTTCGGATATTTTACACATTTTCGCAGTTTTTATCATTTTCGCCAAACTGTTATATATTATGTTATATTTCGGGTTTTATGCCTGCATCAGCACCATTTTGGGCTATATCGCCGGCGGGCAGTTTACCTAACAACACCTTTCCTGGGCAGGCTCCAGTGGTTAACCAGTACTAGGGTGCACCAACCTCCATAAGAAACTGCCAACTTTTTCATATAAATGAGACACGGCCTGAGCGGGGCTTTTTCGCCAAACTGAGTTTTTCTTAGCCAATGTTGCCATATTTTAACCAATGGCTACTCTGGCGATTATATATACAAGAAATTTATTGTTCACAATCCTTGAGATGGAATTTGTATATTATTTGTTGGTGGGTGGGGGGGGCGTTCCGTGACCGAGTGGTTAGGCTCGTTTACTTCAAATCACTTGTCCCTCACCACTGCTGGTTCAAATCCCACTGAGGGTTTCAATTTCTTTTCATGTGAGTAAGTCAGTGGTTCTACCTGGGTGCCCATCCGTGCCTACAATACTGTGCTGATTGGCTGCCGGGGTCTTCCTCCACCAATAGCCGGACATTCACCACCAATGATAGCCGGACATTCACCACCAATAATAGCCGGACATTCACCACCAATAATAGCCGGACATTCACCACCAATGATAGCCGGACATTCACCACCAATGATAGCCGGACATTCACCACCAATGATAGCCGGACATTCACCACCAATGATAGCCGGACATTCACCACCAATAATAGCCGGACATTCACCACCAATAATAGCCGGACATTCACCACCAATAATAGCCGGACATTCACCACCAATAATAGCCGGACATTCACCACCAATAATAGCCGGACATTCACCACCAATAATAGCCGGACATTCACCACCAATAATAGCCGGACATTCACCACCAATAATAGCCGGACATTCACCATGTTCCAATGATAGCCGGACATTCACCACCATGATAGCCGGACATTCACCACCAATGATAGCCGGACATTCACCACCAATGATAGCCGGACATTCACCACCAATGATAGCCGGACATTCACCACCATATAGCCGGACATTCACCACCAATAATAGCCGGACATTCACCACCAATAATAGCCGACATTCACCCCAATATAGCCGGACATTCACCACCAATAATAGCCGGACATTCACCACCAATGATAGCCGGACATTCACCACCAATGATAGCCGGACATTCACCACCAATGATAGCCGGACATTCACCACCAATGATAGCCGGACATTCACCACCAATGATAGCCGGACATTCACCACCAATGATAGCCGGACATTCACCACCAATAATAGCCGGACATTCACCACCAATAATAGCCGGACATTCACCACCAATAATAGCCGGACATTCACCACCAATAATAGCCGGACATTCACCACCAATAATAGCCGGACATTCACCACCAATAATAGCCGGACATTCACCACCAATAATAGCCGGACATTCACCACCAATAATAGCCGGACATTCACCACCAATAATAGCCGGACATTCACCACCAATAATAGCCGGACATTCACCACATGGCCTACGCTGTTGGTGTGACGTTAAAACCCAAAAATCAAACAACTTTATTTGTTCACAATATTAGTAGCTGTGGTTGCCAAGGCTTATTCTAGATCAGAAAATTTGGGGGAAGTGAGAAAGCTCGCGATCACGTCCTTCTTAAATGTTATTTAAATTAATTTCAACAAAATAAGAGTTAACATACACAGTATGACCATTAAATACAACATTTGAATAGAAGGAGTGCTTTATAATGGGCCAGTGTATCTTACTAGACACAATTTTGTTTGAAAAGCTGGGTTTTTTCGGGAGAAGTGGGGCCCCCAGAGGGTGAAATCAGGGTCCCTAGGGCGACAATTTCGCCCACATTGCCCTCTAGAATGCCCCCTACTTATTAACGTTTTAACCTCGTTTCAGATTACTACTTTGTTGAGAGAGCTGTATTTGACAAGATGGTGTCTGACAGTGGGTTTCTTGAGCATGCCCAATTTTCCGGCAATTGTTACGGAACAAGGTAAGATTAATATTAAAGCTACATCAACTTTCTTTTTACCCAATAAGCCTAAAATAAATTGATGCCAAATGAGCGGTGAATCAACAGTCAAAATGTTGACATCAGAAATATTATTGTTGCGACGTCGGTCTCAAGATTTTTATGGTGTTTTGTTGGGTGTTCCTTTCTTTGTACAGTTAGTTTATACAAATTTATTTTAATAATTTTAAGGGATAAATAAGTCAGCCTCCGTGGTTGAGTGGTTAAGGTCGCTGACTTGTATACCACTATAATCTATCATCACTGATAGTCACGGGTTCGAGCCCCGCTCAGACCGTGTCTCATTTATATGAAAAAGTTGGCAGTTTCTTACGGAGGTTGGTGCACCCAAGTACTGGTTAACCGCTGGAGCATGCCCAGGAATGGTGTTGTTAGGTAAACTGCCCGCCGGCGATATAGCCCAAAATGGTGCTGATGCAGGCGTAAAACCCGAAATATAAAATACAACATAACAAATTTATTTTAGCTTGATTGCGAAACAAGATTTTACAACATTATTTTAATTAGTCTATACACATTTATTTTAGCTCGATTGCGAAACAAGTTTTTACAACTTATATTAATCACTCTGGAGACCTCATTCCTGATGGAATCCATCGCCACAAGGGAAAGAAATGAGGCAACGTGGAATTTAAATGCCTTGCCTAAGGGCACAATCGTAACGGTTCCAGTGGGGCTCGAACTCCGGACCTTTCGCACCTGAAGCAAACGTGCATCTACTGCGCTATCACGACTTCCACATTTTTATACATTAATTAATCACTCGAGAGACCTCATTCGTGCTAGAATCTACCGTATCGTCAACGTTTGGGAAGTACATTACATAAAAACAAATGCTGCAGATTTAACGGCAATGCGAATTCACCATCACAGCAGATGAATGACTTCTCTAACCCCAGAAAGCAATAATACAAGTTATGGTGGATCGCCTCCGTGGTCGAGTGGTTAAGATGGCTGACTTGTATACCAATTATATATACTAATGGTCACTGGTTCCAGCCCCACTCAGGCCGTGTCTGTTTATATGAAAAAGTGACGGAGGTTAGTGCGCCAAGTATTGGTTAACGTGCTGGAGCTTGCCCAGTAAAGGTGTTGCTTTGTAAACTGCCCTTCGACAATATAACCCAAAATGGTGCTGATGAAGGCGTAAAACCCGAACAAACAAGTGGAAGTCGTGATAGCTCAGTGGATGCGCGTTCGCTTCAGGTGCGAAAGGTCCGGAGTTCGAGCCCCACTGGAGCCGTTACGATTGTGCCCTTGGGCAAGGCATTTAAATTCCACGTTGCCTCTCTCCCTCGTGGCGATGGATTCCATCAGGAATGAGGTCTCGAGGGTGATTTATATAAGTTGAAATAACTTGTTTCGCAATCGAGCTAAAATAAATTTGTATAAACTAAACAAGTTATGACGGAACATACATCCACTCGTGTTTTTGTTTATGTTTCAGTAAGATGGCGGTGGAAAAAGTTCAGTCGAGCGGCAAGATTTGTATTCTTGACTTGGAGATAAACGGAGTGAAAAATATTAAAAACATGAAACTTAATGCTAAATATTTATTCGTACAACCTCCCAGTATAGATTCTCTGGTAAGAATTTTGCCTACCAACACTACATGTATGTAGTACAGTTAACCCATAACTTCATAGAGATTTAGGTTAATATACTATTATATCTCCATACAAACGACAGCCATTTAGCTATCATGCAGTGGATAAGTAGTCGCCATATCTATCCCACCTCCATAGATATTACTGGTACTACATGAGATTCTGGTCTTTATTATGAACATTGGTTTGAATACTACGTTGTCAATGTATGTCGTATTGGTAATGGCGTCAAGAGGTGCTTCTATGAGGGAAAGGGTTAATGTATGTCATATTGGTAATGGCGTCAAGAGGTGCTTCTATGAGGGAAAGGGTTAATGTATGTCGTATTGGTAATGGCGTCAAGAGGTGCTTCTATGAGGGAAAGGGTTAATGTATGTCGTATTGGTAATGGCGTCAAGAGGTGCTTCTATGAGGGAAAGGGTTAAATCAACAGTAAAGTCAAGAAGAATATTAAAAACTAATAAAAAATGCTAAATAGTTACTCGTACCACCTGCCAGTATAGATTCTCTGGGAAGAATTCTGCCTACTATGTAGTCACATTTTAGTTGACGATAATATAATTCAAGTGGATCTGGAACTTTGATATACAAAGTGTTTGTTTATTATAGTGTCACCCCTATTTAAAGGGCCAGCCATTTCTGACTTATGAGACACCTCTTTTTTTATGAACAGCAGTACTTCTCGAATCCTATGCTTGTATGCCAGACGCCAGGCTGGTAGGCAATCGGTAACCATTATTTAACTAGCTGGCGGCTCACCAACCGGCCATATCAGAATGAACCCCTGACGAGATTCGAACCTTCGAGTCTTCGACCTCCCGCTCCGTAGGCGGACGCCTTAACAACTAGGCCACGGAGATGAACCCTTATGCCCAGATTTTTTATTTTCCCAGTTTCTTCAGAATATATACACCCACTATGTATTGTAGAATTGTATATATAAACTCTTCATTTCTGATTGGGCAGATTTTGTTCAAATATGATTGGTTGCATTAAGGGGCTTAAAGCGACATTACATCGCAAAAAGCTAAAACAATGCATGTTTTCAATAAATACAACAATGTAACATTGCTACTACACATTCTAACGGGAAAATATGAAGAATTCATTTTCATCAGTAAACAGGGTTTATGCGATCTACAAACTCGCAAAATTGAAAAGTAGGAATTTCCGATATGGTTAACATGACCTGGAAGTGACGTTTGTTTAACCCTACTACACAGGGGAGGTAATCGTGTGATACTGCTGTTTAGATGTAGGTTAAATCAGATTACAACGAAGATAAGTACGTTCGGGTGCAAAGAGTTAGATATGATTGTAAATTTGTACGTAGACTGTTTATTTTATATTCTAACACGACCCAGCTAATAACATACATACCTCGGGTTATTCTGCGATATACCTACCTTGAACTATGCTGCGCTCGCACCGTGTTTTGGCTATTCCATTTATACAATGCGTGTAAAGTTTTATGAATGAAAGTCACGTGATGTTTGTAAATACTTCCGTGGGAATTCGCGGAAGTGAGCTATTTTTAGAATCAGATAATCTCTTGTCCGTCTTGTTTTTCTGTTAATCCATTCAACACCAAGTAACTGACATGGACTGGTCCATGATATTTTTAGACCAATAAATTAATAACAAAATTACATTTGGATCAGTTCATTTATCAAAATGGGTAAACAAATTTCTAAAAATAGTTATATTACTTGAAAAAAGTGCAGATCCTGATGAGACGGCTCATCACGAGCCGGCTCATCTGGATCTACACTTTTTTGTAAGCCTATTTAGAGGTCTGTGGTGTTGAAAGGGTTAAGTAACGTTTCAGTTACTATTCTGTACAGTTTTATTTGACAAAATAAATAAAATTATTGATCAGTTACAACTTTTGTTCATTTATGCACTAGATTGATATTTTCCATAAAAAATAACGTCATCACCCCTTACGCGGGAGGAAATTTCGAAAGCCAAATGCAGCGGAGTAGCACTGCGTTTGAAGAAAATACTCCTTTGATTCTAGTCTAAAATTATTAGAAGTAAGTCGTGTTAGAATCGAAATAATAAGTATCAACCGTGGTATATCGCAGTGGTATATTATTTCTTAAATCATGTTACTGTGGCACACGTTATTTTTGGGAACTTGTGTTTGGGAACTTGTTTATATAAATTTTTATGTCAACAGCCATCATTAGTGCAAGCAAACTACTGTGCTTTCAAAGTAAAGTAATAACGGTTGTAAACAAACATTCGATACACTATTGCATTATAGGTAAGTCAGGTATAACCTATTAAACAATAAAGCACAGTACCTGTAAGCTATCGTATATTGCCTTACCTATACAATAGTGTAATATTCCAACGGTATTATTACTTTACTTTGAAAGCACAGTACCTGTAAGCTATCGTATATTGCCTTACCTATACAATAGTGTAATATTCCAATGATATTATTACTTTACTGTGAAAGCACAGTACCTGTAAGCTATCGTATATTGCCTTACCTATACAGTAGTGTAATATTCCAACGGTATTATTACTTTACTTTCGAAGCACAGTACCTGTAAGCTATCGTATATTGCCTTACCTATACAGTAGTGTAATATTCCAACGGTATTATTACTTTACCTTGAAATCACAGTACCTGTAAGCTATCGTATATTGCCTTACCTATACAGTAGTGTAATATTCCAACGGTATTATTACTTTACTTTGGGAGCACAGTAGTGTTTAACTTGGGAAAAAAAGCAACATGAATTATTTTAGCACAGGACATTTCTATGATGTCCCCAGAACTCTTAAAGTCCCCAAAAAATCCCATCAGGCAAATTTGCATAAATCCAAGATGGTCGACTTTAAGATACAAACTTGTGTATATCTTCACTCTCAGATGACATATTTATATTGTTTCGCAATAGTTGTAAAATAAATAACATTTAGGGTTACTGGAGGGTCCTAACGTTTAGGGTTACTGGAGGGTCCTAAATAACATTTAGGGTTACTGGAGGGTCCTAAATAACGTTTAGGGTTACTGGAGGGTCCTATATAATGTTTAGGGTTACTGGAGGGTCCTAAATAACGTTTAGGGTTACTGGAGGGTCCTAAATAATGTTTAGGGTTACTGGAGGGTCCTAAATAATGTTTAGGGTTACTGGAGGGTCCTAAATAACATTTAGGGTTACTGGAGGGTCCTAAATAACATTTAGGGTTACTGGAGGGTCCTATATAATGTTTAGGGTTACTGGAGGGTCCTATATAATGTTTAGGGTTACTGGAGGGTTAGGGTTACTGGAGGGTCCTAAATAACGTTTAGGGTTACTGGAGGGTCCTAAATAACGTTTAGGGTTACTGGAGGGTCCTAAATAATGTTTAGGGTTACTGGAGGGTCCTATATAACATTTAGGGTTACTGGAGGGTCCTAAATAACGTTTAGGGTTACTGGAGGGTCCTAAATAATGCTTAGGGTTACTGGAGGGTCCTAAATAACATTTAGGGTTACTGGAGGGTCCTAAATAATGTTTAGGGTTACTGGAGGGTCCTAAATAATGCTTAGGGTTACTGGAGGGTCCTAAATAATGTTTAGGGTTACTGGAGGGTCCTATATAATGCTTAGGGTTACTGGAGGGTCCTAAATAACGTTTAGGGTTACTGGAGGGTCCTAAATAATGTTTAGGGTTACTGGAGGGTCCTAAATAACATTTAGGGTTATTGGAGGGTCCTAAATAACATTTAGGGTTACTGGAGGGTCCTATATAACATTTAGGGTTACTGGAGGGTCCTAAATAATGTTTAGGGTTACTGGAGGGTCCTAAATAATGTTTAGGGTTACTGGAGGGTCCTATATAATGTTTAGGGTTACTGGAGGGTCCTAAATAACATTTAGGGTTACTGGAGGGTCCTAAATAACGTTTAGGGTTACTGGAGGGTCCTAAATAACATTTAGGGTTACTGGAGGGTCCTAAATAACGTTTAGGGTTACTGGAGGGTCCTAAATAATATTTAGGGTTACTGGAGGGTCCTAAATAATGTTTAGGGTTACTGGAGGGTCCTATATAATGTTTAGGGTTACTGGAGGGTCCTAAATAACGTTTAGGGTTACTGGAGGGTCCTATATAATGTTTAGGGTTACTGGAGGGTCCTAAATAACATTTAGGGTTACTGGAGGGTCCTAAATAATGTTTAGGGTTACTGGAGGGTCCTATATAATGTTTAGGGTTACTGGAGGGTCCTAAATAACATTTAGGGTTACTGGAGGGTCCTAAATAATGTTTAGGGTTACTGGAGGGTCCTATATAATGTTTAGGGTTACTGGAGGGTCCTAAATAACGTTTAGGGTTACTGGAGGGTCCTATGACAGTTGTAGTTTTACACAGAGAATTGACACCTTACACACACACATTGTAGGAGAAGAGATTGCGAGGCCGAGGAACAGAGTCAGAAGATAGTCTGAGGAGGCGTTTAAACACAGTACAGGAAGCGCTCGATTACGGTATTCATTTTATTATTTTTTATTTATGTTTATTTAACATCTCTAGCGGTTTCAGAACAATAGGCATTTCTATTGCACTTCCATTGTGCGTTTTACGTGTATTTATCGCCACTACCTGGTTGCCCATTATGAGCGACGCATCCTGAAGAGATTAGTCATTGTGGAGTTTAGTGCAATGATACAGACAGAGACCCATTCCAGACTCTCCTCTGGTTCTTTTACGTGCACGGTGTACAGTACCGACGCAAGACCTCGGTTTAAAGTCTCATCCGAACGACTGATTTGAGTCATTTTAGTATAGCGGGAGAACGGACCTGCGACCCCTGGATTACAAGTCCAGCGTGTTAACCACTGATCCGCTACTGCACTCGCATATTTGTATATCATAGGGGGCAATACCGGATGGAGTGTTCAATTACTTGTTTTTACACGGCTGATTTTAGAATTCCATTATTCGGAATCGGGGCTCAAGCTTCACTAACACCACTAGATGACGTTATCTCACGCTTTCTCATTTCTCCCCAAAATGTGGGTGTAGCTTGAGCCCTGGATTTACATGTATTTCGTACAACTGTTATCAGGAGAGGATCCAGGAATTCAGGTTATGGGGTGGGGGTCATCATGAATTAACATCAGAAGGTCTGTGAGAGAAATATAATTTCTGTGTACTGTACTTGTAAATCCAGATGGACAAATGGCCAGGTATTAACCCCTTCAACACCAAGTAACTCACATGGACTGGTCCATGATATTCATAAACCAATAAATGAATCAGAAAATCACATTTGGACAAGTTCATTTATCAAAATGGGTAATTATGTCTAAAAATAGTCATATCACTGGCAAAAAGTGCAGATCCTGATGAGACGGCTCGTCACGAGCCGGCTCATCTGGATCTACACTTTTTGTTTTGTAAGCCTATTTAGAGGTCTGTGGTGTTAAAAGGGTTAACGGTGATTCACCTTGTAGAAGAATAGTTTGGGAACTGTACTTGTAAATCCAGATGGACAAATGGCCAGGTATTAACAGTGATTCACCTTGTAGAAGAATAGTCTGGGTACTGTACTTGTAAATCCAGATGGACAAATGGCCAGGTATTAACAGTGATTCACCTTGTAGAAGAATAGTTTCTGTACTGTACTTGTAAATCCAGATGGACAAATGGCCAGGTATTAACAACAGTCTTTCACCCTGTAGAAGAATAGTCATGTATGCAGTACAATCAGTACAATCTGAAGCTTTAGCCGAATCCCCTATAGATTTTACTGACCCCCACTAACTCCATGGAGGGTCAATCACAAATCCAGGAACAAATTGATTGCATCAACCTCATTTAATTTTGAAAAAAATGTTGGAATTAATGCATCAAGTCAGAATTTTAAAATTGTTTAATTGGATTATGAAGTTATTTTAGTCAAATAAATCGGCGTCAAAATGTAAAGTAACGGATTACTGCTGGCAAGAAGAACCTGTCTGTATCTTTTCTGTATTTAGACGTCCTTTGCTCCAATTATTCGTCGACCTTGACATTGATGGCATCTGTCTACTGTCAGTGTCAATGGCTGTAGCTAGATTTGGGTCCAATACTGACGTGTAGAAGCTTGGGATTATTACTGATGGGGTACTATGTAAAATGCAACCCGGGTTCGATCCTCGGACCGGGAAGTATATGAGATGGTATGGTGGTCGCCAGATCGAACAGGTGGGTTTTCTCCAGGTACTCCGGTTTCCTCCCACACGAATGACCACATTTACGCTTTCATTCGCGCCAACGAGAGTGATTAATATAAGTTGTTAGAACTTGCTTCGCAATCGTTGTAAAATAAATAAAGTTTAAACAGTGATGGGAAGCCGATTTATTTGACAAAAATAAGTTCAGAAAACAATTAAACACATTTAAAATTTTGAATCGAGAGTTTTGGAAATCAGCCATTTTTTCTACTGACCCTTCATAAGATATTTACAGTCCCATGTAGGGTCACCACTTGACCTCCTTTGACCAATGGAAAGGATCAAATTTAGTGGAAGTGGCAATAAATCTTGCATCCGTCTCTCATTTCTGTGCAGCCAATGAGGCCAGTGCATACGATCATATTGTCTTGAATGCAGTAATATATCTTGTATCATTTCTGTGCAGCCAATGAGGCCAGTGCATACGATCATATTGTCTTGAATGCAGTAATTAATATATCTTGTATCATTTCTGTGCAGCCAATGAGCCCGGTGCATACGATCATATCATCATCAACGACGTTCTAGACATTGCGTATGAAAAATTGAAAGGGATTTTATCTGCGGTAAGTATGATTGTGTTTGTTTTTTCTATATTAAATAATACTGCATGCTGAGTTACTTCTACGTCACTTACCGTACATTCTACGAGCATAAACTGTATCTTATAGAGCAATCTAGAGCAGGGTTCATTTAAGGTCAGAATTATAGGACGAAGCAAGCGGTCGCGTCCTTGATCTAGAGCAGGGTTCATTCTAGGTCAGAATTATAGGACGAAGCACGCGATCTCGTCCTTGATCTAGAGCAGGGTTCATTCTAGGTCGGAATTATTGGACGAAGTGAGAAAGCGCACGATCACGTCCTTAAATGGTGTTATTTAATCAATTTCAACAAAATATGGTTAAAATGCACAGTATGACTAAATGATTAAATACAACATTTGAATAGAAGGAGTGCTTTATATTGGGTCAGTGTATCTTACTGGCCAAAATTTTGTATGAAAATTGTAAAAATAAAATAATTTAAATATTTATTTGGGGAGAAGTGGGGCCCCAGAGGCGAAGTCAGGGTCCCTATGGCGACTATTTCGCCCACATCGCCCTCTAAAATGGTCCCTGGTCTAGATTAATATACACAGATTATCTTAGGTCAGAATGTTTGGGAGCAGTTAGAAACCTCGCAAATGCGCTCAGAATGTTTAAATTTCCGGGAAAAAATTGTGTTAAAGTACACAGTAATGCTGTGGTGTTTTACGTTTATTTATCGTCGCTACCGGTTGCCCATTTGAGCGACGCCTCTTAAAGAGATTAGTCATTTTAGAATTTTGGAGGTTAATGCAATGATACAGACAGAGACCCATTCCAGAGTCTCCTGGTTCTTTTACGTGCACGGCGTAAAGCACCGACACAAGACCTCAGTTTAAAGTCCCATCTGAAAGACTGTTAATTTTATTAGGGTCAGACGGGGGATCGAACCTGCGATCCCTGGATTACCAGTCCAGCATGTTAATCACTGGTCTACAGATCCGTCTGTACCGGTAATATACAGCATTTGAATAGGATTGCTATAAAATAGCTACTGTAGCTTACTGGTCAAGATTTTTTCGGGAGAAGTGGGGTCCCCAGGGGGCAAAGTTAGGGTCCCCAGGACGTCTATTTTGCCAATGTCGCCTGTTAGAATGAGCCCAGGTATTGTATATATAGCATCTTGCAAGAGTGGTGATTTCATACCATATTTGATGAAACTAGTTTTGGAATTTTGGAGTCTTTTCTCATGATCGCCGAAATATGATCACTATGATAATAAAATCCTATCATATATTAATAAACACAAATCTTTATTTTCGTTTATGATTTCCAATGATTTTGGCTAATATAATATTTGTTTTCAAATTTTATTCATTTTAACTGCCCTGTCGGGAGCCTCAAAGCACTACAATACACAACCACACAGCCACTTCTGTTATTGGGAACGTCTGTAATAAGTAATAGTTTGGGTATAATTGTCATGTTTCTGTTTGCTGTCAAAATTAAGAACTACACACAAAACAAATTTATTAGAATATATTACTTTATAATTAACTGTTCATGATTGTCAGAAAATAGTTAAGATAGAAGTACATCCAACCGTGGAGGAATACAAAACTCAAGCAGTGACAGAGAAAATGCCATAGTCCACTGTTTCAAAACAGTGGAAGATGGAGTTTTCATTCACTGAGAAACAATCGTTATGAAATGTTTATGTTGTAGTCTGTAGTTTGTCTGTGCCACAGTTACCACCAAAAGTTTGTAGCAAATGACCAACTTGTGTACAAAGTCATTAGTGTTTTACATAGAAATATATATATACTCTATGTAATATTATGATATATCACCTATTGAAAACACTTTATTAAATACCCCCTATTCTATAAAGACCCACATGTCCTGCAAAGAAATGTTTGACAGACGGATCTGTAGTCCAGTGGTTTACACGTTGGACTGGTAATCCAGGGATCGCAGGTTCGATCCCCCGTCTGAACCTAATAAAATCAACAGTCTTTCAGATGGGACTTTAAACCAAGGTCTTGTGTCGGTGCTTTACACCATGCACATAAAAGAACCAGAGGAGCCTCTGGAATGGGTCTCTGTCTGTATCATTGCACTATCCTCCAAAAATCTACAATGACTAATCTCTTCAGGAGGCGTCGCTCATATGGGCAACCGGTAGCGACGATAAATAAACGTAAAACACGTACAAAGAAATGTTCATTTTCTTGTACAGGAGAATAACATTGGGACATCAATTTTCCAAGTATATTTGCAATAAATACGTCTTTCCTGCAGCAATTATTCTAGTAAATAACATTATATTATTTTATGCCTTCCAATGAAATATAGAAATTTATCATGGAAATAAATTGTTATGTTCAACTAGTTGAAAGCTGTTTGAAAACAGTGGAAGGTGGAGTTTTCTTTAACTGGGAAAACTCTATCATTCATTGGAAAGCATAAAGAAATTTATATACTGATACAGTAATACATTTGTAACATACATTACGATACAAAAATATGCAGTTGTATAGAAATCTATATACGGTAATACATTTGTAACGTACATTACGATACAAACATGTGCAGTTGTAAAGAAATCTATGTACGGTAATACATTTGTAACGTACATTATGATACAAACATGTGCAGTTGTAAAGAAATCTATATACGGTAATACATTTGTAACGTACATTATGATACAAACATGTGCAGTTGTAAAGAAATCTATATACGGTAATACATTTGTAACGTACATTATGATACAAACATGTGCAGCTGTTTGCAAATATTTGGTGGAAACTGTATCATCATCGTGTAGTGTTATTTGTGTTGTATCATGTAGAAACTCCCCACCCTATGTTTCATTTGTTTATTTAAAGGAATTGAACGGCATACAACAGAATGGCATTTAACATGTAAGTATGTTTTATTGGGCACTGTGTATATTACTTTTCACCAAAGTTTTTATTTCGAGATTTCGGTCGTACATTCATATTTTGATGATCAGTTATCCGTCTGTTTACGTGTTATTGGACACCTTTCGTGCATATATGTATAAACACTGTCGTCTCTATGTGGGAATTGGTTGATGATAATCAGGGTTCCCTCTGTCTCAATGTTTGTCTGCGCCACTTCTGTCGCCAATTGAAAAATACTGGAGCCAATTTAAAAACCTTGGAGCCAAACTAAGAGCCATATAGTTCACAAATAAATATATATGAAGCCATATATTTGACAAAACATGTGCCCCAAAAAAATAATGTTTTTATATTTTTTTAAAAGTTGCACCAAATATTTTCGCCAGTTCACAAAATTTAGCACCAATATTTGTTATTTGTCGCAAATGGCGCCATTGGCGACCGACAGCGGGAACCCTGATAATAAAAATGTGTTGTATTATTTGATAAATACTTTAGTTATTATAGCAGAAATAATTCCAATTTAATATCCAAGATGAGGTTTGAAGACTTCTTTAATAGAGTGCAGTTTGTTATGGTTTATTACGTTTCTTACTGTCCACACGAGACATTTATAGCATTCGTTTGTTCTTCTTCTTTCCTAGGATATCCATCACATACAGGCAGAATTGTACAAAAAAGGGTTGTAATTCACTGCACATCAATGAAATCCAGGAGGTAAAAACATTAAGATGAAAGAATTAATTGAAAAGCAATAGTGGATGAGGTGTTTCACTAACGCAGACTACAAGAACGACGGTCATCAGGAACGAATATTGTTGTGTTGGCAAATTATGTTTGTCCACCATCCTACCTGCATCAGCTGCCTCGTAAATTATACCAGGATGTTTTCTCCGTATTTAATAGGGGCTCATAATAAGCATATAATAGATGCATGCAATATTCATGGATATATTACATCGCAGCACAAATGAATATGTACAGAATTATCTATGCCACTGCAGCACAAATGAATATGTACAGAATTATCTATGCCACTGCAGCACAAATCAATATGTACAGAATTATCTATGCCATCGCAGCACAAATGAATGTACATAATTATCTATGCCATCGCAGCACAAATGAATATGTACATAATTATCTATGCCATCGCAGCACAAATGAATGTACAGAATTATCTATGCCATCGCAGCACAAATGAATATGTACATAATTATCTATGCCACTGCAGCACAAATGAATATGTACAGAATTATCTATGCCATCGCAGCACAAATGAGCACATAATTATCTCTGCCATTGCAGCACAAATGAATGTACATAATTATCTATGCCACTGCAGCACAAATGAATATGTACAGAATTATCACAAATGAACATATACTTATCTATTCAAGGGAGCACAAATGAACATATACTTATCTATTCAAGGGAGCACAAATGAACATATACTTATCTATTCATGATAGCACAAATGAACATATACTTATCTATTCATGATAGCACAAATGAACATATACTTATCTATTCATGGTAGCACAAATGAACATATACTTATCTATTCATGATAGCACAAATGAACATATACTTATCTATTCTAGGTAGCACAAATGAACATATACTTATCTATTCTAGGTAGCACAAATGAACATATACTTATCTATTCATGATAGCACAAATGAACATATACTTATCTATTCTAGGTAGCACAAATGAACATATACTTATCTATTCTAGGTAGCACAAATGAACATATACTTATCTATTCATGATAGCACAAATGAACATATACTTATCTATTCTAGGTAGCACAAATGAACATATACTTATCTATTCTAGGTAGCACAAATGAACATATACTTATCTATTCATGATAGCACAAATGAACATATACTTATCTATTCTAGGTAGCACAAATGAACATATACTTATCTATTCTAGGTAGCACAAATGAACATATACTTATCTATTCATGATAGCACAAATGAACATATACTTATCTATTCTAGGTAGCACAAATGAACATATACTTATCTATTCTAGGTAGCACAAATGAACATATACTTATCTATTCAAGGTAGCACAAATGAACATATACTTATCTATTCTAGGTAGCACAAATGAACATATACTTATCTATTCAAGGTAGCACAAATGAACATATACTTATCTATTCAAGGGAGCACAAATGAACATATTGTGACCCGCTCCAGCAAAACCCAGACTAAGTAGGAAAATTGAAAATTGAGTTATTGGTATATTTGAAAACAGCATTTATTTACCTTTAAAATGATGTATAATATGTTGTAATATCTTTAAAATTGACCAAGTTATAGCTATTTTAGTACGGCTAAGAAGGCCTTTTTACCGGATACAACTTTTGAGAAAACTAGCTTCAAAGGTTGAGAATTGACAGACATTCAAAGTCCATAGCAACCTAACCCTAAAGATGCTTTGAATTACACCAAACTTTCCACAGTTACTACACATAAGTATATCTTTCAAGAAACATTAACATAATTGCCAAATACTGAGGTAAACCTGAAAAATATCACCTTGATAGAAGATGCCTTTTAAAGTTGGTTTTCAGAAAAACAGGTTGCCGCACAGGGGTTGGCATAGGTTTAATATGAACTGCTTATAACACTATAATGATGTGAAGTTGAAAGCAGGAATTGGAATTTCTGGTTCAAGCCTATTGAATAGAAAATTAATCCATTTTGCCGTCAAAAAAAGTTAGGAAATTAACTGATAGGTGGTGCCAACTGATAGGTGGCGCCACCTGCTGTCCCAAACCAGAATATTGAAATGTCACCAAAAATCTAGGTTTTTCATCAAAAAGATCAGTCCTTAGAACATTTAGTATAAGAATGTCATATTTATGGTGAATTTCCTGCCCTGTAAACAGTCTATAATAGTTCTTTTAGACAGTTTGTCCACGTCCGCGTCCATCACGATTTCCGCGTCCACCACGATTTCCGCGTCCACCACGATTGCCACGTCCACCACGATTGCCACGTCCACGATTTCCTTTGTTTTCTACTGGTTGATCCTGAACTGGGGCAACAGTGTCATCACCCTCCGTGTCATTATTTCTGGGCTTTGGTACCAATGGTTTCGGACAGGTAATATCCTTAGTTTCATCACTGCAGAAATCCCTGATCTTATCGAAGAGATACCACTGTCGTGCAGCATTCATACCAGGAGGAGGGACAATAACTGGCATTGTATCAGGTGGGATCACATCCTTGTTTTTAAGGAGCATGAACTGGACCTCAGGAGCCTCTGCTGTTTCCTTACAAAATACAATGCCAGGATGGGCTGAGCTGAACCTAAAATAGTAAAAAAAGGGAACACTTAAGACAGCGGTTCATAAATACCGGATAATGCCATTTTGATTAGGATGGCTCCTGAAAATTTAAGAAAACCTTAATAGTTAATAAGTACCAGTAAAGTAAAGTCCCCCAAGAGAAAGAGCGCCACTTTCCAGTTGGCAGCACTTTGTAATGGATTTATCATTCAAATACATGAGGCGCCATCTGGATTGTGGCGTTGTCTCTCGAGGGACTTTACAGTAATAATGAGTTCCTGGGTTCCTGGTGATAAGGCTAAAGCTGAAAGGGAAGAATAGAAATAAGTATAGAATCCATTAACTGATTAAGAGACATTAGTCGTGGCTTAAAACTAAAAAAGTCTACAAACTAAAAAAGTCCATAAACACCATACATTAGTCCTGCAAGAGAGAATGCAACAATCCAGATGGCAGCCTTGTTCTTGTAATGGATTTATCATTCTTCAAATACCTGGGGGTCCATCTGGATTGTGGCGTTCTCTCTTGCGGGACTTTATTGTATAATCATTTCCTTCCTGCCTGTCATGATGGTCCTCGATTAATAAAGATTAAGGCTTAGCAAACCTGAAGACAAAAACTAATCTATTACATTGTACATGTAACTCTATTCTTACCTGAAGTGATGGTAACTCTTTATTCCAACTAGTGGCTTCATGTATGGGGACAGTGTTGCCTGCCAATCGAAGTGATCAACGATGACCTCACCATTTTCTGTCATTACAGGCTGTGGTACATTGACTCCTGTTACTGTGCTGTCCTGCACCACTTGCTGTAACTCTGTGATCGAACACACTCTTGTTTTCCTGAATTGTTGCTTGACTAAGCCAAAACACCAATCGGGGGCAAATTTGGTGTGCCCTGTTAGCAGAAAGTTCAGTGTTATCTCTTGGTGATAACCATGCATTACCCGCCAAGTCAGGTACCACATCATAAACTTGTTCTTATTTTGCCCTGAGCAATTGTCACAGTGCATATCACACTGAGTTTCCCCAAGACCATGACTTGCAAAAAAGTGATGCAGGTAGCTTATTACAGCAGAGGATCCCTTCGTACTTGATGCAGCTTCATCCACCAGGTAATTAATCTGCATGGGTAGCCCCTCACAGCAAATTCCAAACAAGCCACATTTTCTGGGTGTCAAAAAGTACACTGGGCTGGCTGTAAAGGGTCGGAAGGAATATGGACCTGTTGGGCAAAATCAAAAGAATAATGCATTCTAATGTTTTTGGATACTGCTGCATTTGGCCCGAGCCTGACAGGTCCCTCCATACCAGCGATAGTGTCCTTTGATGCAGCTACCATATCACGGTAGAACTGGCGCTCCATATCCACCAGGCGCAGATGTTCCTCTTGCTTGAGCAATTTCCTCGACTTAACAGCCTCCGGTAGATTTGCACTACGATAAACACAGTAATTGTTCTGCTGGCAGGTCCAACAGAGATCCGTCATTGGTTTTGACTGTACAATAAATGGCAGAAGGGTATTCCACAGCTTCCGGAAAGTGGTATTCTTTACCGCTCGATTATCTGCAAAATACAATGAGAAGGAAAATTTAATAGTTAATTACCATAATTCTGGTATTTTCATTGAATAATATCATTTCAACAACATTCATGTTATACTGGAACCTGGAAAAAATTGTAGCATCTTTTTTTAGTGGATCCTAAAAAAAATTTCACTATAAAAATGATTTTGTGTTTAAATTATGTGTGGAGATCAGCTATATTTGATGCGTTTTACTTTTTTAGATCAGAATATTTATTTGCTGAGCATCTAAATTTACCCCCCCCCCCTCATCAGGTGGAACAATATTTTAAATGCAGGACACTCTAAAGTGAAACTACCATGCATACAAAAGATCTTCTTACCAGTCAGCTGCATTGCTGTATGATAGAGGCGGAAGACGGAAGACTTTGTCACACTTGAAGGAAGAAGCTTCATGTGGAATTTCTTGAATCCAGGGATCCGTCCGGGCAGCACAATAGCATGGTCCTCGGCATAATTCTCAATAAAAGAAACGACTTGCTTTATATCATCATGCGAAAGAAAACGTAGATCCTTCCTTCTACCTCCAGATTTCTTGTAGCGTGGGGCAAGACCATTTGTTTTGTACCACTTGATGCATGCATCCAGCTTTTCACCAGAAATTCTGAAACATATAATATAAGGGAAAAATAAATGTATGTTTTAGACTGAGCTCCATCACTCTTTGACATGTTAAACAAAAATAATTATAATTTTTGAAAAGTGTCTAGTCCTGGTCAGAATGAGGCTTTAAAGGCACTCTTAGCTTAGCAGCGGAGTCGTTGTTGCAGTCTCAATTTTGCATCCTCGCAAGCCGATAATACTCCAATGCTTTGTAATACATTACGGGTAGAATGCACAATGTACACAGTTGTATATAATATATAGGGCGTTAGATGCTGGCGGCACCTATCGACACTTTGGTGGAACCATTTCGTGCCACTTGGCTGGCTGCCAAATGGCCGCAAGTGTGCCGCCCTAAGGATCCCTTTAAGTGATAATTAATTTTACCCTGAAAAATAACTTTTATGATTTTTTAAGTAAGAAAAAAGATCGATTTAAAAGATAACTTACGCGTGGACGTATTCGAATGCTCGCCGGCAGATTTTCTTCCCTTCCACAAAGTATGCTGTGCGTTGCCTTGTACGTTCCTTTTGCTCGACCCTCTTTGAACATTCGGTCATTTTTGAACAATTCATGGTGGCGCTCACCTTTCCTATGATCACAAGATCCTTCTCGAAATCAGTCATCTCAGTCATGCAGAGTCTCAGATTGTGCACAGTCTCATGATCTAATCTTTTATAACAAAGTCCCTTTTTAAATGCCGAACACTTGCAGTCAAAGTTAACAATCTTTTCCATTTCTGCATCTTTGTCACCATCCATAATAATGTCCCCAACTAAATCCATCACTGCCTGGGCTTCATTCACTTTAATGATGCCAGCAGCCTCTCCAGTATCATCATCATCATCCTGATCATGTTGCAGGTCATCTCCATGTACATCATCCATGTACACAACATCCATAACAGAGGGGTTAGCAGGGATTTTAAAATTGTCTTTACTAATGTCACTGTTAGGCCTTTCAGAGGCTGGGACGTTGTCTAATGAGTCAACAATATTGCTGATTTCATCCGCATCACTTTCATCCGAGTACAAAACATCGTCAACAACAGGATCGGAGGTGAAATAATCATTCAGCAATGCATGCAGTGCATTTTCACTAAGGCTACCTGCAATGTTCGCATTGCCGATCTCATTTAACAGCTTTGCAGCTTCCGCATTGCTCTCAATTTCATCATAATACATACTGAACTATTGTCTGAGAGTTTATTCAACTTTGCAAGGTATAAAACTTTGATTAAATGGGATAAATATTGCAAAAAAACAGCTTGAATCACAAGAATTTTAAACAGATTTTCCAGAACATGGGCGCAGCCATATTCCCACAATGCACTGCGCGAGGGCGTCATAACCAATGAGATCGTTCGTACTGGCGTCTTCCTAGCAACAAAGACCTTTTGTTTTGATCGAGGTCACTTGCCTTGTCCATCTTTCGGCGGTTATAATTGGTTGAAAATGATATCATAGGGAATCCCAGACAATGCCAGATAAAAATAGAAATGACGCAGATTATTTACATACCAAATACGGCTAGGAAACCCCCTCCATGAACCACGTGAAGAACGTTGAATTTAGCGAAGAAATGCGATGATTTTGGCGACTTTTCTCTGCTTTATCCTTTGAACCCTTTCAAAAACACTGTTTTAACCCTGGATATACTCTCTTAATAAATGAATGGGGCTGTCTATCTGAAAAAGGATGCATTTAGGAGTTTATTTTCGCTAAAATATTGATGTTGACCAGGTAGGCCATTTTTACCTTGGTAGCGTCATTACTCAAAATGATGACTTGCGACTTAGTCCGTATTTTGCTGGAGCGGGTCACATATACTTATCTATTCTAGGTAGCACAAATGAACATATACTTATCTATTCATGGTAGCACAAATGAACATATACTTATGTATTCATGGTAGCACAAATGAACATATACTTATCTATTCATGGTAGCACAAATGAACATATACTTATCTATTCTAGGTAGCACAAATGAACATATACTTATCTATTCATGGTAGCACAAATGAACATATACTTATCTATTCTAGGTAGCACAAATGAACATATACTTATCTATTCTAGGTAGCACAAATGAACATATACTTATCTATTCTAGGTAGCACAAATGAACATATACTTATCTATTCTAGGTAGCACAAATGAACATATACTTATCTATTCTAGGTAGCACAAATGAACATATACTTATCTATTCAAGGTAGCACAAATGAACATATACTTATCTATTCTAGGTAGCACAAATGAACATATACTTATCTATTCATGGTAGCACAAATGAACATATACTTATCTATTCTAGGTAGCACAAATGAACATATACTTATCTATTCTAGGTAGCACAAATGAACATATACTTATCTATTCTAGGTAGCACAAATGAACATATACTTATCTATTCTAGGTAGCACAAATGAACATATACTTATCTATTCAAGGTAGCACAAATGAACATATACTTATCTATTCTAGGTAGCACAAATGAACATATACTTATCTATTCAAGGTAGCACAAATGAACATATACTTATCTATTCTAGGTGCACAAATGAACATATACTTATCTATTCTAGGTAGCACAAATGAACATATACTTATCTATTCTAGGTAGCACAAATGAACATATACTTATCTATTCAAGGTAGCACAAATGAACATATACTTATCTATTCTAGGTAGCACAAATGAACATATACTTATCTATTCAAGGTAGCACAAATGAACATATACTTATCTATTCAAGGTAGCACAAATGAACATATACTTATCTATTCTAGGTAGCACAAATGAACATATACTTATCTATTCAAGGTATTGTTTTTTACGTTTATTTATCGTCGCTACCGGTTTCCCATATGAGCGACGCCTCCTGAAGAGATTAGTCATTTTAGATTTTGGAGGATAGTGAATGATACAGACAGAGACCCATTTCAGAGTCACCTCTGGTTCTTTTACGTGCATGGTGTAAAGCACTGACACAAGATCTCGGTTTAATGTCCCATCTGAAAGACTGTTAATTTTATTAGGGTCAGACGGGGGATTTTGAATGTGTGATATAGACATACCGTATATACCCGGCCATAAGTCGACCGTTTTCTCATGCACAAATGGGGGGAAAAGTTGAACTTTTTTTATTTTTTGGAACTTTATTGATATCTGTTTGTTTTATTTGATTTATTATAACAATTTGCTTAAGACAATTATTTATTTACATTTTAAACGATAGAAAAAATGATAATCAAACTTCATGTATTATTGTTGTGCATCAGTTTTGTTTTTTTATGATTTGTTATGGAATAAAGTCGTCCACATATCTCCAGATATCTCAAATTTATCTCGGTTTCAAAAATGAGAGAGAAATCATTGTCGTAATGAATGTTATAGTTCACAAAGTACCCTCGACTTAAGGATCCAGCATAAAATCAGCATTTTCAAGTAAATATTTGAACCTTGACTTATGGCCGAGATTGACTTATGGCCGAGATTGACTTATGGCCGAGATCGACTTATGGCCGAGATCGACTTATAGCCGAGATCGACTTATAGCCGGGAATATATGGTAAGGACAAAAGCTTTGCACAGGTATTTTTTATATCAACAATTAAAGTCAATAACAAGCCGTACCACATTAAATATTATGTAATCTAACTTGTCAATGTATCATACACATTCTCTGAAAAGTTGGTCAAAATCAATTTAGATTTCACAATATTTAATGTGCTACTGCTTGTTATTGACTTTAATTGCGTGTACCCGTGCAAAACTTTTGTCTGTAATGTAAGTATATATTGTTATTGTTTAAAATAGTTTATGTCTATACATTTGTATATATATTATAATGCAAGGGATGTAATTTGCATTCTATTTCTCACAGATGAACCCTAAAAAGTATGATAAAACTGAACATTTTCTAATTAAAAGGCGTGTGTTTTACGTTTATTTATCGTCGCTACCAGTTACCCATATGAGCGACGCCTCCTGAAGAGATTAGTCATTTTAGATTTTTTGAGGTTAGTGCAATGATACAGACAGAGACCCATTCCAGAGTCTCCTCTGGTTCTTTTACGTGCATGGTGTAAAACACCTACACGAGACCTCGGTTTAAAGTCCCTCTTTAGATTTTTGGAGGAGAGTGCAATGATACAGACAGAGACCCATTCCAAAGTCTCCTCTGGTTCTTTTACGTAAGGCACCGTCACAAGACCTCGGTCTGTTTATTTTATTAGGGTTAGACGGGTGATCGAACCTGCCATCCAGTAATATGAACAGATAAATATATGTTTTTATAATCTTTATTCATACCAACAACTGTGTTCATTAAAAGGCAGGGTAATTATTCCATTAAGTAGCAAAATGATGCACCAATACAAAGATGGGGTATCTCTTACTGTCCTAAAATAGCACATGATGCATCAGTGAAAATGGGAGTAACTATTGTTTTCCTTAAATAGCAAATGATGCATCAGTATAAATGGGAGGTAATTCTGACTCCTTAATTTGCAAATGATATATCAGTAAAAATGGGAGGTAACTATTGTTTTCCTTAAATAGCAAATGATGCATCAGTATAAATGGGAGGTAATTCTGTCTCCTTAATTTGCAAATGATATATCAGTAAAAATGGGAGGTAACCTTCTTTCCTGAGGTAGCGATTGATGCATCAGTGAACATGGGAAGTAACTCTAACTTTCCTTAAATAGCAAATGATGCATTGAGTATAAAATATAAAGGAGACTTTACTCTCACTTTCTTTAAATGGCAAATAATGCATTACGATTAAGTATTACGTGTATATTAGTGGCTTGCTATGTTATAAGATATGATCAAAGGTCACACAAAAAACTTTCTTCAACCGGATTCCACGTGTTAAGATTGTTTGTTATTTAGGTACTACAGTATTGTACAGTACTATGTTGGATTGGTGTTTGCAAGATAATCTGAAAATCATTTCATGATTGTGAAATTTTGTATCGGAAAATGTACTAACTGTCATACAAGGTTTTAGTTTGCCAATTAATTACAGTCAAACCTGTCTTAAGCAGTCGGCCAAGGGAATCGTAGAAAGTTGCTGCTTAGCACAGGTGGCCGCTTAAATGTATAATAATACTAGATATTGGGAATCTGGACACTGGCTACTTAATGAAGGTGTCTAAACTGGGTTCCAGTCTGTCGATTTTTCAGTAATTTACTTCTGGCAAAATGACAGTCTGGGGAAACTTGATTTCCGGATGTAGCGCCAACTACATTACACCCGTAAATCGGAAATCGCCGAACAGGCACGGTTATTCACAACAATTTCCGAAAATACACGGATGCTCCAGTAGCCTCATTTACATTGCATAATTGTGTCAACATATAATTTCACGTTCCTGCGTTCTATCGACAAGATGGCGGATTTTATCTATTACGTTTCATGTGGTAAAGGATCGGTTTGGCTTATTTGAAGTAAGGACGACTTAAAATTTGAGTAAATGTCAAATCAGACGTACGCTGTACTTTTAAAAACTATTTACTGTTCCATCGACCCGTAAAAAATGGCGGCCAATTATGCAGTTTATCAACATTGCAGTGCCTCGCTTTCGATTCAAGCAAGTCATTAATTAAGTCACGTTTAATAGGCCTATTAATAGGATTAATGATAATCAATAATTACACGGAATACCCCCCTAAGTTTCCCCAGGCATTGATATTATCAGAAACTCAATACGACCCAATTAATGGTCTCGGTGTTAAAATATATTTATATGACTGACCAGGCAAAATATATCAACGTCTGTTCCCAGGCTAAAGCTAGAATATGTTGTTTTGAGAGGAAAAAAGAAGCTTCTATTTATATAACTGTATTGCATTTTCCTTTTTGAGTACAAAATGGTATTATATGTTAAGATAACACAACTGTCATGTACATATACAGTCTACATCCGTTATGTTAAAGTGGGTTGTGTCGAATTCTCCAGTTATCTCGAAGTCCGATCACAGTCCCCTTTCAGACACTATCATTTACATATGACTGGATATGTTTATATCGAATTTCGCTAAGTCAAACTTTGGTAATGACGAAGTATTTTGTTCAGTCAGACGGAATTGGACAGACAGTAGACTGTACATACACATACCCAGTTTGACTGTAATATGTAAAATCTATCAAATCACTTTAAAACGTCTGTCTTATATAATGCTGTACATACAGTAGAATACTGTATTTGTTATTTACGTAGATTGTTATTTAGATATTAAATTTACTGTACATGTATGCTATTTGGTTAATTGTGCTAGCGATTACTTACTAACTATTTGATAATGACTTATGAATGTTTTTATGTCACTAATAGCCAATTCTGCTTCTGTGGCCGCCAGAATTATTTTTATAATGAATGTGCCCTCGTAGCAATGTAACTAACTATGTGTGCAATTTGTTTTTCGAGTTGTTTTTTAAACAAAGCATTCATCTAGCACATAACCTTCTTACTTTTGTTCATGTCCATGGAAATCACCCGGGAATCTGAAACCAACCAGGACTAATCTGAAACAATCCAGGAGTAATCTGAAATCAACCATGAGCAATCTGATACCACCCAGGAGTAATCTGAAACAATCCAGGACTAATTTACACCACTTAGGAGTAATCTGAAATCAACCATGAGCAATCTGATACCACCCAGGAGTAATCTGAAACAATCCAGGACTAATTTACACCACTTAGGAGTAATCTGAAATCAACCATGAGCAATCTGATACCACCCAGGAGTAATCTGAAACAATCCAGGACTAATTTACACCACTTAGGAGTAATCTGAAATCAACCATGAGCAATCTGATACCACCCAGGAGTAATCTGAAACAATCCAGGACTAATTTACACCACTTAGGAGTAATCTGAAATCACCCATGAGCAATCTGAAACAATCCAGGACTAATTTACACCACTTAGGAGTAATCTGAAATCACCCATGAGCAATCTGATACCACCCAGGAGTAATCTGAAACAATCCAGGACTAATTTACACCACTTAGGAGTAATCTGAAATCACCCATGAGTAATCTGAAACAATCCATGAGCAATCTGAAACAACCCAGTAGTAATCTGAAATCACCCATGAACAAAGTTATGGTTTAGTTTTATTATAGATTCATTTACGCATGCAAATTAAAATGTGCACACGCTCCCCGATTGCGGTATATAGCAGTTAGTTTATAATGGTGTACATTTGTATTTCAGCATTTGTGTTGCTACGGATTTACTTTAAAAATAGTTTGTTTCACAATATTATACACAGTTTGCAAAATGCATACATGACATGAACATTATTTCAAAATACAGTAAAAGGATTAGAATGAAAGTTATATAACTCTTCTCCTATTTTATTTTTTTTACGTTTATTTATCGTTGCTACCGGTTGCCCATATGAGCGACGCCTCCTGAAGATATTAGTCATTTTAGATTTTGGAGGATAGTGCAATGATACAGACAGAGACCCATTCCAGAGTCTCCTCTGGTTCTTTTACGTGCACGGTGTAAAGCACCGACACGAGACCTCGGTTTAACCTCCCATCTGAAAGACTTAATTTATTAGGGTCAGACAGGGGATCGAACCTGCGATCCCTGGATTACCAGTCCAGCGTGTTACCACTGGGCTACAGATCCGTCTGTACTCTTCTCCTACAGATTTAGTGGTTGTAACTAGGGATGTCAACGAATGTCCCAATATTCCAATGTTAAAATCATATTCAAATATATAAAAAAAAAACGAATTTTTATAATGGTTTTCAAATAGAATTTTAATCAATTGAAGTTAAATCATAGAATTGTTTCATTTTTTAACATTTATTTATCGTTGTTAATTGTTGCCCATATGAGCAATGCCTCCTGAAGAGATTAGTCATTTTAGATTTTTGGAGGATAGTGCAATGATACAGAGAGAGACCAAATAATAATGCATTCGTTTTTTTAATTAAATGTCGCTACTGGTTGCCCATTTGTGCGACTGGCAGTTTACCTAACAACACCTTTCCTGGGCAGGCTCCAGCGGTTATCCAGTACTTTGTGCACCAACCTCCATATCAAACTGCCAACTTTTTCATATAAATGAGACACAATTTGAGCAGGGCTCGAACAGTGATCGTCAGCGACCGTAACCACGGAGGCGGACATATTTTAATTGTATTAGATTTTTATATAATAGTTTACAATAGCTATTTTAGACAAAACAATATTGTGAAATTTTAGAATTTTATAGTGGCTTTCATTTGGAAAATATAAGTTTATAGATAAAAATAGATCGAGAATCATAATTTAAATGTATAAAGATGAAAGTATCGGAATGCATGAGTGTAACTAGTGAATAAATTCCATTGTTATTCATATAACAAAACAACTGTAGATGTATTGTATTAGTAGGTGGGTGGGGTATGATAAAAACATAAAAAACTGTATCACCACTGTTGAGAATTCAAATGCCTACACTATCACCTAATAGATTATTTTTTTAAACATTCTGTTTTGTTGAGAATTCAAACGCCTACACTATCACCTAATAGATTATTTTTTAAAACATTCTGTGTTTACATGCTCACACATTTGTATTCATAATTTCATATGATACTATTCGGAGACTTCTTTCCATTTTGTCTTCTGTTATGAAATTTATGACCATAACTGGTATATGTAGCTCATAGTTTACCGAATTTGTGATCTTTCGGGTAATGAAACAAACTTTAAAGACATAAAGAATATTTAAAACCTTTTGGAGGAAAATGTTTTCCAATAGCAGCTTCCTTATCGGCAAGCCAACAAAGGCAAGTGTGGTATGCTCATGCAATCTACAATAGGGCAATCTATAGGCATTCTATACTACTTTACTAATATTATTTACATATTTTTAATAAGTCTTTAATAGTATGATCATTGTATAGAAAAGTTTGTTTGTGTCATACAGATACATGATACCATAAGACTCTGTCTTAAATGCATACATGTACAAATATATAACTATACCAATTTTAGATATAATGATTGTATACCGTATGTTTATACAGATACATACATTACGCTTAAATATACCACATTAATTAATTGTACATTAAGAAAATAAGTTAAATTCCTTAGATTATGTTCACATAACCTTGAACTAGAATTTGGTAGATTCTCTGGAGTTCATAGAAATGATCGAATATGTAACTTATGCACATGCAATGTGATTGAATCTGAATACCACTTTTTATTATGTTGGATATGCTATTGTTAGAAATAAATATCTCAGAAACAAGATCCGTATAGTATGTATACATAACGTATAGTATGTATACATAACGTATATAGTATGTATACATAACGTATAGTATGTATACATAACGTGTATATTGCCCCTGCTCTACTAGAGTAAACTAATAAGTAGGCAGATAAATGTAACAAGATGGAACAGAAGTACAGTTTACTATGATTTGGGTTTATTTTAAGTTTACTATGATTTGGGTTTATTTTGTTGTGTGCGTCTGGTATTGTTTTTAAATGGGGCCATTCGACTGTGTTGACAAAATCTTAGTTTTATTTTATGTGTTTTTATATTTTATTGCAGAAATACGTTGTAGGGCCCAACTATTAGAATGCACTGCTTTTTTATGTATTGCTAGTATTCACCATAGCTGGAAGATATGTATTGCTCGGTAATGGTAGGGGCCATGTGTTACTCGGCAACCGTAAGGATCATATATTGCTAAGCATTGGTAGGGGTTCTGTATTGCTTTGGAGCAGTAAAGGGTATGCATTGCTTTGGAGCAGTAAAGGGTATGCATTGCTTTGGAGCAGTAAAGGGTATGCATTGCTTTGGAGCAGTAAAGGGTATGCATTGCTTTGGAGCAGTAAAGGGTATGTATTGCTTTGGAACAGTAAAGGGTATGTATTGCTTTGGAGCAGTAAAGGGTATGCATTGTTTTGGAGCAGTAAAGTGTATGTATTGTTTTGGAGTAGTAAAGGGTATGTATTGTTTTGGGGCAGTAAATGGTATGCATTGCTTTGGAGCAGTAAAGGGTATGCATTGTTTTGGAGCAGTAAAGGGTATGGTTTTGGAGCAGTAAAGGGTTGTATTGCTTTGGAACAGTAAAGGGTATGCATTGCTTTGGAGCAGTAAATGGTATGCATTGCTTTGGAGCAGTAAAGGGTATGCATTGCTTTGGAGCAGTAAAGGGTATGCATTGCTTTGGAGCAGTAAAGGGTATGCATTGCTTTGGAGCAGTAAAGGGTATGCATTGCTTTGGAGCAGTAAAGGGTATGCATTGCTTTGGAGTAGTAAAGTGTATGTATTGCTTTGGGGCAGTAAAGGGTATGTATTGCTTTGGAGCAGTAAAGGGTATGCATTGTTTTGGGGCAGTAAAGGGTATGTATTGTTTTGGAGCAGTAAAGGGTATGTATTGTTTTGGAGCAGTAAAGGGTATGCATTGCTTTGGGGCAGTAAAGGGTATGCATTGTTTTGGGGCAGTAACTGGTATGCATTGCTTTGGAGCAGTAAATGGTATGCATTGCTTTGGAGCAGTAAAGGGTATGCATTGCTTTGGAGCAGTAAAGGGTATGCATTGCTTTGGAGCAGTAAAGGGTATGTATTGCTTTGGAGCAGTAAAGGGTATGTATTGCTTTGGAACAGTAAAGGGTATGTATTGTTTTGGAACAGTAACGGGTATGTATTGCTTTGGGGCAGTAAAGGGTATGTATTGTTTTGGAGTAGTAAAGGGTATGTATTGTTTTGGAGTAGTAAAGGGTATGCATTGTTTTGGGGCAGTAACTGGTATGCATTGCTTTGGAGCAGTAAATGGTATGCATTGCTTTGGAGCAGTAAAGGGTATGCATTGCTTTGGAGCAGTAAAGGGTATGTATTGCTCATTAATGCTTCTTTAAAATATTGATCCTCTATGGGATGAAATACAAAAGCAATAAATTAGTGTTATAAAATGTTAACCCTTTCAACACCACAGACCTCTAAATTGGCTTACAAAAAAGTGTAGATCCAGATGAGCCGGCTCGTGACAAGCCGTCTCATCAGGATCTGCACTTTTTTCAAGTAATATAACTATTTTTAGGAAAAAAATTACCCATTTTGATAAATGAACTGATCCAAATGTAATTTTGTTATTAATTTATTGGTCTAAAAATATCATGGACCAGTCCATGTCAGTTACTTGGTGTTGAATGGGTTAAGTGGTCCCGTGTAACATGTTTTGTGGGTTATTTATTGATATTTGTATAAATGGTGAACAATAAAACATGGAAGCTTTGTAATTGTAGTACTATATTGTGGAAGTCGTGATAGCGCAGTGGATGCGCGTTCGCTTCAGGTGCGAAAGGTCAGGAGTTTGAGCCCTGCTGGAGCCGTTACGATTGTGCCCGTAGGCAAGGCATTTAAATTCCACTTTGCCTCTTCTCTCTCCTTCATGGCGATGGATTCCATCAGGAATGAGATCTCGAGAGTGATAAATATAAGTTGAAAGAACTTGTTTCGCAATCGAGCTAAAATAAATTTGTATAAACTCACATTGTTTGCTTTCTATTACACCTGGCCAACATTTTATTTATCACATGGCCTCGTTGGAGTTAGCGAGGATCTCTCCACAGTTAGTCTATGCAAATTTATTTTAGGTTGATTGCGAAACAAGTTCTTACAACTTTTATTAATCACTCTTGAGACCTCATTCCTGATGGAATCCTTGAGACCTGATGGAATCCTTGAGACCTCATTCCTGATGGAATCCTTGAGACCTCATTCCTGATGGAATCCATCGCCATGAGGAAGAGAGAAGAGGCAACATGGAATTTAAATGGCTTGCCTAAGGGCACTATCGTAACAGCTCCAGCAGTTACTATTGTAGATGCGAGTACAAGACGGGCCCATGTCACATGGCCTCGTTGGCGTAAGCGAGGATGGCTCGGCTTACGTCGCACAATATGTTTGTCCTTTAACCCATTCAACACCAAGTAACTGAAATGGACTGGTCCATGATCGGTTTTTAGACCAATAAATTAATACGAAAATTACATTTGGACCAGTTCATTTATCAAAATGGGTAATTTTGTCTAAAATAGTAATATTACTGGCAAAAAGTGCAGATCCTGATGAGATGGCTCGTCACGAGCCGGCTCATCTGGATCTACACTTTTTGTAAGCCTATTTAGAGGTATGTGGTGTTGAAAGGGTTAATTTTAGTGTAACGTCAGTAGGTGATGAAGTATCACATGGCCAGATACATTTAATATTGCATTAGCTTTGATCGGAGAGAAATTCATTTTTTTATATCTTTATTTATCGTCGCTACCAGTTACCCATTTGAGCGACGCCTCCTGAAGAGATTAGTTATTTTGGATTTTTGCCGGATAGTGCAATGATACAGACAGAGACCCGTTCCAGAGTCTTCTCTGATTCTTTTACATGTACAGGGTAAAGCACCAACATGAGACATCGGTTTAAAGTCCCATTTGAAAGACTGTTAAAACTATCTCAGTTGTGCTGCCAAGTGTTCAAGCCACCCCCGACTATTACACATAAACCACGAACTTTCCATGGACATTAAATCAGCTGATTATTTAGTAATAGTTTGGCCCTGACATGTGGATTTGTGGCAATCGTTTTCATGTTATTCCTGGCTGATATGAACCATAAAACTTTTTAGATGATCCCCTATAATATTCAGGGATCATTCTAGTGGGCGAAATAGGGACTCTGACTTCGCCCTCTGGAGGCCCCACTTCTCCCTAAAAAAAAAAAAATTCTAGTAAGATACACTGGCCCATTATAAAGCACTCCTATTCAAATGTTGTATTTAATGGTTGTACTGTGCATTTTAACCCTATTTTGCAGAAGTATATTAAAGAACACCATTTAAGGAAGCGATCACGCGCTTTCTCACTTCTCCCAAAAATTCTGACCTAGAATGACCCCTGAATTATATACACGACGTCTGGCGTCAATTATGTTACCCTACATACAACTAAGCTTACACGATTACTTTACGTTATTCAAAGATACACGTATACAGTTAAGTGTTTGTTTATTATAGTGTCATCCCTATTTAAAGGGCCAGCCATGTCTGACTTATGAGACACCTCTTTTTATGAACATCAGTACTTCCCGAATCCTATGCTTGTATGTCGGGCTGGTAGGCAATCGGTAACCATTATTTAACTAGCTGGCTGCTCACCAACCGGCCATATCATATCGAACCACTGACGAGATTCGAGCCATCGACCTCCCGCTCCGTAGGCCATGGAGACCGTGAATGTGTAATTACATTGGTAGTAAACCATCGTTCTATACAATGGGGGACTTGAGGCACCGACTTAGGGTCTAAATTACTATGGCAGTTAATTCAAGAGTCATTCTGTAACAATGTTTAACAGTACAAGGAAGAACCCGTTCGACGAGTCTTATATTGTGATTGACCTTCCGGGATGGGAAAACAACATTGGACCCGATAATTCCCATTCATTGAGCTCAAGGATAGGGGTCAAAGTTGGACCTGCCTGCTATTTCTCAATAGACGGGTCAGTAAAGTTGGGCCCGATATTTCCCAATCATTGAGCTCAACGAGACGGGTCAGTAAAGTTGGACCCGATATTTCCCAGTCATTGAGCTCAACGAGACGGGTCAGTAAAGTTGGACCCGATATTTCCCATTCATTGAGCTCAACGATACGGGTCAGTAAAGTTGGATCCGATATTTCCCAATCATTGACCTCAACGAGACGGGTCAGTAAAGTTGGATCCGATATTTCCCAATCATTGACTTCAACGATACGGGTCAGTAAAGTTGGATCCGATATTTCCCAATCATTGACCTCAACGAGACGGGTCAGTAAAGTTGGATCCGATATTTCCCAATCATTGACTTCAACGATACGGGTCAGTAAAGTTGGACCCGATATTTCCCAATCATTGACTTCAACGATACGGGTCAGTAAAGTTGGATCCGATATTTCCCAATCATTGACCTCAACGAGACGGGTCAGTAAAGTTGGACCCGATATTGACCTCAACGATACGGGTCAGTAAAGTTGGATCCGATATTTCCCAATCATTGACCTCAACGAGACGGGTCAGTAAAGTTGGACCCGATATTGACCTCAACGAGACGGGTCAGTAAAGTTGGACCCGATATTTCCCAATCATTGACCTCAACGATACGGGTCAGTAAAGTTGGATCCGATATTGACCTCAACGAGACGGGTCAGTAAAGTTGGACCCGATATTGACCTCAACGAGACGGGTCAGTAAAGTTGGACCCGATATTTCCCAATCATTGAGCTCAACGATACGGGTCAGTAAAGTTGGACCCGATATTTCCCAATCATTGACCTCAACGATACGGGTCAGTAAAGTTGGACCCGATATTTCCCAATCATTGAGCTCAACGATACGGGTCAGTAAAGTTGGACCCGATATTTCCCAATCATTGACCTCAACGAGACGGGTCAGTAAAGTTGGACCCGATATTGACCTCAACGAGACGGGTCAGTAAAGTTGGACCCGATATTTCCCAATCATTGACCTCAACGAGACGGGTCAGTAAAGTTGGACCCGATATTGACCTCAACGAGACGGGTCAGTAAAGTTGGACCCGATATTTCCCAATCATTGACCTCAACGATACGGGTCAGTAAAGTTGGACCCGATATTTCCCAATCATTGACCTCAACGATACGGGTCAGTAAAGTTGGATCCGATATTTCCCATCATTGACCTCAACGAGACGGGTCAGTAAAGTTGGACCCGATATTGACCTCAACGAGACGGGTCAGTAAAGTTGGACCCGATATTTCCCAATCATTGACCTCAACGATACGGGTCAGTAAAGTTGGACCCGATATTTCCCAATCATTGACCTCAACGATACGGTCAGTAAAGTTGGACCCGATATTTCCAAATCATTGACCTCAACGATACGGGTCAGTAAAGTTGGATCCGATATTTCCCAATCATTGACCTCAACGATACAGGTCAGTAAAGTTTGTACCGATAGTTCTCAATCATGGAGCTCAGCGATACGGGGCAGTAAAGTTTGTACCGATAGTTCTCAATCATGGAGCTCAGCGATACGGGGCAGTAAAGTTTGTACCGATAGTTCTCAATCATGGAGCTCAGCGATACGGGGCAGTAAAGTTTGTACCGATAGTTCTCAATCATGGAGCTCAGCGATACAGGTCAGTAAAGTTTGTACCGATAGTTCTCAATCATGGAGCTCAGCGATACGGGTCAGTAAAGTTTGTACCGATAGTTCTCAATCATGGAGCTCAGCGATACGGGTCAGTAAAGTTTGTACCGATAGTTCTCAATCATGGAGCTCAGCGATACAGGTCAGTAAAGTTTGTACCGATAGTTCTCAATCATGGAGCTCAGCGATACGGGTCAGTAAAGTTTGTACCGATAGTTCTCAATCATGGAGCTCAGCGATACGGGTCAGTAAAGTTTGTACCGATAGTTCTCAATCATGGAGCTCAGCGATACAGGTCAGTAAAGTTTGTACCGATAGTTCTCAATCATGGAGCTCAGCGATACGGGTCAGTAAAGTTTGTACCGATAGTTCTCAATCATGGAGCTCAGCGATACGGGTCAGTAAAGTTTGTACCGATAGTTCTCAATCATGGAGCTCAGCGATACAGGTCAGTAAAGTTTGTACCGATAGTTCTCAATCATGGAGCTCAGCGATACGGGTCAGTAAAGTTTGTACCGATAGTTCTCAATCATGGAGCTCAGCGATACGGTAATTCTCAACTGTTCTATATAACCATAATGGTTGTGCATTACACCTCCATATCTTTTAAAGCAGTATACTTAAGTTGCAATATACATTTAGCTTTATGAGCCAACCTTATATAAATGAAAATATAAACTGGTTATTATATTTTTCGTATTGAAAGAAGTTTATTCAAAAGACGGCACATCAACATACGTGACACTCCACGCACGTACAATATCACCAGCTATCAAATTACAAGATAGTAGGAAGTATTATTTGTATGATAGCAAAGTGCAGAAATTGCTTGCTTTACAACGTTAACAAACTCGTAATTTTATTGCTGTTCCGTATGTATGATTTTCCACAATGTGGTTCATATTGAACACGCACAATTTCTAATACCATTTCAGACTAATACTAGTACTTCAACCGTTAAATTTGTTTCCTCTGTTTTTATCGTTGTTTTCATTGCACCACATGCTATCAATATTCAACCGTTTTCTCATCTTATTATTAAATTACTATATCTCTACAGATATATTCAATGTATATTTTACTGTAAGGATTGTTCTAGTGTTAACACGTTGGACTGGGAATCAGGCTCTAATTAAAGTAACACTCTTTCAGATGGGACGTTAAACCGAGGTCTCGTGTCTGTGCTTTAACACCGTGCACGTAAAAGAACCAGAGGATATTCTGGAATGGGTCTCTGTCTGTATCATTGCACTATCCTCCAAAATCAAAAATTACTAATCTCGTCAGGAAGCGTCGCTCATATGGGCAACCGGTAGCGACTATAAATAAACATAAAAACACACACATTACGGCCTATGGGGGAAAGTAACACAATTGCAAATTGATCTTCAAAATGGAAGTCATAAAAAAGAGCCGCTCTCATAAATTTGTTTTCCAGCTCTGTCAGTATCATTGCACTGTCCTCTAACAATCTAAAATCTCATATGAAGGCATCGCTCATATGGGCAACCGGTAGCGACGATAAATAAACGTAAATGCATGCGTGAGTATGTGAGAGGAGGGAGTGTATGATTGGGTATGTGGGGGGAGGTAGTGCATGATTGAGTGTGTGAGGGGAGGGAGTTTATGGTTGAGTATGTGAGGGGAGGGAGTGTATGATTGAGTATGTGAGGGGAGGGAGTGTATGATTGAGTATGTGAGGGGAGGGTGTGTATGATTGAGTATGTGAGGGGAGGGAGTGTATGCGTGAGTATGTGAGAGGAGGGAGTGTATGCGTGAGTATGTGAGGGGGGAGTGTGATGATTGAGTATGTGAGGGGAGGGAGTGCATGATTGAGTATGTGAGGGGAGGGATGCATGATTGAGTATGTGTGGGGAGGTAGTGCATGATTGAGTATGTGAGAGGAGGGAGTGTATGCGTGAGTATGTGAGGGGAGGGAGTGTATGATTTGAGTATGTGAGGGGAGGGAGTGCATGATTGAGGGGGGGAGGTAGTGCATGATTGATATGTGAGGGGAGGGAGTGCATGGTTGAGTATGTGAGGGGGAGGGAGTGTATGGTTGAGTATGTGAGGGGAGGGAGTGTATGGTTGAGTATGTGAGGGGAGGGAGTGTATGGTTGAGTATGTGAGGGGAGGGAGTGTATGGTTGAGTATGTGAGGGGAGGGAGTGTATGGTTGAGTATGTGAGGGGAGGGAGTGTATGGTTGAGTATGTGAGAGCAGGGAGTGTCTGATTGGGTATGTGAGGGGAGGGAGTGTATGATTGAGTATGTGAGGGGGGGAGTGTATGATTGAGTATGTGAGGGGAGTGAGTGTATGATTGAGTATGTGAGGGAGGGAGTGTATGATTGAGTAGGGGAGGGAGTGTATGATTGAGTATGTTGTATGATTGAGTATGTGAGGGGAGGGAGTGTATGATTGAGTATATGATGGAGGGAGTGTATGATTGAGTAGGGGAGGGAGTGTATGCGTGAGTATGTGAGGGGAGGGAGTGTATGATTGAGTATGTGAGGGGAGGGAGTGTATGATTGAGTATGTGAGGGGAGGGAGTGTATGATTGAGTATGTGAGGGGAGGGAGTGTATGATTGTGTATGTGAGGGGAGGGGTGTATGATTGAGTATGTGAGGGGAGGGAGTGTATGATTGTGTATGTGAGGGGAGGGAGTGTATGATTGAGTATGTGAGGGGAGGGAGTGTATGATTGAGTATGTGAGGGGAGGGAGTGTATGATTGAGTATGTGAGGGGAGGGAGTGTATGATTGAGTATGTGAGGGGAGTGTATGATTGAGTATGTGAGGGGAGAGAGTGTATGATTGAGTATGTGAGGGAGTGTATGATTGAGTATGTGAGGGGAGGGAGTGTATGATTGAGTATGTGAGGGGAGGGAGTGTATGATTGAGTATGTGAGGGTGTGTATGATTGAGTAGTCTGTGAGGGAGGGAGTTATGATTGAGTATGGAGGAGAGGGAGTGTATGATTGAGTATGTGAGGGGAGGGAGTGTATGATGAGTATATGAGGGGAGGGATGTATGTTGGGTATGTGAGGGGAGGGATGTGTGTTGGGTATGTGATGTGAGGGAGTGTGTGGTTGTGTATGTGAGGGGAGGGAGTGTGTGATTGAGTATGAGAGGCGGAGTGTATGTTGAGTATGTGAGGGGTGGGAGTGTATGTTGAGGATGTGAGGGGAGGGAGTGTATGTTGAGTATGTGAGGGAGTGTATGTTGAGTATGTGAGGGAGTGTATGTTTGTGGATGTGAGGAGAGGGAGTGTGTGTGGGGATGTGAGGAGAGGGATGTGCGTGATTGAGTATGTGAGGGGAGGGAGTGATGATTGGGTATGTGAGAGGAGGGAGTGTGTGGGTGAGTATGTGAGGGGAGGGAGTGTGTGTTGGGTATGTGAGGGGAGGGAGTGTGTGGTTGAGTATGTGAGGGGAGGGATGTGTGATTGAGTATGTGAGGGGAGGGAGTGTGTGGTTGGGTGTGTGAGGAGAGGGAGTGTATGTTGGGTATGTGAGGAGAGGGATGTGTGGTGGGGTATGTGAGGAGAGGGAGTGTATGTTGGGTATGTGAGGGGAGGGAGTGTATGTTGAGTATGTGAGGGGAGGGAGTGTATGTGGAGTATGTGAGAGGAGGGAGTGTGTGTTGAGTATGTGAGGGGAGGGAGTGTGTGTTGGGTATGTGAGGAGAGGGAGTATATGTCGGGTATGTGAGGAGAGGGAGTGTGTATAGGGGAGGGAGTGTATGGTGAGTATGTGAGGGAGGGATGTATGTTGGGTATGTGAGGAGAGGGAGTGTATGTGGGGTATGTGAGGGGAGGGAGTGATGATTGGGTATGTGAGGGGAGGGAGTGTGTGTTGTGTATATGAGGAGAGGGATGTGTGTGATTGAGTATGTGAGGGGAGGGAGTGTATGATTGAGTATGTGAGGGATGAGTGTGTGTTGGGTATGTGAGGGGAGGGAGTGTATTGTTAGTATGTGAGGAGACGGAGTGTGTTATATGTATGTGAGGGGAATGAGTGTTGGTTGATATGGAGGGAGTGTTTGATTGAGTATGTGAGGGGAGGGAGTGTGGTTGAGATGTGAGGAGAGGGAGTGATGTTGAGTATGTGAGGGAAGGGAGTGTGTGGGTGAGTATGTGAGGAGAGGGATGTATGTGGGGTATGTGAGGAGAGGGAGTGTGTGGTTGTGTATGTGAGGAGAGGGATGTGTGATGGGGTATATGTGAGGGGAGGGAGTGTATGATTGGGTATGTGAGGAGAGGGAGTGTATGTTGGGTATGTGAGGGGAGGGAGTGTATGATTGGGTATGTGAGGGGAGGGAGTGCATGATTGGGCATGTGAGGGGAGGGAGTGTGTGATTGAGTATGTGAGGAGAGGGAGTGTATGATTGTGTATGTGAGGGGAGGGAGTGTATGATTGAGTATGTGGGGGAGGGAGTGTATGATTGTGTATGTGAGGGGAGGGAGTGCATGATTGAGTATGTGAGGGAAGGGAGTGTATGATTGAGTATGTGAGGGGAGGGAGTGTATGATTGTGTATGTGAGGGAAGGGAGTGTATGATTGAGTATGTGAGCGGAGGGAGTGTATGGTTGAGTATGTGAGGGGAGGGAGTGTATGATGAGTATGTGAGGGGAGGGAGTGTATGATTGAGTATGTGAGCGGAGGGAGTGTATGGTTGAGTATGTGAGGGGAGGGAGTGTATGATTGAGTATGTGAGGGGAGGGAGTGTATGATTGAGTATGTGAGGGGACGGAGTGTATTATTAAGTATGTGAGGGGACGGAGTGTATTATTAAGTATGTGAGGGGACGGAGTGTATTATTAAGTATGTGAGGGGACGGAGTGTATTATTAAGTATGTGAGGGAGTGTTTGATTGAGTATGTAAGGGGAGGGAGTGCATGATTGAGCATGCAAGGGGAGGGAGTGCATGATTGAGTATGTGAGGGGAGGGAGTGTATGATTGAGTATGTGAGGGGACGGAGTGTATTATTAAGTATGTGAGGGGACGGAGTGTATTATTAAGTATGTGAGGGGACGGAGTGTATTATTAAGTATGTTAGGGGAGGGAGTGTATGGTTGAATATGGAGGGAGTGTTTGATTGAGTATGTGAGGGGAGGGAGTGCATGATTGAGCATGTGAGGGGAGGTAGTGCATGATTGAGTATGTGAGGGGAGGGTGTGTATGATTGAGTATGTGAGGGGAGGGTGTGTATGGTTGAATATGTGAGGGCAGGGAGGGGATGATTGAGTATGTGAGGGGTGTATGATTCGGTATGTGACGGAAGGGGTGAAACAATGACGTGTTCCTCTCCGATACAAAGCAATCTCAAACAATGATGTATTTCCCTGTGATATAAGGATGGGGTCTTCCGTAATATAAAGCAGTCTCCAACATCTCGTAATATATAGCAGTCTCCAACAACTCGTAATATATAGCAGTCTCCAACAACTCGTAATATATAGCAGTCTCCAACAACTCGTAATATAAAGCAGTCTCAAACAATGAGGTTTTACTCCGCAATATAAAGCAGTCTCAAACAATGAGGTTTTACTCCGTAATATAAAGCAGTCTCAAACAATGAGGTTTTACTCCGTCATATAAAGCAGTCTCCAACAACTCCGTGATATAAAGCAATCTCTAACAATGAGGTTTTACTCCGTAATATAAAGCAATCTCAAACAATGAGGTTTTACTCCGTAATATAAAGCCGTCTCCAACAACTCCGTGATATAAAGCAATCTCAAACAATGAGGGTTTACTCCGTAATATAAAGCAGTCTCAAACAATGAGGTTTTACTCCGTAATATAAAGCAGTCTCAAACAATGAGGGTTTACTCCGTAATATATAGCAGTCTCAAACAATGAGGGTTTACTCCGTAATATAAAGCAGTCTCAAACCATGAGGGTTTACTCCGTAATATAAAGCAGTCTCAAACCATGAGGGTTTACTCCGTAATATAAAGCAGTCTCAAACAATGAGGGTTTACTCCGTAATATAAAGCAGTCTCAAACATTGAGGGTTTACTCCATAATATAAAGCAGTCTCAAACAATGAGGGTTTACTCCATAATATAAAGCAGTCTCAAACAATGAGGGTTTACTCCGTAATATAAAGCAGTCTCAAACAATGAGGGTTTACTCCGTAATATAAAGCAGTCTCAAACAATGAGGGTTTACTCCGTAATATAAAGCAGTCTCAAACAATGAGGGTTTACTCCGTAATATAAAGCAGTCTCAAACATTGAGAGTTTACTCCGTAATATAAAGCAGTCTCAAACAATGAGGGTTTACTCCGTAATATAAAGCAGTCTCAAACAATGAGGGTTTACTCCGTAATATAAAGCAGTCTCAAACAATGAGGGTTTACTCCGTAATATAAAGCAGTCTCAAACAATGAGGGTTTACTCCGTAATATAATGCAGTCTCAAACATTGAGGTTTTACTCCATAATATATAGCAGTCTCAAACATTGAGGTTTTACTCCGTAATATAAAGCAGTCTCAAACAATGAGGTTTTACTCTATAATATAAAGCAATCTCTAACAATGAGGTTTTACACCGCAATATAAAGCAATCTCAAACAATGAGATTTTACTCCATAATATAAAGCAATCTCTAACAATGAGGTTTTACTCCGTAATATAAAGCAGTCTCAAACAATGAGGTTTTACTCCGTCATATAAAGCAGTCTCCAACAACTCCGTGATATAAAGCAACTCTAACAATGAGGTTTTACTCCGTAATATAAAGCAATCTCAAACAATGAGGTTTTACTCCGTAAAAAAAAATATAAAGCAGTCTCCAACAACTCCGTGATATAAAGCAATCTCAAACAATGAGGGTTTACTCCGTAATATAAAGCAGTCTCAAACAATGAGGTTTTACTCCGTAATATCAAGCAGTCTCAAACCATGAGGGTTTACTCCGTAATATAAAGCAGTCTCAAACAATGAGGGTTTACTCCGTAATATAAAGCAGTCTTCAACAATGAGGTTTTACTCCATAATATAAAGCAGTCTCAAACAATGAGGTTTTACTCCGTAATATAAAGCAGTCTCAAACAATGAGGTTTTACTCCATAATATAAAGCAGTCACAAACAATGTGTTTTTACTCCGTAATATAAAGTAGTCTCAAACAATGTGTTTTTACTCTGTAATATAAAGTAGTCTCGAACAGTATGGTTTTACTCCGTAGGCTAATATAAAGCAATCTCTAACAGTGATGTTTTACTCCGTAATAAAAAGCAATCTCAAACAATGAAGTTTTACTCCGTAATATAAAGCAGTCTCAAACAATGAAGTTTTACTCCGTACTATAAAGTAGTCTCAAACAATGTGTTTTTACTCTGTAATATAAAGTAGTCTCGAACAGTATGGTTTTACTCCGTAGGCTAATATAAAGCAATCTCTAACAGTGATGTTTTACTCCGTAATAAAAAGCAATCTCAAACAATGAAGTTTTACTCCGTAATATAAAGCAGTCTCAAACAATGAAGTTTTACTCCGTACTATAAAGCAGTCTCAAACAATGAAGTTTTACTCCGTAATATAAAGCAGTCTCGAACAATGAGGTTTTACTCCGTAATATAAAGCAGTCTCAAACAATGAAGTTTTACTCCGTAATATAAAGCAGTCTCAAACAATGAAGTTTTACTCCGTAATATAAAGCAGTCTCAAACAATGAAGTTTTACTCCGTAATATAAAGCAGTCTCAACCCGAAATAGTGGTTACTTGGCTAACTATGTTACATCTGGGCCACAGAGGGAACTGCCTATAATCGACTAATATTACAGAACAAAACAGAGGTGTATTCATGACGTAAACAAGGCCCTACACATACGTATAGCCTCCATGTTGTGACATCATTTTCAATAACAAAATATGTAAACCAAACCACTTTAAGTTTGTTTTATTGTAGTCATAATGCTTTACTTGTATATGTTCAACATAATTATGATGCTCTCCCATTATGGAGGTAATAAAGATATCTATCTACAATCGGCAAACATTGTGGTTTACGTTTATTTATCGTCGCTACCGGTTGCCCATATGAGCGACGCCTCCTGAAGAGATTAGTAATTTTAGATTTTTGGAGGATAGTGTGCAATGATACAGACAGAGCCCCATTCCAGAGTCTCCTCTGGTTCTTTTACGTGCACGATGTAAAGCACCGACACGAGACCTCGGTTTAAAGTCCCATCTGAAATCATAGTTTGAAGGTGTCTTTTATACGATGCTGTTGAAATGTTGTAAAATAATTCGGAAATATGTCGCGAGCTCATTTTCAAATGTTAAGTTCTTTATGTTCTGATATATTTATAAAATGTTTATGTTAATACATTTCCGGTATGAAAGCCAATTAAATTGTTAGCTTTGAGACACGAATTATGTGAGGTATTGATCTTGTCATTTTAAATATAAAGTATAATGAAAATATATTACAATAATAAATGTAACGTATAAACTTCACTATCTACAAGGACAGGCTAAGGACGGTTAAGATTTACAAGGAAGTAATCGTGAACATGTTCAGCTGTACAATGAAGATGGACCGAGTGAAGTAAGAACAGTATAATGTAACAAGATCAGTGTAATACCGTGTGGCATTCACGGACACATGGACTTTCACCAGATTGTGATTTATTACTTAATCAATAACGTATGCGTGGGGAAATAAATACTAAGACATATACTAGAGGACAAGTGTGTTTTACATGAAAAACAATAACTATATAAATACAAGTTTTAAACATTTTGGAATATTTTTAGTTGATCAGTTTGTGTTTTGTAATAAAGACGTGATATATCGTTGATGGAATCCTTCGTATTTCGTTTTCATGTAATAATAATCATGTAATGTAAGTGTGCGTTTTCTATGTCCTCTAGTATACTAACGATGCTACCAATGTCACATCCAACATAATGTTGAAATTAAAACCGTCGCTGTACAACATCAGCTTCTGTGTGATCAATTAATATTATATATACCTAGAAACTCGGTCTTATTAATGTTCACTGTTTTATTACATGCGTGTTGAAACATGTCCGACTCCGTACCAAGAAAAAGGAAACTGATAAATTTTAGTCGCACTATTGGTGTTGGAGTAGGGGTTTCTAAAGGACAGATTGCTAGTAGTTCTGTTTTATCCGTGTACAACAGATCTGCAGAGGAATCCGCAATACCTAAAGAACGAGCTAAGCCATGTACAGTCGCGTCAGTCTACAACAGCTCTGCGGAATATTTCGAGTTGAGCTGTGATCTGTGTAGTATCGATGGAGATCATGTCGAGGCCGAGGGATATTGCACGGAATGTAATGATTACCTATGTAGCTCGTGCTTCAGAAGTCATACTAGGAACAAAGCATCGCTACATCACAGCATACTGGACAAAGACAATATGCCGGGAAAGTCCGCTATAACGTGTGACTCGTGTAGCAGAATTGGTGACAATGTTGAAGCCGTAGGATTTTGTTCCGATTGTGAAGAATATCTATGTGCTCAGTGTGTTCGAAATCATCCGAAGAACAGAGCCTCTAAACACCACACTTTGCTGGGCAAAGCCAGTATGCCAGTAAAGAATACTAGATCACTTTCCACTTCCGTCGCTGCCATGAATATAGCTGCAGAATCCGGGACCGCGGGCCAACAGTGTCACGAGGAGTTTACTTACATCCGGGATATCAACGTTACGACTGCGCATGACCAGACAGACTGTTTAATTATTGATATAGCAATTGTGTCGGATACCGAACTGGCTGTGATAGATAACAATAAGTTGTTGAAACTCGTTGACATGGAAACTAGTGTAGTGAAAGGGTACATGACATTTCAAACAGAACCAGCAGGACTGACAGCGCTACCCGGCGATCAGCTAGCTATGACATTATTGGAGGAAAGCACGATACAGCTTGTATCCACATCCGGTGGCGTTCTATCTGTAGGAAGAACACTGAATATTAACGGTGCACCTGTAGCAGTAGATTACTGCAATGAGAAACTATACGTTTCATTTTGGATGCCGGTTAAATTCCAGATATTACGTCTGACAGGTACAGTACACAAGACGATACAACCAGACTCTAAAGTACTAGAACACTGCACGCTTCCACGGTTCATTGCAGTAAGTCCGGATGAGAGTTCCATCTATATATCTGACTGGAAGACTAAATACGTGATGTGCATGGGTATGAATGGGAATATGATAGCTAGGTACAAGCACGAACTGGACGACCCTTGTGCGGTCATATTCTCCCCTTCTGGCTCCCTCTATCTCTGTAACACGGGACAGCATGCTGTGTACAAGATGCCGAAGGATCTGGGCGAATCCACATTGATACTGGGACCAGGTGATGGTCTGAAATACCCATATACAATATGCTTCAATGTGGGAAAACAACGTCTCTACATAAGCAGCGGGAGTGACGATGCCAAGTTTTGCAATTTCATAAAAGTGTATCAGTTAAAATAAGATGACACGTTAATTATGTGTGTGGTGTGTGTGGTGGTGTGTGTGTGGTGGTGGTGTGTGTGTGGTGGTGGTGTGTGTGTGTGTGTGGTGGTATGTGTGGTGTGTGTGCGCATGCGCGTTTTACGTTTATTTATCGTCGCTACAGGTTGCCCATATGAGCGACGCCTCATTAAGAGATTAGTCATTTTAGATTTTTGGAGCGTCTCCTCTTGTTCTTTTACATGCACGGTGTAAAACAATGACACAAGTTTCGGTTTAAAGTCCCATCTGAAAGACTGTTAATTTACTTATGGTCAGACGGGGGATCGAACCTGCGATCCCTGGATTACCAGTCCAACGTGTTAACAAGTGGACTACAGATCCGTCTGTCTGTAGTCATGTGAGTCTTACTGTCATTTAGTCTCTTGTATTTCTCTGATGAATGACCTTGTAGTTAGTGCTAAAAGCGACACTATTTAAAGCGACACTACATCAGTGAAAACGCAAATTTCTACAGAATGTATTTTCCTATTACTAGTATATGGTATAAATTTTTTCAAATATTTGCTTCAAAAAACCGAGTATTTCAACAAATAAACAAATGTCGTATACACGGTTTGTTGAGATAACAAAATAATGTAAATATGGTCGACATTCATGCGTAGTATGAGTGTATCCCATATAACAAGATTTACTGTTATATCTCACATTTGTGCCTATGCATATTTATTTGTAGACTAATATTAATTAAATTATCTCTAAGCGATAGTATCATGCATTTAGCATCGACTCCATTGACAAACAAATGTTAATTCAGGAGCGTGGATGACCGTCATATGAAATCCTACTTTCACTATTGAAAGTTTGTAAACCACACAAACACTGTTTATTGATCTATTTATCAATGTTAGTGTTCGAATGTATTCGGAAGAATTTGTAGTAGCATTGCGTTCTAATTGCTTTTTGCGATGTTAAGTTGCTTTTTGCGATGTAATGTTGCTTTTTGCGACGTAATGTTGCTTTTTGCACGATGTAATGTTGCTTTTTGCGATGTAATGTTGCTTTTTGCGACGTAATGTTGCTTTTTGCACGATGTAGCTGCTTTTTGCGATGTAATGTTGCTTTTTGCGATGTAATGTTGCTTTTTGCGATGTAATGTTGCTTTTTGCGATGTAATTGTTGCTTTTTGCACGATGTAGCTGCTTTTTGCGATGTAATGTTGCTTTTTGCGATGCGATGTAATGTCGCTTTTTGCGATGTAATGTTGATTTTTGCGACGTAATGTTGCTTTTTGCACGATGTAGCTGCTTTTTGCGATGTATGTTGCTTTTTTCGATGTAATGTTGCTTTTTGCGATGTAATGTTGCTTTTTGCGACGTAATGTTGCTTTTTGCACGATGTAGCTGCTTTTTGCGATGTAATGTTGCTTTTTGCGATGCGATGTAATGTCGCTTTTTGCGATGTAATGTTGATTTTTGCGATGTAATGTCGCTTTTTGAGATGTAATGTCACTTTGCGATGCGATGTAATGTTGCTTTTTGCGATGTGATGTTGCTTTTTGCGATGTAATGTTGCTTTTTGCGCGATGTAATGTTGCTTTTTGCGCGATGTAATGTTGCTTTTTGCGCGATGTAATGTTGCTTTTTGCGATGTAATGTCACTTTTTTTGCGATGTAATGTTGCTTTTTGCGATGTAATGTTGCTTTTTGCAAATGTTGCTTTTTGCAATGTAATGTCTCTTTAAGAGTAATTTGTATATATTTTATGTAATGTACATGGATTAGACTTTCATGGCACACCCACTATTATGCGTTTATTACAATTCCCTGATGATAATAGTTAACAATGATCACTGTAATGATGGCAACGAATAGCGAATTTGCTATTCGGATATTCGGTCAGTAGGGTATTCGGATATTCGATAGAATTCTATCAAAAACTCAAACAAATAAAATAAAAATGGCCTAATTAACCTAATATCTGTTTTACGCATGAACGTAATCTTCCTGTAAGACAATGCAAATATGACGACGACTCATTCACTTATTGGTATCGGCCACTGTATATTCAAGGACGTTTCTTTTTCAAATGATTATTCAGATTGATATTGTACCCGAATATGTTAAATCTTATTTGCATAGATTACACCTAGTAGTTTTCTTATTCTCGGAACGATTGAAGGCTTTCCAAACGTGTGACTGAGCGGGCGGCATTTTTTAGTAATATTTTGTAAATTGTTGTTGCTCTGCTGTAAAAGTTTGAAATGTGTAAGTACCAGTTTTTGACATTTCGTCTAAGTTTAAACTTTATTTATTTTACAACGATTGTGAAGCAAGTTTTAACAACTTATATTAATCACTCTCGTTGGCGCCGATGAGAGCATAAATGTGGTCATTTGTGTGGGAGGAAACCTGGAGAAAACCCACCTGTCCGATCTGGCGACCACCGTACCATCTCACATACTTCCCGGTCCGAGGATCGAACACGGGTTGCATTGGTGAGAAGCGAGCGCGCTAATCCGACAGCTATTTCGTCTACAATATATAATGTTTCTATATTAAAAGTATCTACGCAAATGTCTTAGATTGTAGTCTAGTTTATACAAATTTATGTGGAAGTCGTGATAGCGCGTTCGCTTCATGTGCGAAAGGCCCTGAGTTCAAACCCAGCTGGAGCCGTTACAATTGTGCCATTAGGCAAGAATGTAGTTGCCTGTATTATCAAATAAATATAAATCAATAATAAATAAAATATTATCAAGTATATTATAAGACCTTTTGTTATTTGTTTTGCAATAAAATCGATAATATTTCTTCTCACCCCTCAATCCTCATGGATCAAGCAGGTTTGGAGATATCGAACATAGATTTTTAAATAAACGGTATACAGTCAAACCTGTCTTAAGCAGCCAGCCAAGGGAATCACAGAATGTGGCTGCTTAGCACAGGTGGCTGCTTAATAGAGGTCAAATGTATAATGAATCAATATATTGGGAATCTGGCTGCTTAATGCAGGTTGGCTGCTTAATGCAGGTGACCACTAACACAGGTTTAACTATAGTCAAACCTGTCTTAAGCAGACAGCCAAGGGAATCACTGAAAGTGGCTGCTTAGCGCAAGTGGCTGCTTAATAGAGGTCAAATGTATAATAAAGTAATATATGGGAATCTGGAAACTGGCTGCTTAATACAGGTTGGCTGCTTAATAGAGGTGACCACTAACACAGGCTTGACTGTAATAGTTACCATGAACATTAAACCAAGTTTCCTCAACACTGACAAGTAACTAGGAAGTATCAGCTCATATAAACTGTTTGTTTGATTTTGGGGTTTAACCCTTTCTTTCATAGAGATTTAGGTTAATATACTACTATATCTCCATACAAACGACAGCCATTTAACCCTTTCCCTCATAGAGATTTAGGTTAATATACTATTATATCTCCATACAAACGACAGCCATTTAACCCTTTCCTTCATAGAGATTTAGGTTAATATACTATTATATCTCCATACAAAGGACAGCCATTTAACCCTTTCCCTCATAGAGATTTAGGTTAATATACTATTATATCTCCATACAAACGACAGCCATTTAACCCTTTCCATCATAGAGATTTAGGTTAATATACTATTATATCTCCATACAAACGACAGCCATTTAACCCTTTCCCTCATAGAGATTTAGGTTAATATACTATTATATCTCCATACAAAGGACAGCCATTTAACCCTTTCCTTCATAGAGATTTAGGTTAATATACTATTATATCTCCATACAAAGGACAGCCATTTAACCCTTTCCTTCATAGAGATTTAGGTTAATATACTATTATATCTCCATACAAAGGACAGCCATTTAACCCTTTCCCTCATAGAGATTTAGGTTAATATACTATTATATCTCCATACAAACGACAGCCATTTAACCCTTTCCCTCATAGAGATTTAGGTTAATATACTATTATATCTCCATACAAACGACAGCCATTTAACCCTTTCCTTCATAGAGATTTAGGTTAATATACTATTATATCTCCATACAAAGGACAGCCATTTAACCCTTTCCCTCATAGAGATTTAGGTTAATATACTATTATATCTCCATACAAAGGACAGCCATTTAACCCTTTCCCTCATAGAGATTTAGGTTAATATACTATTATATCTCCATACAAAGGACAGCCATTTAACCCTTTCCCTCATAGAGATTTAGGTTAATATACTATTATATCTCCATACAAAGGACAGCCATTTAACCCTTTCCCTCATAGAGATTTAGGTTAATATACTATTATATCTCCATACAAACGACAGCCATTTAACCCTTTCCTTCATAGAGATTTAGGTTAATATACTATTATATCTCCATACAAAGGACAGCCATTTAACCCTTTCCTTCATAGAGATTTAGGTTAATATACTATTATATCTCCATACAAAGGACAGCCATTTAACCCTTTCCCTCATAGAGATTTAGGTTAATATACTATTATATCTCCATACAAACGACAGCCATTTAACCCTTTCCCTCATAGAGATTTAGGTTAATATACTATTATATCTCCATACAAAGGACAGCCATTTAACCCTTTCCTTCATAGAGATTTAGGTTAATATACTATTATATCTCCATACAAACGACAGCCATTTAACCCTTTCCTTCATAGAGATTTAGGTTAATATACTATTATATCTCCATACAAAGGACAGCCATTTAACCCTTTCCTTCATAGAGATTTAGGTTAATATACTATTATATCTCCATACAAAGGACAGCCATTTAACCCTTTCCCTCATAGAGATTTAGGTTAATATACTATTATATCTCCATACAAACGACAGCTATTTAACCCTTTTCCTCATAGAGATTTAGGTTAATATACTATTATATCTCCATACAAAGGACAGCCATTTAACCCTTTCCTTCATAGAGATTTAGGTTAATATACTATTATATCTCCATACAAAGGACAGCCATTTAACCCTTTCCTTCATAGAGATTTAGGTTAATATACTATTATATCTCCATACAAAGGACAGCCATTTAACCCTTTCCCTCATAGAGATTTAGGTTAATATACTATTATATCTCCATACAAAGGACAGCCATTTAACCCTTTCCCTCAGAGATTTAGGTTAATATACTATTATATCTCCATACAAAGGACAGCCATTTAACCCTTTCCCTCATAGAGATTTAGGTTAATATACTATTATATCTCCATACAAAGGACAGCCATTTAACCCTTTCCTTCATAGAGATTTAGGTTAATATACTATTATATCTCCATACAAATGACAGCCATTTAGCTATCATGCAGTAGATAAGTAGTCGCCATATCTATCCCACCTCCATAGATATTACTGGGACTACATAGAGATTTAGGTTAATATACTATTATATCTCCATAACAACGACAGCCATTTAGCTATCATGCTGTGGATAAGTAGTCGCCATATCTATCCCACCTCCATAGATATTACTGTGACTACATAGAGATTTAGGTTAATATACTTTTATATATCCATACCAATGACAGCCATTTAGCTATCATGCAGTGGATAAGTAGTTGCCATATCTATCCCACATCCATAGATATTACTGGGACTACATGAGATTTAGGTTAATATACGAGCGTTGAAACGAGCGTTCTGATTGGATTATGATTATTCTTCATATATAAAAAAACATCTTGTTACATTCTAATAATCCAATCAGAACGCTCGTTTCAACGCTCGTTTCAACGCGAATTGCGCCGCTTTAGAAATTTTCAAAACAAATTGAAAATGCTACGAAATCTCTTTTTGGACGTACATTTTTGCCGAATAAACCTACACGTTAGTGGAAACACATTTTATTGATAATGTTATTCACAGTTAAAACTCTCCCGTCGAAGATTTTTTTTTTGCCGACAGAACCCGTGTCCTAGTATGGAAATGTGACCTGCTATGGCCAATATCTGTGGCAATTGTTTGCAAAGTATACATGCATGCAGCTTAAAGTTGTGTTTTATTTGAAGAACAATATAAAGACTCAGGATAGGCGTTATATTTGGACATATTTGTACAAAATTGTTTCAGATAGGGCCATTTTACTGATCGATGCGAAATCTGGCATCCTACAGAGTAGAATCCCTGTACTTAAATATATATACTAGTACCCCCAAACGTCCCTGTGACTGGGACTACATAGCGATTTAAGTTACTATACTATTATATCTCCATACAAACGACAGCCATTTAGCTATCATGCAGTGGATAAGTAGTTGCCATATCTATCCCACCTCCATAGATATGACTGGGACTAAATGAGATTCTGACCTTTATAATGAACATTGATTTGGCTACTACATTATCAATGTATGTCGTATTGGTAATGGCGTTAAGAGGTGCTTCTATGAAGGAAAGGGTTAATGGTGAAAGTGTGTATCTTAACCCTATTTGGTTGACATTTAGTAAATAACACAATATAAGGACTCAATCGCGCGCTTTCTCCCTTCTCCGAAATATTCTGACCTAGAATGTGTTTAAAATTATATCATATTCAGAATTAAATTCCATGGGTGGAGTGAGTGATGCAACTGTTTACATTTTATAAGAATTAAATTCGATGGGTGGAGTGACTGCTGCAACTGTTTACATTTGATAAGAATTAAATTCCATGGGTGGAGTGAGTGATGCAACTGTTTACATTTTATAAGAATTAAATTCGATGGGTGGAGTGAGTGCTGCAACTGTTTACATTTTATAAGAATTAAATTCGATGGGTGGAGTGAGTGATGCAACTGTTTACATTTTATCAGAATTAAATTCCATGGGTGGGGTAAGTGGTGCAACTGTTTACATTTTATCAGAATTAAATTCCATGGGTGGAGTGAGTGATGCAACTGTTTACATTTTCATCAGAATTAAATTTGATGGGTGTAGTGAGTGATGCAACTGTTTATATTTTATCAGAATTAAATTCCATGGGGGAGTGAGTGATGTAACTGTTTACATTTTATCAGAATTAAATTCCATGGGTGGAGTGATTGATGCAACTGTTTACATTTTTAAAATAATTCTCATTTAGAATATCAGAAATATTGTAAAATGACGTGATGATCAATTTGCATTCTGGACATATGGAGAAAGGAGTTATTGCATTAACAGTACATCAGATTAGTTGAGGCTATATCGCGCCGGGTTTACCAGTAGTATATTGTATACAAGATTGATAAAAATATATGTAGTAAAATTGTAATGGCGGAACGGTCAATTGCAACAAAATTTATCAACCTGTAAAATATGTAATGACAAAAAAAAAGTCAAAAGTGTACACCAGTAAAACTCTATAAATTATGGAAAAGAAGCGATTCTTTTAAAAATGCAATCAAGTATTATTGTGATATTATTATTGAGATTATAGTTTACAGTTCATGGTTAATATAATTTTATACTTATCTTTATCAAATTGCAATTAATAGTTCAGATACGATTAAAACGCTGTCATACTGTAATTACAATATACATCTAATTATAGAAGACCTCTATAAGCTATAGCTTTCTGTTCTAATCCTTTTTCATACATGTATGTAAATTGTACATTTGTATATGTTGTATCATTGTTTGAAATAAACTATGTTTAAACTAAGTATTTTAAAATCAACTGTTTCGAAAAGCTATCTCATTGTCCTAACTGCATAACATTTTTGACGGATGAACGAGTGCTAAATTTACAAAGTCAATCAAGCTGGGCACACGGAGAAACTCGCATATACCTGGCAGGTGAATTTGACATTACGGCAGATGGATCTGTAGTCCAGTGGTAACACGCTGGACTGGTAATCCAGGGATAGCAGGTTCGATCCCCCGTCTGACCCTAATAAAATTAACAGTCTTTCAGATGGGACGTTAAACCGAGGTCTCGTGTCGGTGCTTTACACCGTGCACATAAAAGAACCAGAGGAGACTCTGGAATGGGTCTCTGTCTGTATCATTGCACTATCCTCCAAAATCTAAAATGACTAATCTCTTCAGGAGGAATCGCTCATATGGGCAACCGGTAGCGACGATAAATAAACGTAAAAACACACACATTATGGCCTATGGGGGAAAGTAACACAATTGCAAATTGATCTTCTAAATGGAAGTCATAAAAAAGAGCCGCTCTCATAAATTAGTTTTCCAGCTATGATGATCAGAATTCTATAAATAAAATAATGTGTTAGGTTTTTATGGCTAAAAGTCAAACATTTTAGATCCTACAGCGACTCTCCAGCGATTACTGATGGAGGAAAAGCCCAGGTGCCCCTCCGAGCAGTTGTGCAGGCACGGATGGGTACCCAGGTAGAACCACCAACCTTCCACAATCCAGCTGGTTCCTTCCACAATACAGCTGGTTCCTTCCACAATACAGCTGGTTCCTTCCACAATACAGCTGGTTCCTTCCACAATACAGCTGGTTCCTTCCACAATACAGCTGGTTCCTTCCACAATACAGCTGGTTCCTTCCACAATACAGCTGGTTCCTTCCACAATCCAGCTGGTTCCTTCCACAATCCAGCTGGTTCCTTCCACAATACAGCTGGTTCCTTCCACAATACAGCTGGTTCCTTCCACAATCCAGCTGGTTCCTTCCACAATCCAGCTGGTTCCTTCCACAATACAGCTGGTTCCTTCCACAATACAGCTGGTTCCTTCCACAATACAGCTGGTTCCTTCCACAATCCAGCTGGTTCCTTCCACAATCCAGCTGGTTCCTTCCACAATACAGCTGGTTCCTTCCACAATCCAGCTGGTTCCTTCCACAATCCAGCTGGTTCCTTCCACAATACAGCTGGTTCCTTCCACAATACAGCTGGTTCCTTCCACAATACAGCTGGTTCCTTCCACAATCCAGCTGGTTCCTTCCACAATACAGCTGGTTCCTTCCACAATACAGCTGGTTCCTTCCACAATACAGCTGGTTCCTTCCACAATACAGCTGGTTCCTTCCACAATACAGCTGGTTCCTTCCACAATACAGCTGGTTCCTTCCACAATACAGCTGGTTCCTTCCACAATCCAGCTGGTTCCTTCCACAATACAGCTGGTTCCTTCCACAATCCAGCTGGTTCCTTCCACAATCCAGCTGGTTCCTTCCACAATCCAGCTGGTTCCTTCCACAATCCAGCTGGTTCCTTCCACAATCCAGCTGGTTCCTTCCACAATACAGCTGGTTCCTTCCACAATACAGCTGGTTCCTTCCACAATCCAGCTGGTTCCTTCCACAATACAGCTGGTTCCTTCCACAATCCAGCTGGTTCCTTCCACAATACAGCTGGTTCCTTCCACAATCCAGCTGGTTCCTTCCACAATCCAGCTGGTTCCTTCCACAATACAGCTGGTTCCTTTCACAATCCAGCTGGTTCCTTCCACAATCCAGCTGGTTCCTTCCACAATACAGCTGGTTCCTTTCACAATACAGCTGGTTCCTTCCACAATCCAGCTGGTTCCTTCCACAATACAGCTGGTTCCTTCCACAATCCAGCTGGTTCCTTCCACAATACAGCTGGTTCCTTCCACAATACAGCTGGTTCCTTCCACAATTCAGCTGGTTCCTTCCACAATACAGCTGGTTCCTTCCACAATACAGCTGGTTCCTTCCACAATACAGCTGGTTCCTTCCACAATACAGCTGGTTCTTTCCACAATCCAGAATTCGACACCCCAAATTCCAACCTACCGCAGTGAAGGGTTAGTGATTAGTAACAACCGCCGTAACCACTCGGCCACTGAAATGTATCTGTACTGTGAACAAAAGAAGAGAATCCACTGAGAGGTGCAACAGACTTTATTCGACAGGTCCTTACTTACATGTATATGTATTAATCAGTAGGAGTAGACATTAATACATTTTAATATTTAAATAATCATATTAATACATACAACTCAGGGTTCATTTTAGGTCAGAATTTTTGGGAGAAGTGAGAAAGCGCGTGATCACTTCCTTAACTGGTGTTCTTTAATATACTTCTGCAAAATAGGGATTAAAATGCACAGTACAACCATTAAATACAACATTTGAATAGAAGGAGTGCTTTATAATGGGCCAGTGTATCTTAATAGACAACATTTTGTTTGAAAATCATAAAAACCAAAAACTAATTTTTTTTTAGGGAGAAGTGGGGCCCCCAGAGGGCGAAGTCAGGGTCCCTAGGGCGACAATTTCGCCCACTAGAATGATCCCTGACAACTCACCGTAAGCATATTTATGCAGAACAGATCCTTGTAATTCGAACTATTATCTTTTCACAATATTTTATTAAAGAGTTATGTTATATGTTATATTTCGGGTTTTACGCCTGCATCGGCACCATTTCGGGCTATACCGCCGGCGGGCAGTTTACTTAACAACACCTTTCCTGGGCAGGCCCTTTATTAAAGAGACCTCTTGGTAATTACTTTTGTGTATCCACTACAATGTGTAACTATTGTATTTGCTTTAACTCTTTCAGCGCCGAATAAATTCAGAGGATGTGCAAACAACATAGATCCAGATCAGCCACGGCGCAACGCTGCGTCTGATCAGGATCTATGTTGTTTGCTATTCGAACAGGTGCTTCAGCTCCACTGTCTGAAGAGCAATCAGCATATAGCCTGATCAGACGGCATGTTCTGTTCTGTCCGATCGGGTTCTCTACTTTTTTTTACAAAGTCGCTTTTATGCGACATTGGCGGCGAAAGAGTTAAGCAGCTTATAGATGTTTTACGCAATAAACTATTGTTGTTGTTGTTGTATATATTGTAAAAACAAATAATATAGGGCTAAACAATATCCTAAATTCAAAATTCACATCATTTTTAATATTATACAAGAATGAACAACAAGCTAGATCAGTCATCCTCGCCCAAATCCTCGCCACATTCTATCCTCACAAAGTCCACAACTTTGGGTCCATTATCTTGTAAAAATCTTCTCACACTTGAGCCTGGGTCAATTAAAAACTCCTGATCTAAAAGTCTCTTTTCCACAGTCGGTTCCTTGTTCTCTCGACTTTCATTCTTGCTTTCAGCTTTCAGTTTCTTGCTAAGTTCCTTTTTATCGACCGGCGCTGGGCGCCATTCTCCGAGTTCTGTCGGATTCATACCAATGATATGCTGGCTTAACATTTTTGCCACATCATCGACGTTTGGTAGTTCAAGTTTCACAACGGCTGCAAACTTTCCCATCATGCATCTGTTGATCTTAACAGCAGGACCTGAAATAAGACCCGAAGGTTGAAGCCGACTAACGTGTGACATTGAGATGTGGTTTATTTTTCAAAAACTAGCAATATTAAAAAATAATTCTTATTCTTAAGTAAAGAATATAGAATAAATATTCAAGTAGACCCTTTTACAAACGAAACAATAACATTGAAAGTCGTGATAGCGCGTTCGCTTCAGGTGTGAAAGGCCCGGAGTTCGAGCCCCGCTGGAGCCATTAGGCATTTATTAGGGTAAACAAATATCCATAAAGGAGGTCATTTACAACGGCACTTTCACAAAAACCAAATTGTGGCCATATGTTGCTTTTAACTATAATAATTTATTATTGAAAATATAAGTCATTAATCATAATATCATCCGTTCCTTACAATATCTCGGTGAGCAGCACATTCTAAGTAAACGCATTAAGGACTTCCAAGGACCTTGTCAATCCCCCTGTCTGGCCATAATAAAATTAAGTCTTTCAGTTGGGACGTTAAACCGAGGTCTCGTGTCGGTGTTGTACATACACTGTGCATGTAAAAGAACCAGAGGAGACTCTGGAATGGGTCTCTCTGTCTGTATCATTGCACTATCCTCCAAAAATCTAGAGGGACTTTAAACCAAGATCTTGTGTCGGTGTTGTACACACACTGTGCATGTAAAAGAACCAGAGGAGACACTGGAATGGGTCTCTGTCTGCATCATTGCACTATCCTCCAAAAATCTACAGAGGAACGTTAAACAGGTCTCGTGTCGGTGTTGTACACACACTGTGCATGTAAAAGAACCAGAGGAGACTCTGGAATGGGTCTCTCTGTCTGTATCATTGCACTATCCTCCAAAAATCTACTTAGGGACTTTAAACCGAGGTCTTGTGTAGGTGTTGTACACACACTGTGCATGTAAAAGAACCAGAGGAGACACTGGAATGGGTCTCTGTCTGTATCATTGCACTATCCTCCAAAAATATACAGAGGGACTTTAAACCGAGGTCTTGTGTAGGTGCTTTACACCATGCACGTACAAGAACAAGAGGAGACACTGGAATGGGTCTCTGTCTGTATCATTGCACTATCCTCCAAAAATCTAGTGACCAATCTCTTCAGGAGGCGTCACTCATATGGGTAACCGGTAGCGACGATAAATAAAAATAAAACACACAATTGTCAAGATTTTCAGGAACTTTCGAGGTCTTGGAAAATTCAAGTACTTTCTAGGGCCCGTGGGAACCCTGTACAACATAATAAAATATGAAATAAATATACCTGATGCATGAACGAATGTACTCATAACAGCTGATGGATTATTTCGGACATGTGCCGATCGTCGCAACGATATATTTTCTCCCAGCGTACCAACTAGTAAAGCAACACAATCTGCCAAAGTCTTTCCTTCATCTGGTATCGCATTCACCTCATCCTTTTCCAACAAGACCTGAAATTAAGTGACTATGCAATACAGAGATAAAATAACATTAATGTTTTCCCCAAGTATGACCGCCGTCTTGATAGACAACTGTTTTAAGTAATACGTGGACGGGTATACAATTTTCACGGTGGAAGTCGCGATAGCACAGTGGCTGCGAGAGCGCTTAACCCATTCAACACCAAATAACTGACATGGACTGGTCCATGTTATTTTTAAACCAATAAATGAATCAGAAATTCACATTTGGACAAGTTCATTTATCAAAATGGGTAATTATGTCTAAAAATAGTAATATTACTGGCAAAAAGTGCAGATCCTGATGAGACGGCTCGTCACGAGCCGGCTCATCTGGATCTACACTTTTTGTAAGCCTATTTAGAGGTCTGTGGTGTTGAAAGGGTTAAGGTGCGAGATGGCCTGGAGCTTGCACCCAGCTGTAACAGTTACAATTGTGTCCTTAGGAGTCTTCACTCACCCTCATGGCGATGGAATCCAATCAGGAATGAGGTCTTGAGAGCGATTTAACTAATGTTGTAAGTTCTTGTTTCACAATCGAGCTAAAATATATTTGTATAAACTACAAGCTTCAGCGAGTCGAATATACTAGCTTCCCCCAGGTGTGTTTCAAGGTTTAATACTACATAAATTTGCCTGGAATTCCAAAGGGACACCCACTCATGGAATCAGGAGCTGCTACCTCAAATCAAGAGTCCCTCCCTCAAATCTCAAATCAAGAGTCCCTCCCTCAAATCAATAGTCCCTCCCTCAAATCAAGAGTATCTCCCTCAAATCAAAACTCCCTCACTGTAATCTGGAGTCCTTTCCACAAATCAAGAGTCCCTCCCTCAAATCAAGAGTCCCTTCCACAAATCAAGAGTTCCTCCCTCAAATCAAGTGTCCCTCCTCCCTCAAATCAAAACTCCCTCACTGTAATCTAGAGTCCTTTCCTCAAATCAAGAGTCCCCTCAAATCAAGAGTCCCTCCCTCAAATCAAGAGTGTGTCCATCAAATCACGAGTCCCTCCCATTTCAACTACATATTTATATGACTGCTTTAACTGTTTAATCATGATCTGTTTATTGAGGATATGGAGAACATTTTATTTCATCAAATACAATTGTTATGTTATGTTATATTTCAGGTTTTACGCCTGCATGAGGCTGCATCAGCACCATTTCGGGCTATATCACCGGCGGGCAGTTTACTTAACAACACCTTTCCTGGGCAGGCTCCAGCAGTTAACCAGTACTTGGGTGCACCAACCTCCGTAAGAAACTGCCAACCTTTTCATATAAATGAGACACGGCCTGAGCGGGCTCGAACCCATGACCATCAGTGATGATAGGTCACAGTGGTATACAAGTCAGCGACCGTAACCACTCGACCACGGAGGCGGAGATATCATTTTGTTTTTGTTTATATCGCGAAATCTGGTAGCAGAAACTTGTGATCGGAATACCGAGTCAAAATTGCGACACTGCTGTTAAACTTGCTATGCGTGGGTAAAACCGTAGCCGGTAGGGTTCTTAGCCCTCACTTTAAAAATGTCTTTGTTCGTATCAGTATAATATTCATTCAACACCAAGTAACTCACATGGACTGGTCCAACCAAAAAGTTAATAAGAAAACTACATTTGGACCAGTTCTTTTCTCAAAATGGGTAATTTCGTCTAAAACTAATAATATTACTGGCAAAAAGTGCAGATCCTGATGAGACGGACGGCTCGTCGCAACGTACACTTTTTGTAAGCCTATTTAGAGGTCTGTAGTGTTGAAAAGCTTAACTGCTAATATTAATTTAAATAGTCTAATTTGTGTGTGAACCGCATTTATTCTGGGTCCGTGATGTACACTTGTCCATGAAATCTTTCCAACTTGTGAAAATCACGAGGCCCTCCAGTTGTCCCAAAGGAAAACCTCACTGTGAAGTTCACGAGGCCCTCCCCAAATCCTCGGGATTCCGGGACTAAGACGAGTTTACAAGCTTCCCTCAGGTGAGTTTACAAGATTCACTGGGGATTTACAAGCTTCACTGGGGAGAGTTTACAAGCTTCACTGGGGAGAGCTTACAAGCTTCACTGGGGAGAGTTTACAAGCTTCACTGGGGAGAGCTTACAAGCTTCACTGGGGAGAGTTTACAAGCTTCACTGGGGAGAGTTTACAAGCTTCACCGGGGAGAGTTTACAAGCTTCACTGGGGAGAGTTTACAAGCTTCACTGGGGAGAGTTTGCAAGCTTCACTGAGGAGTTTACAAGCATCACTGAGGAGAGTTTACAAGCTTCACTGGGGAGAGTTTACAAGCTTCACTGGGGAGTTTACAAGCTTCACTGGGGAGTTTACAAGCTTCCCTCAGGTGAGTTTACAAGCTTCACTGGGGATTTACAAACTTCACTGGGGAGAGTTTACAAGCTTCACTGAGGAGAGTTTACAAGCTTCACTGGGGAGAGTTTGCACGCTTCACTGGGGAGAGTTTGCAAGCTTCACTGAGGCGAGTTTACAAGCTTCACTGGGGAGAGTTAAGCTTCACTGAGGAGAGTTTACAAGCTTCACTGAGGAGAGTTTACAAGCTTCACTGAGGAGAGTTTACAAGCTTCACTGAGGAGAGTTTACAAGCTTCACTGGGGAGAGTTAAGCTTCACTGAGGAGAGTTTACAAGCTTCACTGAGGCGAGTTTACAAGCTTCACTGAGGAGAGTTTACAAGCTTCACTGAGGAGAGTTTACAAGCTTCACTGAGGAGAGTTTACAAACTTCACTGAGGAGAGTTTACAAGCTTCACTGAGGAGAGTTTACAAGCTTCACTGGGGAGAGTTTACAAGCTCTACTGAGGAGAGTTTACAAGCTTCACTGAGGTGAATTTACAAGCTTCACTGAGGAGAGTTTACAAGCTTCACTGGGGAGAGTTTACAAGCTTCACTGGGGAGTTTACAAGTTTCACTGGGGAGTTTACAAGATTCCCTCAGGTGAGTTTACAAGCTTCACTGGGGATTTACAAACTTCACTGGGGAGAGTTTACAAGCTTCACTGAGGTGAGTTTACAGGCTTCACTGAGGAGAGTTTACAAGCTTCACTGAGGAGAGTTTACAAGCTTCACTGAGGAGAGTTTACAAGCTTCACTGAGGAGAGTTTACAAGCTTCACTGAGGTGAGTTTACAAGCTTCACTGAGGAGAGTTTACAAGCTTCACTGAGAGTTTACAAGCTTCACTGAGGAGAGTTTACAAGCTTCACTGGGGATTTACAAGCTTCACTGGGGAGAGCTTACAAGCTTCATTGGGGAGAGTTTACAAGCTTCACTGGGGAGAGTTTACAAGCTTCACTGAGGAGAGTTTACAAGCTTCACTGAGGAGTTTACAAGCTTCACTGAGGATTTTACAAGATTCACTGGAGAGTTTGCACGCTTCACTGGGGAGAGTTTACAAGCTTCACTGGGGTGAGTTTACAAGCTTCACTGGGGAGAGTTTACAAGCTTCACTGAGGAGAGTTTACAAGCTTCACTGAGGAGTTTACAAGCTTCACTGAGGAGTTTACAAGCTTCACTGGGGAGAGTTTGCAAGCTTCATTGAGGTGAGTTTACAAGCTTCAATGGGGAGAGTTTACAAGCTTCACTGGGGAGTTTACAAGCTTCACTGGGGAGTTTACAAGCTTCACTGAGGAGAGTTAAGCTTCACTGAGGAGAGTTTACAAGCTTCACTGGGGAGAGTTTACAAGCTTCACTGGGGAGAGTTTGCAAGCTTCACTGAGGCGAGTTTACAAGCTTCACTGGGGAGAGTTAAGCTTCACTGGGGAGTTTACAAGCTTCACTGGGGAGTTTACAAGCTTCACTGAGGGAGTTTACAAGCTTCACTGAGGAGAGTTTACAAGCTTCACTGAGGAGAGTTTACAAGCTTCACTGAGGAGAGTTTACAAGCTTCACTGAGGAGAGTTTACAAGCTTCACTGAGGAGAGTTTACAAGCTTCACTGGGGAGAGTTAAGCTTCACTGAGGAGAGTTTACAAGCTTCACTGAGGCGAGTTTACAAGCTTCACTGAGGTGAGCTTACAAGCTTCACTGAGGAGAGTTTACAAGCTTCACTGAGGAGAGTTTACAAACTTCACTGAGGAGAGTTTACAAGCTTCACTGAGGAGAGTTTACAAGCTTCACCGGGGAGAGTTTACAAGCTCCACTGAGGAGAGTTTACAAGCTTCACTGAGGTGAATTTACAAGCTTCACTGAGGAGAGTTTACAAGCTTCACTGGGGAGAGTTTGCAAGCTTCACTGAGGAGTTTACAAGCTTCACTGAGGAGAGTTTACAAGCTTCACTGGGAAGAGTTTACAAGCTTCACTGGGGAGTTTACAAGCTTCACTGGGGAGTTTACAAGCTTCCCTCAGGTGAGATTACAAGCTTCACTGGGGATTTACAAACTTCACTGGGGAGAGTTTACAAGCTTCACTGAGGAGAGTTTACAAGCTTCACTGGGGAGAGTTTGCAAGCTTCACTGAGGCGAGTTTACAAGCTTCACTGGGGAGAGTTAAGCTTCACTGAGGAGAGTTTACAAGCTTCACTGAGGAGAGTTTACAAGCTTCACTGAGGAGAGTTTACAAGCTTCACTGAGGAGAGTTTACAAGCTTCACTGGGGAGAGTTAAGCTTCACTGAGGAGAGTTTACAAGCTTCACTGAGGCGAGTTTACAAGCTTCACTGAGGTGAGTTTACAAGCTTCACTGAGGAGAGTTTACAAGCTTCACTGAGGAGAGTTTACAAACTTCACTGAGGAGAGTTTACAAGCTTCACTGAGGAGAGTTTACAAGCTTCACTGGGGAGAGTTTACAAGCTCTACTGAGGAGAGTTTACAAGCTTCACTGAGGTGAATTTACAAGCTTCACTGAGGAGAGTTTACAAGCTTCACTGGGGAGAGTTTACAAGCTTCACTGGGGAGTTTACAAGTTTCACTGGGGAGTTTACAAGATTCCCTCAGGTGAGTTTACAAGCTTCACTGGGGATTTACAAACTTCACTGGGGAGAGTTTACAAGCTTCACTGAGGTGAGTTTACAGGCTTCACTGAGGAGAGTTTACAAGCTTCACTGAGGAGAGTTTACAAGCTTCACTGAGGAGAGTTTACAAGCTTCACTGAGGAGAGTTTACAAGCTTCACTGAGGTGAGTTTACAAGCTTCACTGAGGAGAGTTTACAAGCTTCACTGAGAGTTTACAAGCTTCACTGAGGAGAGTTTACAAGCTTCACTGGGGATTTACAAGCTTCACTGGGGAGAGTTTACAAGCTCCACTGAGGAGAGTTTAGAAGCTTCACTGAGGTGAATTTACAAGCTTCACTGAGGAGAGTTTACAAGCTTCACTGAGGAGAGTTTACAAGCTTCACTGAGGAGAGTTTACAAGCTTCACTGGGGAGAGTTAAGCTTCACTGAGGAGAGTTTACAAGCTTCACTGAGGCGAGTTTACAAGCTTCACTGAGGTGAGCTTACAAGCTTCACTGAGGAGAGTTTACAAGCTTCACTGAGGAGAGTTTACAAGCTTCACTGAGGAGAGTTTACAAGCTTCACTGGGGAGAGTTTACAAGCTTCACTGAGGAGAGTTTACAAGCTTCACTGAGGTGAATTTACAAGCTTCACTGAGGAGAGTTTACAAGCTTCACTGGGGAGAGTTTACAAGCTTCACTGGGGAGTTTACAAGCTTCACTGGGGAGTTTACAAGATTCCCTCAGGTGAGTTTACAAGCTTCACTGGGGATTTACAAACTTCACTGGGGAGAGTTTACAAGCTCCACTGAGGAGAGTTTACAAGCTTCACTGAGGTGAATTTACAAGCATCACTGAGGAGAGTTTACAAGCTTCACTGAGGTGAACGTACAAGCTTCAATGGGGAGAGTTTACAAATTTCACTGAGGTGAACTTACAAGCTTCACTGGGGAGAGTTTGCAAGCTTCACTGAGGAGAGTTTACAAGCTTCACTGAGGAGTTTAGAAGCTTCACTGGGGAGAGTTTGCAAGCTTCATTGAGGCGAGTTTACAAGCTTCAATAGGGAGAGTTTACAAGCTTCACTGGGGAGTTTACAAGCTTCACTGGGGAGTTTACAAGCTTCACTGGGGAGCTTACAAGCTTCACTGGGGAGTTTACAAGTTTCAATGGGGAGAGTTTGCAAGCTTCACTGGGGAGAGTTTACAAGCTTCACTGGGGAGAGTTTGCAAGCTTCACTGAGGCGAGTTTACAAGCTTCACTGAGGAGAGTTAAGCTTCACTGAGGAGAGTTTACAGGCTTCACTGGGGAGAGTTTGCATGCTTCACTGGGGAGAGTTTGCAAGCTTCACTGGGGAGAGTTAAGCTTCACTGAGGAGAGTTTACAAGCTTCACTGAGGCGAGTTTACAAGCTTCACTGAGGTGAGCTTACAAGCTTCACTGAGGAGAGTTTACAAGCTTCACTGAGGAGAGTTTACAAGAGGAGAGTTTACAAGCTTCACTGAGGATAGTTTACAAGCTTCACTGGGGAGAGTTAAGCTTCACTGAGGAGAGTTTACAAGCTTCACTGAGGCAAGTTTACAAGCTTCACTGAGGTGAGCTTACAAGCTTCACTGAGGAGAGTTTACAAGCTTCACTGAACTTAGGCGAGTTTACAAGCTTCACTGAACTTAGGTGAGTTTACAAGCTTCACTGAGGTGAGTTTACAAGCTTCACTGAGGAGTTTACAAGCTTCACTGAGGTGAATTTACAAGCTTCACTGAGGAGAGTTTACAAGCTTCACTGGGGAGAGTTTACAAGCTTCACTGGGGAGTTTACAAGCTTCACTGGGGAGTTTACAAGATTCCCTCAGGTGAGTTTACAAGCTTCACTGGGGATTTACAAACTTCACTGGGGAGAGTTTACAAGCTCCACTGAGGAGAGTTTACAAGCTTCACTGAGGAGAGTTTACAAGAGGAGAGTTTACAAGCTTCACTGAGGATAGTTTACAAGCTTCACTGGGGAGAGTTAAGCTTCACTGAGGAGAGTTTACAAGCTTCACTGAGGCGAGTTTACAAGCTTCACTGAGGTGAGCTTACAAGCTTCACTGAGGAGAGTTTACAAGCTTCACTGAGGAGAGTTTACAAACTTCAATGAGGAGAGTTTACAAGCTTCACTGAGGAGAGTTTACAAGCTTCACTGGGGAGAGTTTACAAGCTCCACTGAGGAGAGTTTACACGCTTCACTGAGGAGAGTTTACAAGCTTCACTGAGGAGAGTTTACAAGCTTCACTGGGGAGAGTTAAGCTTCACTGAGGCGAGTTTACAAGCTTCACTGAGGTGAGCTTACAAGCTTCAGTGAGGAGAGTTTACAAGCTTCACTGAGGAGAGTTTACAAGCTTCACTGAGGAGAGTTTACAAGCTTCACTGAGGATAGTTTACAAGCTTCACTGGGGAGAGTTAAGCTTCACTGAGGAGAGTTTACAAGCTTCACTGAGGTGAGCTTACAAGCTTCACTGAGGAGAGTTTACAAGCTTCACTGAACTTAGGCGAGTTTACAAGCTTCACTGAACTTAGGCGAGTTTACAAGCTTCACTGAGGTGAGTTTACAAGCTTCACTGAGGAGTTTACAAGCTTCACTGAGGGGTTTACAAGCTTCACTGAGGAGAGTTTACAAACTTCACTGAGGAGAGTTTACAAGCTTCACTGAGGAGAGTTTACAAGCTTCACTGGGGAGAGTTTACAAGCTTCACTGGGGCGAGTTTACAAGCTTCACTGAGGTGAGCTTACAAGCTTCACTGAGGAGAGTTTACAAGCTTCACTGAGGAGAGTTTACAAACTTCACTGAGGAGAGTTTACAAGCTTCACTGAGGAGAGTTTACAAGCTTCACTGGGGCGAGTTTACAAGCTTCACTGAGGTGAGCTTACAAGCTTCACTGAGGAGAGTTTACAAGCTTCACTGAGGAGAGTTTACAAACTTCACTGAGGAGAGTTTACAAGCTTCACTGAGGAGAGTTTACAAGCTTCACTGGGGCGAGTTTACAAGCTTCACTGAGGTGAGCTTACAAGCTTCACTGAGGAGAGTTTACAAGCTTCACTGAGGAGAGTTTACAAACTTCACTGAGGAGAGTTTACAAGCTTCACTGAGGAGAGTTTACAAGCTTCACTGAGGTGAGTTTACAGGCTTCACTGAGGAGAGATTACAAGCTTCACTGAGGAGAGTTTACAAGCTTCACTGAGGTGAGTTTACAAGCTTCACTGAGGAGAGTTTACAAGCTTCACTGAGAGTTTACAAGCTTCACTGAGGAAGTTTACAAGCTTCACTGGGGATTTACAAGCTTCACTGGGGAGAGTTTACAAGCTTCATTGGGGAGAGTTTACAAGCTTCACTGGGGAGAGTTTACAAGCTTCACTGAGGAGTTTACAAGCTTCACTGGGAGAGTTTGCAAGCTTCACTGGGGAGAGTTTACAAGCTTCACTGGGGTGAGTTTACAAGCTTCACTGGGGAGAGTTTACAAGCTTCACTGAGGAGTTTACAAGCTTCACTGGGGAGAGTTTGCAAGCTTTATTGAGGCGAGTTTACAAGCTTCAATAGGGAGAGTTTACAAGCTTCACTGGGGAGTTTACAAGCTTCACTGGGGAGTTTACAAGCTTCACTGGGGAGCTTACAAGCTTCACTGGGGAGTTTACAAGTTTCAATGGGGAGAGTTTGCAAGCTTCACTGGGGAGAGTTTACAAGCTTCACTGAGGCGAGTTTACAAGCTTCACTGAGGAGAGTTAAGCTTCACTGAGGAGAGTTTACAGGCTTCACTGGGGAGAGTTTGCAAGCTTCACTGGGGAGAGTTTGCAAGCTTCACTGGGGAGAGTTAAGCTTCACTGAGGAGAGTTTACAAGCTTCACTGAGGCGAGTTTACAAGCTTCACTGAGGTGAGCTTACAAGCTTCACTGAGGAGAGTTTACAAGCTTCACTGAGGAGAGTTTACAAGAGGAGAGTTTACAAGCTTCACTGAGGATAGTTTACAAGCTTCACTGGGGAGAGTTAAGCTTCACTGAGGAGAGTTTACAAGCTTCACTGAGGCAAGTTTACAAGCTTCACTGAGGTGAGCTTACAAGCTTCACTGAGGAGAGTTTACAAGCTTCACTGAACTTAGGCGAGTTTACAAGCTTCACTGAACTTAGGTGAGTTTACAAGCTTCACTGAGGTGAGTTTACAAGCTTCACTGAGGAGTTTACAAGCTTCACTGAGGTGAATTTACAAGCTTCACTGAGGAGAGTTTACAAGCTTCACTGGGGAGAGTTTACAAGCTTCACTGGGGAGTTTACAAGCTTCACTGGGGAGTTTACAAGATTCCCTCAGGTGAGTTTACAAGCTTCACTGGGGATTTACAAACTTCACTGGGGAGAGTTTACAAGCTCCACTGAGGAGAGTTTACAAGCTTCACTGAGGAGAGTTTACAAGAGGAGAGTTTACAAGCTTCACTGAGGATAGTTTACAAGCTTCACTGGGGAGAGTTAAGCTTCACTGAGGAGAGTTTACAAGCTTCACTGAGGCGAGTTTACAAGCTTCACTGAGGTGAGCTTACAAGCTTCACTGAGGAGAGTTTACAAGCTTCACTGAGGAGAGTTTACAAACTTCAATGAGGAGAGTTTACAAGCTTCACTGAGGAGAGTTTACAAGCTTCACTGGGGAGAGTTTACAAGCTCCACTGAGGAGAGTTTACACGCTTCACTGAGGAGAGTTTACAAGCTTCACTGAGGAGAGTTTACAAGCTTCACTGGGGAGAGTTTACAAGCTTCACTGAGGGAGTTTACAAGCTTCACTGGGGAGTTTACAAGCTTCACTGAGGAGAGTTTACAAGCTTCACTGGGAGTTTACAAGCTTCACTGAGGAAGTTAGTTACTGAGGAGAGTTTACAAGCTTCACTGAGAGCTTCATGGGAGAGTTTACAAGCTTCACTGAGGAGAGTTTACAAGCTTCACTGGGGAGAGTTAGCTTCACTGAGGAGAGTTTACAAGCTTCACTGAGGTGAGTTTACAAGCTTCACTGAGGAGAGTTTACAAGCTTCACTGAGGAGAGTTTACAAGCTTCACTGAGGAGAGTTTACAAGCTTCACTGAGGGAGTTTACAAGCTTCACGGAGTTTACAAGCTTCACTGAGGAGGTTACAAGCTTCACTGAGGAGAGTTTACAACTTCACTGAGGAGAGTTTACAAGCTTCACTGAGGAGAGTTTACAAGCTTCACTGAGGAGAGTTTACAAGCTTCACTGAGGAGAGTTTACAAGCTTCACTGAGGAGAGTTTACAAGCTTCACTGAGGAGAGTTTACAAGCTTCACTGAGGCGAGTTTACAAGCTTCACTGAGGTGAGCTTACAAGCTTCACTGAGGAGAGTTTACAAGCTTCACTGAGGAGAGTTTACAAGCTTCACTGAGGAGAGTTTACAAGCTTCACTGAGGAGAGTTTACAAGCTTCACTGAGGAGAGTTTACAAGCTTCACTGAGGAGAGTTTACAAGCTTCACTGAGGAGAGTTTACAAGCTTCACTGAGGAGAGTTTACAAGCTTCACTGGGGAGAGTTTACAAGCTTCACTGGGGAGTTTACAAGCTTCACTGGGGAGTTTACAAGCTTCACTGGGGATTTACAAACTTCACTGGGGAGAGTTTACAAGCTTCACTGAGGTGAGTTTACAGGCTTCACTGAGGAGAGTTTACAAGCTTCACTGAGGAGAGTTTACAAGCTTCACTGAGGTGAGTTTACAAGCTTCACTGAGGAGAGTTTACAAGCTTCACTGAGAGTTTACAAGCTTCACTGAGGAGAGTTTACAAGCTTCACTGGGGATTTACAAGCTTCACTGGGGAGAGTTTACAAGCTTCATTGGGGAGAGTTTACAAGCTTCACTGGGGAGAGTTTACAAGCTTCATAGGGAGTTTACAAGCTTCACTGAGGAGTTTTTCACTGAGGAGTTTACAAGCTTCACTGGAGAGTTTGCACGCTTCACTGGGGAGAGTTTACAAGCTTCACTGGGGTGAGTTTACAAGCTTCACTGGGGAGAGTTTACAAGCTTCACTGAGGAGTTTACAAGCTTCACTGGGGAGAGTTTGCAAGCTTCATTGAGGCGAGTTTACAAGCTTCAATAGGGAGAGTTTACAAGCTTCACTGGGGAGTTTACAAGCTTCACTGGGGAGTTTACAAGCTTCACTGGGGAGCTTACAAGCTTCACTGGGGAGTTTACAAGTTTCAATGGGGAGAGTTTGCAAGCTTCACTGGGGAGAGTTTACAAGCTTCACTGAGGCGAGTTTACAAGCTTCACTGAGGAGAGTTAAGCTTCACTGAGGAGAGTTTACAGGCTTCACTGGGGAGAGTTTGCAAGCTTCACTGAGGCGAATTTACAAGCTTCACAGAGGAGAGTTAAGCTTCACTGAGGAGAGTTTACAAGCTTCACTGGGGAGAGTTTGCACGCTTCACTGGGGAGAGTTTGCAAGCTTCACTGAGGCGAGTTTACAAGCTTCACTGGGGAGAGTTAAGCTTCACTGAGGAGAGTTTACAAGCTTCACTGAGGAGAGTTTACAAGCTTCACTGAGGGAGTTACAAGCTTCACTGAGGAGAGTTTACAAGCTTCACTGAGGTGAGCTTACAAGCTTCACTGAGGAGAGTTTACAAGCTTCACTGAGGAGAGTTTACAAGATTCACTGAGGAGAGTTTACAAGCTTCACTGAGGATAGTTTACAAGCTTCACTGGGGAGAGTTAAGCTTCACTGAGGAGAGTTTACAAGCTTCACTGAGGCGAGTTTACAAGCTTCACTGAGGTGAGCTTACAATCTTCACTGAGGAGAGTTTACAAGCTTCACTGAACTTAGGCGAGTTTACAAGCTTCACTGAACTTAGGCGAGTTTACAAGCTTCACTGAACTTAGGCGAGTTTACAAGCTTCACTGAGGAGTTTACAAGCTTCACTGAGGGGTTTACAAGCTTCACTGAGGAGAGTTTACAAGCTTCACTGAGGAGAGTTTACAAACTTCACTGAGGAGAGTTTACAAGCTTCACTGGGGAGAGTTTACAAGCTCCACTGAGGAGAGTTTACAAGCTTCACTGAGGTGAATTTACAAGCTTCACTGAGGAGAGTTTACAAGCTTCACTGAGGTGAACGTACAAGCTTCAATGGGGAGAGTTTACAAATTTCACTGAGGTGAACTTACAAGCTTCACTGGGGAGAGTTTGCAAGCTTCACTGAGGAGAGTTTACAAGCTTCACTGAGGAGTTTACAAGCTTCACTGGGGAGAGTTTGCAAGCTTCATTGAGGCGAGTTTACAAGCTTCAATAGGGAGAGTTTACAAGCTTCACTGGGGAGTTTACAAGCTTCACTGGGGAGTTTACAAGCTTCACTGGGGAGCTTACAAGCTTCACTGGGGAGTTTACAAGTTTCAATGGGGAGAGTTTGCAAGCTTCACTGGGGAGAGTTTACAAGCTTCACTGGGGAGAGTTTGCAAGCTTCACTGAGGCGAGTTTACAAGCTTCACTGAGGAGAGTTAAGCTTCACTGAGGAGAGTTTACAAGCTTCACTGGGGAGAGTTTGCAAGCTTCACTGGGGAGAGTTTACAAGCTTCACTGAGGCGAGTTTACAAGCTTCACTGAGGTGAGCTTACAAGCTTCACTGAGGAGAGTTTACAAGCTTCACTGAGGAGAGTTTACAAGAGGAGAGTTTACAAGCTTCACTGAGGATAGTTTACAAGCTTCACTGGGGAGAGTTAAGCTTCACTGAGGAGAGTTTACAAGCTTCACTGAGGCGAGTTTACAAGCTTCACTGAGGTGAGCTTACAAGCTTCACTGAGGAGAGTTTACAAGCTTCACTGAACTTAGGCGAGTTTACAAGCTTCACTGAACTTAGGCGAGTTTACAAGCTTCACTGAGGTGAGTTTACAAGCTTCACTGAGGAGTTTACAAGCTTCACTGAGGAGAGTTTACAAGCTTCACTGAGGAGAGTTTACAAGCTTCACTGAGGTGAGTTTACAAGCTTCACTGGGGAGAGTTTACAAGCTCCACTGAGGAGAGTTTACAAGCTTCACTGAGGTGAATTTACAAGCTTCACTGAGGAGAGTTTACAAGCTTCACTGAGGAGAGTTTACAAGCTTCACTGAGGAGAGTTTACAAGCTTCACTGGGGAGAGTTAAGCTTCACTGAGGAGAGTTTACAAGCTTCACTGAGGCGAGTTTACAAGCTTCACTGAGGTGAGCTTACAAGCTTCACTGAGGAGAGTTTACAAGCTTCAATGAGGAGAGTTTACAAGCTTCACTGAGGAGAGTTTACAAGCTTCACTGGGGAGAGTTTACAAGCTTCACTGAGGTGAATTTACAAGCTTCACTGAGGAGAGTTTACAAGCTTCACTGGGGAGAGTTTACAAGCTTCACTGGGGAGTTTACAAGCTTCACTGGGGAGTTTACAAGATTCCCTCAGGTGAGTTTACAAGCTTCACTGGGGATTTACAAACTTCACTGGGGAGAGTTTACAAGCTCCACTGAGGAGAGTTTACAAGCTTCACTGAGGTGAATTTACAAGCTTCACTGAGGAGAGTTTACAAGCTTCACTGAGGTGAACGTACAAGCTTCAATGGGGAGAGTTTACAAATTTCACTGAGGTGAACTTACAAGCTTCACTGGGGAGAGTTTGCAAGCTTCACTGAGGAGAGTTTACAAGCTTCACTGAGGAGTTTACAAGCTTCACTGGGGAGAGTTTGCAAGCTTCATTGAGGCGAGTTTACAAGCTTCAATAGGGAGAGTTTACAAGCTTCACTGGGGAGTTTACAAGCTTCACTGGGGAGTTTACAAGCTTCACTGGGGGAGAGTTTACAAGCTCCACTGAGGAGAGTTTACAAGCTTCACTGAGGTGAATTTACAAGCTTCACTGAGGAGAGTTTACAAGCTTCACTGAGGAGAGTTTACAAGCTTCACTGAGGAGAGTTTACAAGCTTCACTGGGGAGAGTTAAGCTTCACTGAGGAGAGTTTACAAGCTTCACTGAGGCGAGTTTACAAGCTTCACTGAGGTGAGCTTACAAGCTTCACTGAGGAGAGTTTACAAGCTTCACTGAGGAGAGTTTACAAACTTCAATGAGGAGAGTTTACAAGCTTCACTGAGGAGAGTTTACAAGCTTCACTGGGGAGAGTTTACAAGCTCCACTGAGGAGAGTTTACAAGCTTCACTGAGGTGAATTTACAAGCTTCACTGAGGAGAGTTTACAAGCTTCACTGGGGAGAGTTTACAAGCTTCACTGGGGAGTTTACAAGCTTCACTGGGGAGTTTACAAGCTTCACTGGGGATTTACAAACTTCACTGGGGAGAGTTTACAAGCTTCACTGAGGTGAGTTTACAGGCTTTCACTGAGGAGAGTTTACAAGCTTCACTGAGGAGAGTTTACAAGCTTCACTGAGGTGAGTTTACAAGCTTCACTGAGGAGAGTTTACAAGCTTCACTGAGAGTTTATAAGCTTCACTGAGGAGAGTTTACAAGCTTCACTGGGGATTTACAAGCTTCACTGGGGAGAGTTTACAAGCTTCATTGGGGAGAGTTTACAAGCTTCACTGGGGAGAGTTTACAAGCTTCATTGAGGAGAGTTTACAAGCTTCACTGAGGAGTTTACAAGCTTCACTGAGGAGTTTACAAGCTTCACTGGAGAGTTTGCACGCTTCACTGGGGAGAGTTTACAAGCTTCACTGGGGTGAGTTTACAAGCTTCACTGGGGAGAGTTTACAAGCTTCACTGAGGAGTTTACAAGCTTCACTGGGGAGAGTTTGCAAGCTTCATTGAGGCGAGTTTACAAGCTTCAATAGGGAGAGTTTACAAGCTTCACTGGGGAGTTTACAAGCTTCACTGGGGAGTTTACAAGCTTCACTGGGGAGCTTACAAGCTTCACTGGGGAGTTTACAAGTTTCAATGGGGAGAGTTTGCAAGCTTCACTGGGGAGAGTTTACAAGCTTCACTGAGGCGAGTTTACAAGCTTCACTGAGGAGAGTTAAGCTTCACTGAGGAGAGTTTACAGGCTTCACTGGGGAGAGTTTGCAAGCTTCACTGAGGCGAATTTACAAGCTTCACTGAGGAGAGTTAAGCTTCACTGAGGAGAGTTTACAAGCTTCACTGGGGAGAGTTTGCACGCTTCACTGGGGAGAGTTTGCAAGCTTCACTGAGGCGAGTTTACAAGCTTCACTGGGGAGAGTTAAGCTTCACTGAGGAGAGTTTACAAGCTTCACTGAGGCGAGTTTACAAGCTTCACTGAGGTGAGCTTACAAGCTTCACTGAGGAGAGTTTACAAGCTTCACTGAGGAGAGTTTACAAGCTTCACTGAGGAGAGTTTACAAGCTTCACTGAGGATAGTTTACAAGCTTCACTGGGGAGAGTTAAGCTTCACTGAGGAGAGTTTACAAGCTTCACTGAGGCGAGTTTACAAGCTTCACTGAGGTGAGCTTACAAGCTTCACTGAGGAGAGTTTACAAGCTTCACTGAGGAGAGTTTACAAGCTTCACTGAGGAGAGTTTACAAGCTTCACTGAGGATAGTTTACAAGCTTCACTGGGGAGAGTTAAGCTTCACTGAGGAGAGTTTACAAGCTTCACTGAGGCGAGTTTACAAGCTTCACTGAGGTGAGCTTACAAGCTTCACTGAGGAGAGTTTACAAGCTTCACTGAACTTAGGCGAGTTTACAAGCTTCACTGATAGGCGAGTTTACAAGCTTCACTGAGGTGAGTTTACAAGCTTCACTGAGGAGTTTACAAGCTTCACTGAGGAGTTTACAAGCTTCACTGAGGAGAGTTTACAAGCTTCACTGAGGAGAGTTTACAAGCTTCACTGAGGAGAGTTTACAAGCTTCACTGGGGAGAGTTTACAAGCTCCACTGAGGAGAGTTTACAAGCTTCACTGAGGTGAATTTACAAGCTTCACTGAGGAGAGTTTACAAGCTTCACTGAGGTGAACGTACAAGCTTCAATGGGGAGAGTTTACAAATTTCACTGAGGTGAACTTACAAGCTTCACTGGGGAGAGTTTGCAAGCTTCACTGAGGAGAGTTTACAAGCTTCACTGAGGAATTTACAAGCTTCACTGGGGAGAGTTTGCAAGCTTCATTGAGGCGAGTTTACAAGCTTCAATAGGGAGAGTTTACAAGCTTCACTGGGGAGTTTACAAGCTTCACTGGGGAGTTTACAAGCTTCACTGGGGAGCTTACAAGCTTCACTGGGGAGTTTACAAGTTTCAATGGGGAGAGTTTGCAAGCTTCACTGGGGAGAGTTTACAAGCTTCACTGGGGAGAGTTTACAAGCTTCACTGAGGCGAGTTTACAAGCTTCACTGAGGAGAGTTAAGCTTCACTGAGGAGAGTTTACAGGCTTCACTGGGGAGAGTTTGCAAGCTTCACTGGGGAGAGTTTACAAGCTTCACTGGGGAGAGTTAAGCTTCACTGAGGAGAGTTTACAAGCTTCACTGAGGCGAGTTTACAAGCTTCACTGAGGTGAGCTTACAAGCTTCACTGAGGAGAGTTTACAAGCTTCACTGAGGAGAGTTTACAAGAGGAGAGTTTACAAGCTTCACTGAGGATAGTTTACAAGCTTCACTGGGGAGAGTTAAGCTTCACTGAGGAGAGTTTACAAGCTTCACTGAGGCGAGTTTACAAGCTTCACTGAGGTGAGCTTACAAGCTTCACTGAGGAGAGTTTACAAGCTTCACTGAGGAGAGTTTACAAGCTTCACTGAGGAGAGTTTACAAGCTTCACTGAGGAGAGTTTACAAGCTTCACTGAGGAGTTTACAAGCTTCACTGAGGAGAGTTTACAAGCTTCACTGAGGAGAGTTTACAAGCTTCACTGAGGAGAGTTTACAAGCTTCACTGAGGTGAGTTTACAAGCTTCACTGAGGAGAGTTTACAAGCTTCACTGAGGAGAGTTTACAAGAGGAGAGTTTACAAGCTTCACTGAGGATAGTTTACAAGCTTCACTGGGGAGAGTTAAGCTTCACTGAGGAGAGTTTACAAGCTTCACTGAGGCGAGTTTACAAGCTTCACTGAGGTGAGCTTACAAGCTTCACTGAGGAGAGTTTACAAGCTTCACTGAACTTAGGCGAGTTTACAAGCTTCACTGAACTTAGGCGAGTTTACAAGCTTCACTGAGGTGAGTTTACAAGCTTCACTGAGGAGTTTACAAGCTTCACTGAGGAGAGTTTACAAGCTTCACTGAGGAGAGTTTACAAGCTTCACTGAGGAGAGTTTACAAGCTTCACTGGGGAGTTTACAAGCTTCACTGGGGAGTTTACAAGCTTCACTGAGGTGAGTTTACAAGCTTCACTGGGGATTTACAAGCTCACTGGGAGAGTTTACAAGCTTCACTGAGGAGAGTTTACAAGCTTCACTGAGGAGAGTTTACAAGAGGAGAGTTTACAAGCTTCACTGAGGAGAGTTTACAAGCTTCACTGGGGAGAGTTAAGCTTCACTGAGGAGAGTTTACAAGCTTCACTGAGGCGAGTTTACAAGCTTCACTGAGGTGAGCTTACAAGCTTCACTGAGGAGAGTTTACAAGCTTCACTGAGGAGAGTTTACAAACTTCAATGAGGAGAGTTTACAAGCTTCACTGAGGAGAGTTTACAAGCTTCACTGGGGAGAGTTTACAAGCTTCACTGAGGTGAATTTACAAGCTTCACTGAGGAGAGTTTACAAGCTTCACTGGGGAGAGTTTACAAGCTTCACTGGGGAGTTTACAAGCTTCACTGGGGAGTTTACAAGATTCCCTCAGGTGAGTTTACAAGCTTCACTGGGGATTTACAAACTTCACTGGGGAGAGTTTACAAGCTCCACTGAGGAGAGTTTACAAGCTTCACTGAGGTGAATTTACAAGCTTCACTGAGGAGAGTTTACAAGCTTCACTGAGGTGAACGTACAAGCTTCAATGGGGAGAGTTTACAAATTTCACTGAGGTGAACTTACAAGCTTCACTGGGGAGAGTTTGCAAGCTTCACTGAGGAGAGTTTACAAGCTTCACTGAGGAGTTTACAAGCTTCACTGGGGAGAGTTTGCAAGCTTCATTGAGGCGAGTTTACAAGCTTCAATAGGGAGAGTTTACAAGCTTCACTGGGGAGTTTACAAGCTTCACTGGGGAGTTTACAAGCTTCACTGGGGGAGAGTTTACAAGCTCCACTGAGGAGAGTTTACAAGCTTCACTGAGGTGAATTTACAAGCTTCACTGAGGAGAGTTTACAAGCTTCACTGAGGAGAGTTTACAAGCTTCACTGAGGAGAGTTTACAAGCTTCACTGGGGAGAGTTAAGCTTCACTGAGGAGAGTTTACAAGCTTCACTGAGGCGAGTTTACAAGCTTCACTGAGGTGAGCTTACAAGCTTCACTGAGGAGAGTTTACAAGCTTCACTGAGGAGAGTTTACAAACTTCAATGAGGAGAGTTTACAAGCTTCACTGAGGAGAGTTTACAAGCTTCACTGGGGAGAGTTTACAAGCTCCACTGAGGAGAGTTTACAAGCTTCACTGAGGTGAATTTACAAGCTTCACTGAGGAGAGTTTACAAGCTTCACTGGGGAGAGTTTACAAGCTTCACTGGGGAGTTTACAAGCTTCACTGGGGAGTTTACAAGCTTCACTGGGGATTTACAAACTTCACTGGGGAGAGTTTACAAGCTTCACTGAGGTGAGTTTACAGGCTTTCACTGAGGAGAGTTTACAAGCTTCACTGAGGAGAGTTTACAAGCTTCACTGAGGTGAGTTTACAAGCTTCACTGAGGAGAGTTTACAAGCTTCACTGAGAGTTTATAAGCTTCACTGAGGAGAGTTTACAAGCTTCACTGGGGATTTACAAGCTTCACTGGGGAGAGTTTACAAGCTTCATTGGGGAGAGTTTACAAGCTTCACTGGGGAGAGTTTACAAGCTTCATTGAGGAGAGTTTACAAGCTTCACTGAGGAGTTTACAAGCTTCACTGAGGAGTTTACAAGCTTCACTGGAGAGTTTGCACGCTTCACTGGGGAGAGTTTACAAGCTTCACTGGGGTGAGTTTACAAGCTTCACTGGGGAGAGTTTACAAGCTTCACTGAGGAGTTTACAAGCTTCACTGGGGAGAGTTTGCAAGCTTCATTGAGGCGAGTTTACAAGCTTCAATAGGGAGAGTTTACAAGCTTCACTGGGGAGTTTACAAGCTTCACTGGGGAGTTTACAAGCTTCACTGGGGAGCTTACAAGCTTCACTGGGGAGTTTACAAGTTTCAATGGGGAGAGTTTGCAAGCTTCACTGGGGAGAGTTTACAAGCTTCACTGAGGCGAGTTTACAAGCTTCACTGAGGAGAGTTAAGCTTCACTGAGGAGAGTTTACAGGCTTCACTGGGGAGAGTTTGCAAGCTTCACTGAGGCGAATTTACAAGCTTCACAGAGGAGAGTTAAGCTTCACTGAGGAGAGTTTACAAGCTTCACTGGGGAGAGTTTGCACGCTTCACTGGGGAGAGTTTGCAAGCTTCACTGAGGCGACTTTACAAGCTTCACTGGGGAGAGTTAAGCTTCACTGAGGAGAGTTTACAAGCTTCACTGAGGCGAGTTTACAAGCTTCACTGAGGTGAGCTTACAAGCTTCACTGAGGAGAGTTTACAAGCTTCACTGAGGAGAGTTTACAAGCTTCACTGAGGAGAGTTTACAAGCTTCACTGAGGATAGTTTACAAGCTTCACTGGGGAGAGTTAAGCTTCACTGAGGAGAGTTTACAAACTTCACTGAGGCGAGTTTACAAGCTTCACTGAGGTGAGCTTACAAGCTTCACTGAGGAGAGTTTACAAGCTTCACTGAGGAGAGTTTACAAGCTTCACTGAGGAGAGTTTACAAGCTTCACTGAGGATAGTTTACAAGCTTCACTGGGGAGAGTTAAGCTTCACTGAGGAGAGTTTACAAGCTTCACTGAGGCGAGTTTACAAGCTTCACTGAGGTGAGCTTACAAGCTTCACTGAGGAGAGTTTACAAGCTTCACTGAACTTAGGCGAGTTTACAAGCTTCACTGAACTTAGGCGAGTTTACAAGCTTCACTGAGGTGAGTTTACAAGCTTCACTGAGGAGTTTACAAGCTTCACTGAGGAGTTTACAAGCTTCACTGAGGAGAGTTTACAAACTTCACTGAGGAGAGTTTACAAGCTTCACTGAGGAGAGTTTACAAGCTTCACTGGGGAGAGTTTACAAGCTCCACTGAGGAGAGTTTACAAGCTTCACTGATGTGAATTTACAAGCTTCACTGAGGAGAGTTTACAAGCTTCACTGAGGTGAACGTACAAGCTTCAATGGGGAGAGTTTACAAATTTCACTGAGGTGAACTTACAAACTTCACTGGGGAGAGTTTGCAAGCTTCACTGAGGAGAGTTTACAAGCTTCACTGAGGAATTTACAAGCTTCACTGGGGAGAGTTTGCAAGCTTCATTGAGGCGAGTTTACAAGCTTCAATAGGGAGAGTTTACAAGCTTCACTGGGGAGTTTACAAGCTTCACTGGGGAGTTTACAAGCTTCACTGGGGAGCTTACAAGCTTCACTGGGGAGTTTACAAGTTTCAATGGGGAGAGTTTGCAAGCTTCACTGGGGAGAGTTTACAAGCTTCACTGGGGAGAGTTTGCAAGCTTCACTGAGGCGAGTTTACAAGCTTCACTGAGGAGAGTTAAGCTTCACTGAGGAGAGTTTACAGGCTTCACTGGGGAGAGTTTGCATGCTTCACTGGGGAGAGTTTGCAAGCTTCACTGGGGAGAGTTAAGCTTCACTGAGGAGAGTTTACAAGCTTCACTGAGGCGAGTTTACAAGCTTCACTGAGGTGAGCTTACAAGCTTCACTGAGGAGAGTTTACAAGCTTCACTGAGGAGAGTTTACAAGAGGAGAGTTTACAAGCTTCACTGAGGATAGTTTACAAGCTTCACTGGGGAGAGTTAAGCTTCACTGAGGAGAGTTTACAAGCTTCACTGAGGCGAGTTTACAAGCTTCACTGAGGTGAGCTTACAAGCTTCACTAAGGAGAGTTTACAAGCTTCACTGAACTTAGGCGAGTTTACAAGCTTCACTGAACTTAGGCGAGTTTACAAGCTTCACTGAGGTGAGTTTACAAGCTTCACTGAGGAGTTTACAAGCTTCACTGAGGAGAGTTTACAAGCTTCACTGAGGAGAGTTTACAAACTTCACTGAGGAGAGTTTACAAGCTTCACTGAGGAGAGTTTACAAGCTTCACTGGGGAGAGTTTACAAGCTCCACTGAGGAGAGTTTACAAGCTTCACTGAGGTGAATTTACAAGCTTCACTGAGGAGAGTTTACAAGCTTCACTGAGGTGAACTTACAAGCTTCAATGGGGAGAGTTTACAAATTTCACTGAGGTGAACTTACAAGCTTCACTGGGGAGAGTTTGCAAGCTTCACTGAGGAGAGTTTACAAACTTCCCTCAGGTGAATTTACAAGCTTCACTCAGCTAAATTTACAAGAATATATGCAAAATGTTATATTTCCGTCTCCAGAATCTGAGAAATTTATGTGACATCGTTAACATAACCGTCACACCTCCCTGTCCTATTCCAAAGAATTTCTTACCTTTTCTTCACCCCTCACTATCATATTTCTATGACACGCCTCTGCAAGCTGATTGACCAATGCTTGAAAATGCTCATTCTTTGCAACAAAGTCGGTTTCACAGTTAACCTGAAAACATAAAATACAATTTATTTCAAAATCTCGCCACAAAATGAAAGAAATTTGAAACAGATGGTATGTATAGTACTTTCATTAACAACTCAAGTGTCGTTGGGTTTAAAGCGACATTACATCGCAAAAAGCAAATAAAATGCATTCAATAAAGTATATTTGTGATCTACAAACTTTCAAAAATTAAAAAGTAGGATTTCATATAACGCTCCTGAATTGACGTTTGTTTGTCATCGGAGTCAATACTAAATGCGAGATAATGTCGTTTAAAGATAATTTAACTAAGACTAGTCTACAAATAAATATGCATAGGCACACATGTGAGATTTAACGGTAAATCTGTACGATAAATCGTGTTATTCAGGACACACAAGTTGTATTACGCATTAATGTCGACCCTATTTACATTATTTTGTTGTGTCAACAAACCGAGTATACGACGTTTGTTTATTAGTTGAAATATTCAGCTTTGAGGCAAACATTTGGGGGAAAATTATGCAATACAATAGGAAATTACATTCTGCAGACATTTGCGTTTTCACTAATGTAGTGTCGCTTTAAAAGCATACTGTAAACCTTGAATTTGAGATGATCCGTAGTCCAGTGGTAACACGCTGGACTGGTAATCCAGGAATCGCAGGTTCGATCCCCCCATCTGACCCTAATAAAAATTAACAGTCTTTCGGATGGGACTTAACAGAGGTCTTTGTGTCGGTGCTTTACACCGTGCACGTAAAAGAACCAGAAGAGACTCTGGAATGGGTCTCTTGTCTGTATCATTGAACTATCCTCCAAAAATCTAAAATGACTAAGGCGTCGCTCATATGGTCAACCGGTAGTGACGATAAATAAAGATATACAAATATGAATTTCTCAAAACTAATGCAATATCAAATTCATCTTGTCATATGAAAGTTCTCCATCACCTACTGACGATAAAACCCAAATTAAAGGAGAAACATACGAGTCATCCTCGCTTACTCCAACGAGGCCCCGTGACATGGACCTGTCTTGTACTCACCTCTACAACAGTAACTGCGGAGTCGTCCTTGCTTACTCCAACTAGGCCCTGTGACATGGGCCTGTCTTGTATTCACCTCTACAATAGTAACTGCGGAGTCGTCCTCGCTTACTCCAACTAGGCCCTGTGACATGGGCCTGTCTTGTACTCACCTCTACAATAGTAACTGCAGAGTCGTCCTCGATTACTCCAACTAGGCCCTGTGACATGGGCCTGTCTTGTAGTTTTCCTGCCTTAGCCCAGCCTTCTTTTTGCGCTTCTTCTCTCATCCATACCTCGGCCTAAGTATAAATGTAACCAGAATATTTGAAACATCACCAAATCTCAAAGAATATTGTGGACATTTAATAAATCAAGCAAACTCTTATTTTAAATATATACTCACTTATATAAATTCTACTTAACACGTGTATAAATTCTGCTTAACATAAAAGTTCAATAAAAAGCGCCACTTTGTTTTTGTGGTTTAAAGTCACACCGACAGTTTAGGTCATAAGGTGACTCTCCAGCTATTATTGGTGGAAGAAGACACCGGGTGACCCCCCCCCCTCCGGTGTAGTATTTCAGGCACGGACAGGCACCCAGGTAAAACCACTGACATTCCACAAGTCAGTTAGACAGCTTTCTCACATGAAAGAATTTGACAGTGTCTATCGCCAATTGTGATAAAAAACAACAACAACAGGGCTGTACAAATCCTATCGCCCGACGCCCGGGACAAGTCGAAAATTACGGCGGACAAGTGGCTAATTTCAAAACGTTAGTCCCGGACAAGTGGCTAATTTCAAAACGTTAGTCCCGGACAAGTGGCTAATTTCAAAACGTTAGTCCCGGACAAGTGGCTAATTTCAAAACGTTAGTCCCGGACAAGTGGCTAATTTCAAAACGTTAGTCCCGGACAAGTGGCTAATTTCAAAACGTTAGTCCCGGACAAGTGGCTAATTTCAAAACGTTAGTCCCGGACAAGTGGCTAATTTCAAAACGTTAGTCCCGGACAAGTGGCTAATTTCAAAACGTTAGTCCCGGACAAGTGGCTAATTTCAAAACGTTAGTCCCGGACAAGTGGCTAATTTCAAAACGTTAGTCCCGGACAAGTGGCTAATTTCAAAACGTTAGTCCCGGACAAGTGGCTAATTTCAAAACGTTAGTCCCGGACAAGTGGCCTTTTTCAAAAATCATAATAATCTTTTTTGACAGAAAATCGAAAAAAACCCAGAAAATCTATCTTTCGCCAAAAAACGGATGAATTACCGCGGTAGAAATCCAATGAAACACCGTGTACGCGTGTTGTGAGATCACGTGATCATTCGATTGCGAATGTAAACAATGCGATGAACTGTGAAAACACTCGCTAATTTAAAGATTAAGAGTGGACATACATAATAGATGAATGAGGCCTGATTGGGTTGATTTGTTATGATGGACGCGTGCTACAAACGTGGGCAATTAATGTGGCCTGATTACCATTACAGACTGCAAACACTGATTGATATTCGCCGATACATGCGTCAATTCTGTCTTTTTTGCCGAGGCGCAGAAAATGTCACTATTTTTAAAAAGGTATGTTGTGTTTTTTAATTTCATGATATAATTAGAGCAATTAAAGTTCAAGATCAGCCAACCGTTATGATTTACTCAATTTTATATAGAAATATACTGTAAATAACGGTAAGCCTTTTTTCTCAACCACCCAACTGAATAATGACATCAACCACGCGTTTTGACCCTAACCCTGGGCGGAGCAAGTGATGAAGGCGTTCTTTATGCGTGGTTGATACTATATTCTGATCGGCTGGTTGAGATAAAGATTTTACGGTAAATAACTATCGGACTCTGCACATTTCGTCCATATTAATTATTCTATTAAACTGCGCTGCCGTGTTAAGATCAATATGAGTTCACTTAAATTCTTTAGTTCTAAACGGAAAAGTGAAGATGAAAGTGAAAGTGGGGAGACTAAAAAGAACACACTGAGTATTGAATGAGTACACTCACTGATGATTCCATTTTGAATTCATAATTATGTAGTGATATGCATGTATATTTGCAGGTTCCAGAACTTCAACGAGAAACCACTGAAGTCCTTCCAGGCCCTGGACTACAGGTCCGTCCCAAGTGAGCGACATCAGCTGGCCAGCCACGGAAAAGAAGATCTACAGGACATCCTGAACCATATGATGGCTGTGTTCCCTGAGGCTAGTCACAGCCAGATTCAGATGGAGTATGTGCAGTTGAAGATGCTTATGAGGCAACAGCAGCAGAGCAGTGAGGTGCCTGTTAGTGAGGTGTACGCCAGACTATTTAGGACCAGCCAGAGTGCCATTAAGTGAACTGAAGAGAACTGGGCCTTCTCTGCAAGACTTTGATGCTGAGAAGGCCACCAGGCAGTGGCTTGCCTGTGGCAAAGGCGGTCGTCATGTCCACGGGCATAAGTGTTAAGAAATGTGTGTGACCGGTGTTGTAAATAATTATTATTAGTTTATGTGTAATAATGATTCTTTATTTATTTAGATAATTTATGTAAATAAGAGTAAAAACTGAATTACATCATCATGATCTTGTCTCTGTCTCAATTAGCCTATACGTAAAGATACATATGATATCACATTTTTAATTGCTGTTTTGGCAAAATATTATAGGACAAGTGGCATCCTGGTCAGGACAAGTGGCTTTTTGAAAGTCACTTGTCCTGGACAAGTGGCCTTGAAAAATATTTGTACAGCCCTGTGCTAAATTTTGTGATTTGTTTTGTCAAATACATGGCTTCAAATATTTATCTGGGAACTATATGGCTCTTAGTTGGCACCAGGTTGTATAAAGTGGCTCCAGTGTTTCCAATTGGCAACAAAAGTGGTATAGACAAAAATTCAGACAGAGGGAGCCCTGGACTCCCACAGTGGGATTCGAACCTACAGCAGTGAGGGTAAGTGATTTGAAGTCAATGAACATAAGCACTTCGCTTTAGTGAATCTGTTTCAATTGACAACACACATGAAATGGAAAGAGAGCCCAACCCTGACTCCTACTTCTGGGGGCACCACTTCTCCCTTAAATATTTTTTTTTTTACAATTTTCATACAAAATTTTGTCCAGTAAGATACACTGGCTCATTATAAAGCAATCATTCTATTCAAATGTTGTATTTAATGGTCATACTGTGCATTTTAACCATATTTTGTTGAAATTTATTAAATAACACTTTCTCACTTCCCACACATTCTGGCCTAGAATGAACCCCGTAAATTTATAAATTTCAGTCCCATTCCCAATTTCGAGTGTTGACAATACTTAGTAATACCTGTTTAGCATCATTGTTGAACTGTTGCAGTGCCTTCTTACAGTTCAGCATAGGGTAACCAGTCTTCTTACGGAGCTTGCTCAACAGAGCTTTATCAACCTTTACCTGGACATCCGCCTGCGCCGACAATAGGCGAACGGACAGCCGTGCTGCCGACCAACATCGCAGTCTTGTTAAACCTGTAGTAGGACGTTATTATACAATGTACATCCATGAAATCTGATTGGATAATCTCTCTATACATGTGGAAGTCGTGATAGCGTGGTCTTTTCACGTTCGCTTCAGGTGAGAACGATCCAGAGTTCGAGCCCCGCTGGAGCAGTTACAATTGTGCCCTTAGGCAAGACATTTAAATTCCATATTGCCTCTTGGGTATCAATATAGACAGTATAATAGATCCTTGTGCATTGCTGCGGCTAGCGAAAATGGGCAAAATACCCCCAATTTAAAAGAGCTGCCTGACCATGAAGGAGAAGAGTCTCCAAAACCATTGTTGTTTCATAAGAAAGATTAGACATGTATTAACAAATGGTGTGAGTTTAAAGTTGGAGGGTAAGTGTTGCCAAGGTCAAAGGTCACAAAGAATTTCGGTGTTTTTTCAATATTATTTGTCTGGAACCAAGTTTAGACCCTTGCCAATTATTTATTAAATGAGTCGGGGCTCTATCCTTCCTTGGGGGTAACAACATGACTGTATAATACACATGTATATGCAATATGAAGCCTTTTTTGATTATCAACCATGATTTTGGGGGGTCTTAAAATGGAATTTAATTTGATCGACGGACAAACTTGGTGTTTTGAGCTGCCTGTAGAAAGAAAGGGGGATGAGATACACTTGTTTTGAGGCCAGTTTTAGGTTATTTGGGTAAAAGTTACCCTAGGTACCACTTTCCAGCTTTGTATCTTATTTCAAAGGTCCTCTAATGGGCATTTCAAAACGCAAAATATTCAACAACGCGAATCGCGCACACTTTAAGGGGGGTAACATCCAAACTTTGAAGAGCCATAATTCCGAAACGACTTGGGAGTTGGAATTTTATATTTTGCATGTGTTTATTATACCCATAGATGTATATTAGAAATGAAGTTCAGCCAAATCTGAGAGGTGACCCGTACCAATTTTCAGAATTTTGGTTGATTTGACACGGAATGACCCTCTTCTCTCTTCCTAGTGGCGATGGATTCCATAAGGAATGAGGTCTTACAACTTATATTAATCACTCTCGAGACCTCATTCCTTATGGAATCTATCGCCACAAGGGAGAGAGAAGAGGTATGTGGAATTTAAATGTCTTGCCTAAGGGCACAATCGTAACGGCTCCAGCGGGGCTCGAACTCTGGGTCATTCTCACCTGAACGTGCTACCACTGCGCTGTCACAACTTCCACAAGACCATGCTGTTTTAATTCCTTATGGAATCTATCTATCTCCATGAGGGAGAGAGAAGAGACAACGTGTAATTTTAAATGCCTTGCCTAAGGCCAACAAGGGCACAACCATAATGGCTCCAGCAGGACTCACACGGGACCTTTCGCGAACGTGGTACCACGACTTCCATTAAGTTGGTAGACTAGTTGGGTCACTAACTTTTCCACTCTTAGTCTCTATGAGTGGCGTCAGTGGTCCAGTGTCGGATTTGGAATCGAACGGTCCCGGGTTCGATACTCGGTCAGGCCACGTATGTAGTGTCATTGAGCAAGCCACCTCACACACATATGCTTAGTACTGGTTAATCGCTTAGGTCGGCTAAGTACTGGTTAATCGCTTAGGTCGGCTAAGCCTGCCCAGGAAAACATGTCTAAGTCCCCTCGAGGGGTTTGACATTAAAGGAACATACATGTATGAGTCTTCGCTTGGTCATTATCAGATTATATGACCTTGCCCTTGGGCAAGAGGTCTCGCACATACTTGCTTGGTATTGCACAAGTTATTTCACGAAATACATGTACATCTATAGGTCCCCGCAAACGGTCTCACATATTAGCACATTAATAAAGTTAAGTTGCATAATTGAATGTAGCAAGTGGGTGGGGTAAGGCTTATGCAATGCCAAGGTAACATGTTGTGGTGTACCAAACCATGCATACGTGTGCAACAGAAACAGAAACAATAAATTTGAAGACATCAATAATAGATTTGAGACGCAATATTTTTTGGCGACAGTGTGCACTTTGGGCATTGCCATTCGATAAACATGTATCACATTTCTTTAAAAAAATATAACAAATTTACCGGTTAGCATGACAGGTGGAAAAACTTACTATGACACCGTAACGGGTCAGGCTAAAACGCAGACACTTATGCAGACGATATGTATTATATAGGAAAACAGACAACACGGATCTGTAGTCCAGTGGTTGTATGTATGTATGTTCCATTAATGTCAAACCCCTTGCGGGGACCTAGACATGTTTTCCTGGGCAGACTTAGCCGACCTAAGTGGTTAACCAGTACGAAGCAATGTGTGTGAGGTGCCTTGCTCAATGACACTACATACGTGGCCTGATCGAGTATCGAACCCGCCACCGCTCAATTCCAAATCCGACGCTCTACCACTGGACGCCACTAACACGATGGACTGGTAATCCAGGGATCACAGGTTGGATCCCACCTATGACCCTAATAAATTAACAGTCTTTCAAATGGGACTTTAAACCGAGGTCTTGTGTTGGTGCTTTACACTGTGCACGTAAAAGAACCAGAGGTGACTCTGGAATGGGTCTCTGTCTGTATCATGTATGTATGTTCCATTAATGTCAAACCCCTTGCGTGACCTAGACATGTTTTCTTGGGCCGACCTAAGTGGTTAACCAGTACTAAGCAATGTGTGTGAGGTGCCTTGCTCAATGACACTACATACGTGGCCTGACCGAGTATCGAACCTGGGACCGCTCGATTCCAAATCAGACGCTCTACCACTGGACCACGGAAGCCACACAATTGAGCTATCCTCCAAAAATCTAAAATGACTAATCTCTTCAGGAGGCGTCGCTCATATGGGCAACCGGTAGCGCCGATAAATAAACGTAAAAACACACACAAAGGTATATAGTGATATTGGAAAACACAGACAAAAGGAACATATAGAGAAAACACAGACCAGTTGAACATAAAACAAATTTATCTCTTTCATTGCAGACACATTGAATATATAGAGAAAACGTAGAGAATTATAGTAAAATTGTTTTATTTGTTGCATAGAGAACATGCAGACAAGTTGAAAATAGTGTAATATATTTAATGCGTCTGCAGTTTTTTGTTTTTTTATACTTTATTTATTTTACAACGATTGCGAAGCAAGTTTTAACAACTTATATTAATCACTGTCGTTGGCTCGGATGAAAGCGTTAATGTGGTCATTCATGTGGGAGGAAACCGGAGTACCCGGAGAAAACCCACCTGTCCGATCTGGCAACCATCGTACCATCTCATATACTTCCCTGTCCGAGGATCGAATCCGGGTCGCATTGGTGAGAAGCGAGCGCGCTAACCACTGCGCTAATCTGCAGTTACCAGCTAATATCGCTCTTGTACAATTGTCTTATCAAAAAGCTTATGAGATTACGATCCGGTTAAAGGCACAAACGACCTACTTTCAAATCTCACAAAACGAATGCAATCGCACTTGCTTGGATTTCCTCCCACCCCTCTCACCTGGCCACTAACTCGATCATGTCTTTAACCTCGTCAAATACAAACCACAGGGATTAGTTTATACAAATTTATTTTAGCTCGATTGCGAAACAAGTTATTTCAACTTATTTAAATCACTCTCGAGACCTCATTCCTGGTGGAATCCATTGCCACGAGGGAGAGAGATGAGGCAACGTTGAATTTAAATGCCTTGCCTAAGGGCACAATCGTAACGGCTCCAGTGGGGCTCGAACTCCGGACCTTTCGCGAACACGCATCCAATGCGCTATCACGACTTCCACGTACCACATGGATTCATCTATACAATGCAACCCAGATATACATGTTAATTAGAGTCCGTAGGCACATATAACATCAACAACATAAGCTATCTATACCTTTGACCGACCCCTAAATGTGCCGGATCCCTATGATACAATTATACATTTTATATCCAAATGACACATCAACAAAATTAACATAAACTATGCATTAGTTAACCATTGTATCGTAAATTACGGTACTTGGTCAGGTGTTTAAAGCGACACTACCTTGCAAACAGCACCAATTTTTTCCCCCAGTAAACAAGGTTTGTACGTGATCTACACAACTCGTAAAAGTGAAACTAGGAGTTGCCGAAACAGTTTATAAATAAATAAAAAACAAAGTTCTTACAACTTATACTAATCACTCTCAAGAACTCATTCCTGATGGAATCGAACGCCACGAGGGAGGGAGAAGAGGCAACGTGGAATTCAAATGTCCTGCCTAAGGGCACAATCGTAATGTCCGACCAATTTCATGTTGACATCACGTCACTGAACACGTAGCACTATCTCTAAACAATGGTCTCATTTTTAAACTTTATTTATTACAACGATTGCGAAGCAAGTTCTAACAACATTTATTAATCACCCTCGTTGGCGCGGATGAAAGCGTAAATTTTTATGTGGTCATTCATGTGGGAGGAAACCGGAGTGCCCAGAGAAAACCCACCTGTCCTATCTGGCAACCACCGTACCATCTCACATACTTCCCGAACCAGGATTGCATTGGTGCGAAGCGAGCATGCTAACCACTGCGCTAATCGGACAGTTAGTCTCATGTGATTATCTGCAATCTATCATGTCTACATCTTCACGAGGCGTTCGACATTAGAGGAGGATAGATAGTCTAGTAGAATCAAATAGGTCATTTAACAAAGCACATATCATGTATCAATTGTTGATAGCTCTTAACCCTTTCCCTCATAGAAGCACCTCTTGACGCCATTACCAATACGACATACATTAACCCTTTCCCTCATAGAAGCACCTCTTGATGCCATTACCAATACGACATACATTAACCCTTTCCCTCATAGAAGCACCTCTTGATGCCATTACCAATACAACATACATTAACCCTTTCCCTCACAGAAGCACCTCTTGATGCCATTACCAATACAACATACATTAACCCTTTCCCTCATAGAAGCACCTCTTGACGCCATTAAAAATACGACATACATTAACCCATTCCCTCATAGAAGCACCTCTTGATGCCATTACCAATATGACATACATTAACCCTTTCCCTCATAGAAGCACCTCTTGACGCCATTACCAATACGACATACATTAACCCTTTCCCTCATAGAAGCACCTCTTGACGCCATTACCAATACGACATACATTGACAATGTAGTAGCCAAACCAATGTTCTTAATAAAGACCAGAATATCATGTAGTCCCAGTAATATCTATGGAGGTGGGATAGATATGGTGACTACTTATCCACTGCATGTTAGCTAAATGGCTGTCGTTTGTATGGAGATATAATAGTATATTAACCTAAATCTCTATGTAGTCCCAGTAATATCTATGGATGTGGGATAGATATGGTGACTACTTATCCACTGCATGTTAGCTAAATGGCTGTAGTTTGTATGGAGATATAATAGTATATTAACCTAAATCTCTATGAAGTCTCAGTAATATCTATGGAGGTGGGATAGATATGGCGACTACTTATCAACTGCATGATAGCTAAATGGCTGTCATTTGTATGGAGATACAATAGTATATTAACCTAAATATCATGTAGTCCCAGTAATATCTATGGATGTGGGATAGATATGGCGACTACTTATCCACTGCATGATAGCTAAATGGCTGTCATTTGTATGGAGATATAATAGTATATTAACCTAAATCTCTATGAAGTCTCAGTAATATCTATGGAGGTGGGATAGATATGGCGACTACTTATCAACTGCATGATAGCTAAATGGCTGTCATTTGTATGGAGATACAATAGTATATTAACCTAAATATCATGTAGTCCCAGTAATATCTATGGATGTGGGATAGATATGGCGACTACTTATCCACTGCATGATAGCTAAATGGCTGTCATTTGTATGGAGATATAATAGTATATTAACCTAAATATCATGTAGTCCCAGTAATATTTATGCAGGTGGCATAGATATGGCGACTACTTATCCACTGCATGATAGCTAAATGGCTGTCGTTTGTATGGAGATATAATAGTATATTAACCTAAATCTCTATGTAGTCCCAGTAATATCTATGGAGGTGGGATAGATATGGTGACTACTTATCCACTGCATGATAGCTAAATGGCTGTCGTTTGTATGGAGATATAATAGTATATTAACCTAAATCTCTATGAAGGAAAGAGTTAAATGCTCTCAATGCGCTTAATTTTATATATCGGACACGTACATATAGTAACATTCCAAAAACAGATGAGCAAAGTTGTCAATCTACGACCACTAACATACCCGATAAGCCTGGTTTACTAGCGGGTCTCATTTGTCTCGAGATAATTTGTGGTGTACATGCCATCTAAAAATAACTTGTGCTCGAGTAGAGCAGTTATTTCGAAAAGCCGAAATAAACAAATGGAGTCAAAGCGAGACATCTGGGAGTATGTACTTGATTTTACGCGTTTTTAAAATTAGAGTTTTAGATATTTTGGTCATCAGGCGCGTAGCTAGGCTTACGCATGTACGCACGTGCGTAAGATTTATTTTGACAGTTCCTGAAAATGAAATCAATGCAATAAAAACTGGATCGTAAGTGGGGGGACACTGACATTGATTAAACACAAGAAAGCAGACATGAACAAATGCCAACAGATATTGATTGTAGCTGATGTTCATAGTAGGCAAAAGTCACTTGAGAGCATATAGCGGGGGGGGGGGGGGAAATCTCCGGGTCGAGCATGCCCCCGGACCCCCCTAAGATGGTGCGTACACCATATTTAAGGCCTAACTACGCGCCTGGTCATAATTCGAAATATCGAAAATAATATTTGTATTTACATTATTGATAGTTAAATAAAACATGCATGGTTTGCCCCGATCTCTTAGCGCCGCAATTAATTCCTACGAGTCAGAATTAAACACTATGTTTTATTCGCCAAACAATAACTGATTGACAAATTTATTTCTTAACCCTTTCAACACCACAGACCTCTAAACAGGCTTACAAAAAGTGTAGATCCAGATGAGCCGGCTCGTGACGAGCCGTCTCATCAGGATCTGCACTTTTTGCCAGTAATATTACTATTTTTAGACAAAATTACCCATTTTGATAAATGAACTGGTCGAAATGTAATTTTCTGATTAATTTATTGGTCTAAAAATATCATGGACCAGTCCATGTCAGTTACTTGGTGTTGAATGGGTAAATAAACAATGCTGAAAAGAATAAGACATAAGATTAATAGTGTTGAAGCTTTTATTAGAATATTATAAACAAACAATAAAACAATAATATTCGGTTGTTTCAGTGTATGATCAACTTTGTGAAAGACAGATGTTTAATTAATACAAATTTATTTTAGCTCGATTACGAAACAAGTTATTTCAACTTATATTAATCACTCTCGAGACCTCATTCCTGATGGAATCCATCGCCACGACGGAGAGAGAAGAGGCAACGTGTAATTTAAATGACTTGTCTAAGAGCACAATCGTAACGGCTCCAGCGGGGCTCGAACTCCGGACCGTTCGCACCTGAAGCGAATGCGCATCCACTGTGCTATCACGATTTCACGACAGATGTTTGGGATCTGGACAAATGATTCCCCGCTCCAGGTTGAGCGGTTCTGGTCCCAAAATACTTGTAGTCGCTTCTCACCAATGCAACCCGGGTTCGATCTTCAGACCGGGAAGTATGCGAGATGGTACGGTGGTCGCCAGATCGGAATGGTGGGTTTTCTCTGGGTACTCCGGTTTCCTCCCACACGAATGACCACATTTACGCTTTCATCCGCGCCAACGAGAGTGATTAATATATTAAGTTATCAAATCTTGTTTCGTACTCGTTGTAAAATAAAGTTTTTCTTATGGTCATTATGATACATCATTGTAATTGTTGTCATCAGTCCTTATATCCTTAAATCTTCCTTATATTAAAATAGTTTTTCTTATGGTCATTATGATACACCATTGGCTTGACACTATACATATACATACGTACGTAGTCAATATTCAACCATGTTTAATAATGACACCCTGTCACAAACCTACAAGAACTATTTTGGGATCAGAACCGCTAACCCGCCGTCGGGAATCATTTATCCAGAACCCAAGCATCTGTGGAATGAACCATTGGTTTCTAAGTCTGTAAATGTGTGTATACATTCTATACAGTCATGTTCGGCAATGTTATTATTGGTCTCGTATATAGAACACCGAGTATGGTCCCATACATTTGCGCAAAAGCACCCAATTTACCTTTTGCTAAAAACAATAATTTACAATTCAACAAAATAAAACAAATACTGTTTTGTTCTTGAGACAATCAAAACATAATAAAGCTCTATACATATGTACATAACAAAATAACGAAATAATATTACATAATAATGTTTTCTCATATTACATAACTGTACCATGTAGTCATGTACATAAACGCCACGTTATAGTTTCTACCCAGTATTTGTGATTCAGCAACTGCAAATGGAAATAATAACACGGCTCGACATTTTGTCTGTATTTTTACACTTTTTATGTAAAAGTAAAGTTTTTGTATATTATAGTGTCACCCCTTTTTAAAAGGGCCAGCCATTTCTGACTTATGAGACACCTCGTTTTATGAACATCAGTACTTCCCGAATCCTATGCTTGTATGCCAGGCGCCAGGCTAGTAGGCAATCGGTAACAATTATTTAACTAGCTGGCGGCTCACCAACCGGCCATATCAGAACGAACACCTGACGAGATTCGAACCTTCGACCTTCCGCTCCGTAGGCGGATGCCTTAACCACTAGGCCACGGAGACGGTTATATATTTTGGCTACGTTAGAATCAAAATAATATGTATTTCGTATTTGCTTTATTTATTGTCGAATAAAACAGGGTTTGTCGTTCTGCGCGCCGGAATTAACCACATGAGTGCGTGGTTACTTTCTTTTGCGTCAGAACTCATAACAACGTTTTATTCGCCAATAACTAACAAATATTATTATTATAAAACATAAAACTAGAAGATATACGCCAACTAATCCTAGTGTTATCTCTAGCAAACCACTACAGTCAAACCTGTGTTAAGCAGCCAGTCAAGGCAGGGCCGTTGCTGGAGCTATTTTGATGATACGCACGGCCAAATATGCTTGTTTGTCGAGTGAGCATAGCGAGCGAGTATGCTAGGGTGTCCGGGGGCATGCCCCCACACGGCGATTTTTTGAAATGAAGAAGCAATTTCCTACATTTCAATGCATTTTGTAACATACAATTGCAGGACTAACGTTCTTACGACAATCTGTATATAGGTATACATTAAGGCTAGATGTATAATATACATGATCTATCGCGCTTATCAATTAAACAAGCACGTAAAATAGCACAAGCTAAATTTCGAGATGCACCATATTTGCAATGGGCTCAATTATTCCACCACTCCACACATCACGGTGCCTATGTATCCCTACTACCCCCCCCCCCCCGGGGTTTTAATGCATTTTTGGAGTTTTCATTTTTTTCATTTTCTGAGCACGTGTGTACTTGCGTATGCCCAGCGAAGGGGCCTGCAAGAGAACTGCAGAAGGTGGCTGCTTAATAGAGGTCAAATACATTACCAGACAGAAAATCTGCAAGTTGGCTGCATAATAAAGGTGGCCGCTACCACAAGGTTAACTGTATTCTACAAAGTTATTCCGTGATTGGAATGTGAAAAGGAAGATAACCACGATATGACTATAGTTTAGTTTATACAAATATAGTTTAGCTCAATTGCGAAACAAGTTCTTACAACTTATATTAATCATGCTCGAGACCTTATTCCTGATGGAATCCACCACCACGAGTGAGAGAGAAGAGGCAACGTGGAATTTAAATGCTTTGCCTAAAGTCACAAACGTAATGGCTTTGGGCCTTTCGCACCTGAGGCGAACGTGCTACCAAATGTCTTATAAAATGATTTTATCCCTTTAATCGTTAGTCGGACTCGTGAATTTCCTTAAATACAAAGTTACCCAAGTTATGGGTATGACATTGATTCCAACGTCACAATTGTCTTTAAATTTCGCAAAAACTCGAGAACTACAAACCTATTACACAGCGGTCATATATCGCTGTCTTTAGAATAATAATGGAATTGTGTTGACCTACAATAGATATGATCCTTAATACAGCAGGTTGAAATGTCAGGTAAATAAAAGAATTAATACGAGGTAAATAAAGGAATAAATACGAGGTAAATAAAGGAATAAATACGAGGTAAATGAAATAATAAATACGAGGTAAATAAAATAGTAAATAAAATAATAAAAACGAGGGAAATAAAATAATAAATACGAGGTAAATAAAATAATAAAAATGAGGGAAATAAAATAATAAATACGAGGTAAATAAAATAATAAAAACGAGGTAAATAATAGAAGAAATACGAGGTAAATAATAGAAGAAATACGAGGTAAATAATAGAAGAAATACGAGGTAAATAATAGAAGAAATACGAGGTAAATAATAGAAGAAATACGAGGTACATAATAGAAGAAATACGAGGTAAATAATAGAAGAAATACGAGGTAAATAATAGAAGAAATACGAGGTAAATAATAGAAGAAATACGAGGTAAATAATAGAAGAAATACGAGGTAAATAATAGAAGAAATACGAGGTACATAATAGAAGAAATACATTTTGGAAATGTGTAATCGTCTATTGTTTTGGAAAATGCGTCCTAGGTAAAAAATAATAGGTTCATCAAACTCCATGGTCAGATCTTCAAATGTTTACTTAAAATTGAAAACAAACATTATTAACCCTCAACCTGCAGAATAAATTGGACCGAAAGTGCAAACCACATAGTTCCAGATCAGCCATGGTGTAACGGACTTCAAGTTTATAAAGCCCTGCCTGCCTAAGGCACTCACCTGTCACAAAATGGTGGACATAAAGGGCAGGGTGGGATGGGGCTAAAATGACGCAGGGCATGGCAGAGCCCCCTGCCGGTTTACTCAGGAAAAACCATGTTATTGCAACTACAAACTTGTATGTTATGTACATTATAACACATTTGAAAACCATCCAATCATTGGTTGATGACAAAAGTGTTATTTAAATGTAATTATTGACCAATGCAGGATAGATCAGTCCGCCTCCATGGTCGAGTGGTTAAGGTCGCTGACGTGTATACCACTGTAACCCATCATCACTGATGGTCACGGGTTCGAGCCCCGCTCAAACCGTCTCTCTTTATATGAAAAAGCTGGCAGTTTCCTACGGAGATTTGGTGCACCAAGTACTGGTTAACCGCTGGAGCATGCCCAGGAAAGGTGTTGTTCGGTAAACTGCCCATCGCTCAAATGGACAACCGATAGCGACGTTAAATAAACTTTAAAAAAAAAAAAATGCAGGATAACACCCTCTCACAAACATTCATCACCTGATCATTTTGGCCAGGTGAGCTATTAACCCATTCAACCCCAAGTAACTGACATGGACTGGTGCGTGATATTTTCAGACCAATAAATTAATAAGAAAATTACCTTTCGACCAGTTCATTTATTAAAATGGGTAATTTTATCTAAAAATAGTAATAATTATTACTGGCAAAAAAGTGCAGATCCTGATGAGACGGCTCGTCACGAGCCGGCTCATCTGGATCTACACTTTTCATAAGCCTATTTAGAGGCCTGTGGGGTTGAAAGGGTTAATAAACATGTAAACATTCATCATCATTTTTGGTGCTTTGAACTCGAGACAGAATTAAAATCATATAATAAATGTACACCATAAAACTGGGAAACCTTTCGAACATGTCTTAAAGATATTCTCCTGTACAAACTGATTGTCACAATTTCTAAAAATATTAATTGCAAAATATTTACCGGTACATCGCTATTGCATTTCCTTCGATGAACTGACTGTATACATTTTCATGAAGGTTCCCTACTAATGATATGCAGCTGTCATGCGCACTCAAAGCTACGAGCCTGCGCATTCGCAATATTAGGCAGTGTTCGTCGCGAGAAAAGGCGTGTCTTACAGTTTATGCCGTTCCAAGGATGTTCTATATATGCAGCTGTCATGCGCACTCAAGGTTACGAGTCTGCGCATTCGCAATATTAGGCAGCGTTCGTCGCGAGAAAAGGCGTGTCTTACAATTTACGCCATTCCAAGGATGTTCTATTTACCTGTTCCGGCAGACGGTAAGTTGAAAATCTGGACTAAAAACATTTTAAATGCAAAGTTCACTGTGTCTTTAAAAAGAATAATTATTGTAAATAGTTAATAGTTTCCATCTGGGTATGAATTACAATGGGGCGTGTTTAAACCATCTGGGTATGAATTACAATGGGGCATGTTTAAACCATCTGGGTATGAATTACAATGGGGCGTGTTTAAACCATCTGGGTATGAATTACAATGGGGCGTGTTTAAACCATCTGGGTATGAATTACAATGGGGCGTGTTTAAACCATCTGGGTATGAATTACAATGGGACGTGTTTAAACCATCTGGGTATGAATTACAATGGGGCATGTTTAAACCATCTGGGTATGAATTACAATGGGCGTGTTTAAACCATCTGGGTATGAATTACAATGGGCGTGTTTAAACCATCTGGGTATGAATTACATTGGGGCGTGTTTAAAGTTAAGAGTCAATGCCGAACACATCCTTTTTAATATTTTTAGTTTATACAAATTTATTTTAGCTCGATTGCGAAACAAGTTCGTACAACTTATATTAATCACTCTCGAGGCCTCATTCCTGATGGAATCCATCGCCACGAGGGAGAGCGAAGAGGCAACGTGGAATTTAAATGCCTTGCCTAAGGGCACAATCGTAACTGCTCCAGCGGGGCTCGAACTCCGGACCTTTCACACCTGAAGCGAACGCGCATCCACTGCGCTATCACGACTTCCACATATTTAATATTTTTAATGTACTTTGTTGAAAAATATACAAATGTATAATATTCTTTTGACTGTGTTATTATTTTTTTTCATTTCGCTTTCTGCGTAGCTCCATTTCTCCGGAAGGAATCCTAAAACCAATGAAATGAATGCGAATACATGGTACATTGCTATTAGCATGTAATATTACTATTGGCATATATAAAACTGGAAACTCGCTAATTTCGAAATTGTATATATAAGTTTGTTCCTTTAACAGGTTTATATCTATAAATAAAATGTTCATTAAAACATAATGAGAGACATTAGTGAGTTACTGCCCCTGAATACTCATGAAAGTAGATTGGTCCTCTTAATTGGCTTCCTCTGTTTTTATCATTGTTTCCTTTGCACCACATGCTATCTGTTTTCATTAGTTTTCTTATCTTATAATTATTAAATTACTAAATCTCGACAGATATCCTACAGCCTATCCAATGGATACTTTACTGTAGAAATTGATTATAAATTAATTAACATGATTTTGATAAAATCACATTTATCATACCGCAACGTATGGTTAGGGAACACCAATAAAAACAAAGGCTTTCAACTAAAAGACGAATCCATATTTCGGGATAAATCAGACTTACCGGTATCTGTCAAGGGAGGTAATCGAAAACCCAATAATGCCTCTCATTGGTGTTCAAATATATAACTACAAGCAAATCTAGATATATTACGGTGAAAACCACATACTAAAATATATATTTCTATGATATTTACAGTAACAGTGTTACCATATATGCTATGCAATATACCAAGCATTGAGAGACATTCATTACACCCCATACACAGAGTACCCACCCCTATACACTGACCCCCCCCTCCCAACACTATGCACAGATTCCTCACTACAAGTACAGACTCCCCGTCCCCGTAAGACTCCCCAACCCCCCTCATACACAGACGCAACACCCCCATACACCCCACCCCAAACACAGATTCCCCATCCCCAAACATAGACTCCCCATCCCCAAACACAGACTCTCCACCCCATACACTAACTCCCCACCCCTTATACACAGATTCCCCAACTCACACGATACCCCCACCCCAAGCACAGACTTCAATCCTTGATACCGTCTGCCTCCTTGTGGTTAAGGTCGCTGACTTGTATACCACTGTAACCTATCATCACTGATGGTCATGGGTTCGAGCCCCGCTCAGACCGTGTCTTATTATATGAAAAAGTTGGCAGTTTCTTACAGAGGTTGGTGCACCAAGTACTGGTTAACCGCTGGAATCTTCCCAGGAAATGTGTTGTCAGTTAAACTGCCAACTGGAGATATAGACCAAAATGGTGCTGATGCAGGCGTAAAACCCAAACAAACAAACAAACAAACAAATGAAACATTTGCATATTTATATGGCATAGCGATTGTGCCCATTACATAGCACGAAGGTCGACATCGCAACAAATAATTCAACTAATACACAAATGTTGTATACAACAATAGTTGTCGCGTAACAAATTAATGGAAACAGGCTCAAAACCCACGTTTGAAATAACACATGAATGTATCCTGAATTCAAATATGTCTCAAATCAATATACATAATATTTTCAGAATTCCACTCTCCCTAACTATTTACAAATGTACACCCAAAATCAAATCTAAACAACACAATGTCGTCTATGTTTCATACAACATTAGTTGTCATAACAAATTCATGGAAACAGGCTCAAAAACAAACGTTTGAAATAACACATGAATGTATCCCGAATTCAAATATTTCTCAAATCAAAATACATACCGTATATACCCGACCATAAGTCGACCGTTTTCTCATTATCAAATGACAGTACTAGGTCGACTTATGGACAAGAAACAACCAAATAAAAAAAGGTTGAAAAAAAAATTTGAACATTTTTTTTGTGCAACTTTATTAACCCATTCAACCTCAAGTAACTGACATGGACTGGTGCGTGATATTTTCAGACCAATAAATTAATAAGAAAATTACCTTTGGACCAGTTCATTTATCAAAATGGGTAATTTTATCTAAAAATAGTAATAATTATTACTGGCAAAAAAGTGCAGATCCTGATGAGACGGCTCGTCACGAGCCGGCTCATCTGGATCTACACTTTTCATAAGCCTATTTAGAGGCCTGTGGGGTTGAAAGGGTTAATAAACATGTAAACATTCATCATCATTTTTGGTGCTTTGAACTCGAGACAGAATTAAAATCACATAATAAATGTACACCATAAAACTGGAAAACCTTTCGAACATGTCTTAAAGATATTCTCCTGTACAAACTGATTGTCACAATTTCTAAAAATGTTGCTATCATACAATTGTATTAATTGCAAAATATTTACCGGTACATCGCTATTGCATTTCCTTCGATGAACGTTATGTGAACTGACTATACATTTTCATGAGGGTTCCCTGCTAATGATATGCAGCTGTCATGCGCACTCAAAGCTACGAGCCGGCGCATTCGCAATATTAGGCAGCGTTCGTCGCGAGAAAAAAGGCGTGTCTTACAGTTTACGCCGTTCCAAGGATGTTCTATATATGCAGCTGTCATGCGCACTCAAAGCTACGAGCATGTGCATTCGCAATATTAGGCAGCATTCGTCGCGAGAAAAAAAGGCGTGTCTTACAATTTACGCCATTCCAAGGATGTTCTATTTACCTGTTCCGGCAGACGGTAAGTTGAAAATCTGGACTAAAAACATTTTAAATGCAAAGTTCACTGTGTCATTAAAAAGAATAATTATTGTAAATAGTCAATAGTTTCCATCTGGGTATGAATTACATTGGGTTTAAAGTTATGAGTCAATGCCGAACACATCCTTTTTAATATTTTTAGTTTATACAAATTTAATTTAGCTCGATTGCGAAACAAGTTCTTACAACTTATATTAATCACTCTCGAGACCTCATTCCTGATGGAATCCATCGCCACGAGGTAGAGAGAAGAGGCAACGTGGAATTTAAATGTCTTGCCTAAGGGCACAATCGTAACGGCTCCAGCGGGGCTCGAACTCCGGACCTTTCACACCTGAAGCGAACGCGCATCCACTGCGCTATCACGACTTCCACATATTTAATATTTTTAATGTACTTTGTTAAAAAATATACAAATGTATAATATTCTTTTGACTGGGTTATTATTTTTTTTCATTTCGCTTTCTGCGTAGCTCCATTTCTCCGGAAGAAATCCTAAAACCAATGAAATGAATGCGAGTACATTGTACATCGCTATTAGCATGTTTTATTGCTATTTTATTTATAGATATAAAACTGGAAACTCGCTAATTTCGAAATTGTATATATAAGTTTGTTCCTTTAACAGGTTTATATCTATAAATAAAATGTTCATTAAAACATAATGAGAGACATTAGTGAGTTACTGCCCCTGAATACTCATAAAAGTAGATTGGTCCTCTTAATTGGCTTCCTCTGTTTTTATCGTTGTTTCCTTTGCACCACATCTGTTTTCATTAGTTTTCTTATCTTATAATTATTAAATTACTAAATCTCGACAGATATCCTACAGCATATCCAATGGATACTTTACTGTAGAAATTGATTATAAATTAATTAACATGATTTTGATAAAATCACATTTATCATACCGCAACATATGGTTAGGGAACACCAATAAAAACAAAGGCTTTCAACTAAAAGACGAATCCATATTTCGGGATAAATCAGACTTACCGGTATCTGTCAAGGGAGGTAATCGAAAACCCAATAATGCCTCTCATTGGTGTTCAAATATATAACTACAAGCAAATCTAGATATATTACGGTGAAAACCACATACTAAAATATATATTTCTATGATATTTACAGTAACAGTGTTACCATATATGCTATGCAATATACCAAGCATTCAGAGACATTCATTACACCCCATGCACAGAGTACCCACCCCCATACACTGACCCCCCCCCAACACTATGCACAGATTCCTCACTACAAGTACAGACTCCCCACCCCGTAAGACTCCCCAACTCCCCTCATACACAGATGCAACACCCCCATACACCCCACCCCAAACACAGATTCCCCATCCCCAAACATAGACTCCCCATCCCCAAACACTGACTCCCCACCCCATACACAGACGCATCACCCCCATACACAGATTCCCCATCCCCAAACATAGACGCCCCATCCCCAAACACTGACTCCCCACCCCATACACAGACGCAACACCCCCATACACCCCACCCCAAACACAGATTCCCCATCCCCAAACATAGACTCCCCATCCCCAAACACAGACTCTCCACCCCATACACTAACTCCCCACCCATTATACACAGACTCCCCAACTCACACGATACCCCCACCCCAAGCACAGACTTCAATCCTTGATACCGTCTGCCTCCTTGTGGTTACGGTCGCTGACTTGTATACCACTGTAACCTATCATCACTGATGGTCACGGGTTCGAGCCCCGCTCAGACCGTGTCTTATTATATGAAAAAGTTGGCAGTTTCTTACGGAGGTTGGTGCACCAAGTACTGGTTAACCTCTGGAACCTTCCCAGGAAATGTGCTGTTACTTAAACTGCCAACTGGGGATATAGCCCAAAATGGTGCTGATGCACCCAAACAAACAAACAAACAAACAAATGAAACCTATATATATTTATACGGCATAGCGATTGTGCCCATTACATAGCACGAAGGTCGACAAATAATTCAACTAATACACAAATGTTTCATACAACAATAGTTGTCGCGTAACAAATTAATGGAAACAGGCTCAAAACCCACGTTTGAAATAACACATGAATGTATCCTGAATTCAAATATTTCTCAAATCAAAATACATAATATTTTCAGAATTCCACTCTCCCTAACTATTTACAAATGTACACCCAAAATCAAATCTAAACAACACAATGTCGTCTATGTTTCATACAACATTAGTTGTCATAACAAATTCATGGAAACAGGCTCAAAAACAAACGTTTGAAATAACACATGAATGTATCCCGAATTCAAATATTTCTCAAATCAAAATACATACCGTATATACCCGACCATAAGTCGACCGTTTTCTCATTATCAAATGACAGTACTAGGTCGACTTATGGACAAGAAACAACCAAATAAAAAAAGGTTGGAAAAAAAAATTTGAACATTTTTTTTGTGCAACTTTATTAACCCATTCAACCCCAAGTAACTGACATGGACTGGTGCGTGATATTTTCAGACCAATAAATTAATAAGAAAATTACCTTTGGACCAGTTCATTTATCAAAATGGGTAATTTTATCTAAAAATAGTAATAATTATTACTGGCAAAAAAGTGCAGATCCTGATGAGACGGCTCGTCATGAGCCGGCTCATCTGGATCTACACTTTTCATAAGCCTATTTAGAGGCCTGTGGGGTTGAAAGGGTTAATATCTGTTTGTTTTATTTGATTTATTATAACAATTTGTGTATTTATTTACATTTTAAATGATAGAAAAAATGATAATCAAACTTCATGTATTATTGTTGTGCATCAGTTTATTTTGTTTTACGATTTGTTATGGAATAAAGTCGTCCACATATCTCCAGATATCTCAAATTTACCTCAGTTTCAAAAATGAGAGAGAAATCATTGTCGTAATGAATGTTATAGTTCACAAAGTACTATCGACTAAAGGAAGGATCCAGCATAAAATCAGCATTTTCCAGAAAAAATTTGAACCTTGACTTATGGCCGAGATCAACTAATGGACGAGATCGACTTATGGCCGAGATCGACTTATGGCTGAGATATGGCCGAGATTGACTTATAGACGCGATCGACTTATGGCTGAGATCGACTTATGGCCGAGAATATACGGTATTATTTTCAGAACTCCACTAAACAAAACAAAACAATAAGAAGAGTATCACAGACAATGGTTACTACATACATGTATATGAAACTATCAAAGAACAAGTACACAGCATAAATTAAATCACAGAGTGCCAAACAAAACGCATTTAACCCTTTCCCTCATAGAAGCACCTCTTGATGCCATTATCAATACGACATACATTGACAATGTAGTAGTCAGGCCAATGTTCATAAACCCTTTCCCTCATATAAGCACCTCTTAACGCCATACCAATACGACATACATTAACCCTTTCCCTCATAGAAGCACCTCTTGATGCCATTACCAATACGACATACATTGACAATGTAGTAGTCAAACCAATGTTCATAATTAAGGCCAGAATCATATGTAGTCCCAGTACAGATGAATCTGTAGTCCAGTGGTAATACGCTGGACTGGTAATCCAGGGATTACAGGTTCGATACCCTGTCTGACCGTAATAAAAAGCAGACTGGAATTTAAACCAAGGTCTTGTGTCTGTGCTGTACACTGTGCACGTAAAAGAACAAGAGGAGACTCTGGAATGGGTCTATGTCTGTATCATTGCACTATCCTCCAAAAATCTAAAATGATTAATCTCTTAAGGAGGCGTCGCTCATATGGACAACCGGTAGCGACGATAAATAAACGTAAAACTAATGTAGTCCCAGTAATATCTATGGAGGTGGGACAGATATGGCGACTACTTATCCACTGCATGATGGCTAAATGGCTGTCGTTTGTATGGCGAGATTATAGTATATTAACCTAAATCTCTATGTAGTCCCAGTAATATCTATGGAGGTGGGATATATATGGTGACTATTTATCCACTGCATGATAGCTAAATGGCTGTCGTTTGTATGGAGATATAATAGTATATTAACCTAAATCTCATGTGGTTCCAGTAATATCTATGGAGGTGGGATAGATGTGGCGACTACTTATCCACTGCAAGATAGCTAAATGGCTGTCGTTTGTATGGAGATATAATAGTATATTAACCTAAATCTCCATGTAGTCCCAGTAATATATATGGAGGTGGGATACTTATCCACTGCATGATAGCTAAATGGCTGTCATTTGTATGGAGATATAATAGTATATTAACCTAAATCTCATGTAGTCCCAGTAATATCTATGGAGGTGGGATAGATGTGGCGACTACTTATCCACTGCATGATGGCTAAATGGCTGTCGTTTGTATGGAGAAATAATAGTATATTCAGGGATCATTCTAAAAAAAAAAAAAATGTTGTCTAGTAAGATACACTGGCCCATTATAAAGCACTCCTTCTATTCAAATGTTGTATTTAATGGTTGTAATGGTTGTACTGTGCATTTTAACCCTATTTTGCAGAAGTATATTAAAGAACACCATTTAAGGAAGCGATCACGCGCTTTCTCACTTCTCTCAAAAATTCTGACCTAGAATGAACCCTGGTATATTGATCTAAATCTCTATGAAGGAAAGGGTTAATATAATATTATTGCAAGTTGAATATATTTTCAGTGTCATTAATAAATTGTAAGGGTCAAAAATACATTATAAAAAGTGTATTTAATACATTGTATGGATCTTTAGTACATTGTAAGTATATTTAATACATTGTATGGATCTTTAGTACATTGTAAGTGTATTTAATACATTGTAGAGATCTTTAGTACATTGTAAGTATATTTAATACATTGTAGAGATCTTTAGTACATTGTAAGTATATTTAATACATTGTATGGATCTTTAGTACATTGTAAATATATTTAATACATTGTAGAGATCTTTAGTACATTGTAAGTGTATTTAATACATTGTATGGATCTTTAGTACATTGTAAGTATATTTAATACATTGTATGGATCTTTAGTACATTGTAAGTGTATTTAATACATTGTAGAGATCTTTAGTACATTGTAAGTATATTTAATACATTGTAGAGATCTTTAGTACATTGTAAGTATATTTAATACATTGTATGGATCTTTAGTACATTGTAAGTGTATTTAATACATTGTAGAGATCTTTAGTACATTGTAAGTGTATTTAATACATTGTATGGATCTTTAGTACATTGTAAGTGTATTTAATACATTGTATGGATCTTTAGTACATTGTAAGTATATTTAATACATTGTAGAGATCTTTAGTACATTGTAAGTATATTTAATACATTGTATGGATCTTTAGTACATTGTAAGTATATTTAATACATTGTATGGATCTTTAGTACATTGTAAGTGTATTTAATACATTGTAGAGATCTTTAGTACATTGTAAGTGTATTTAATACATTGTAGAGATCTTTAGTACATTGTAAGTGTATTTAATACATTGTAGAGATCTTTAGTACATTGTAAGTATATTTAATACATTGTATGGATCTTTAGTACATTGTAAGTATATTTAATACATTGTAGAGATCTTTAGTACATTGTAAGGATCTTTAGTACATTGTAAGTGTATTTAATACATTGTAGAGATCTTTAGTACATTGTAAGTATATTTAATACATTGGTATGGATCTTTAGTACATTGTAAGTATATTTAATACATTGTATGGATCTTTAGTACATTGTAAATATATTTAATACATTGTAGAGATCTTTAGTACATTGTAAGTGTATTTAATACATTGTATGGATCTTTAGTACATTGTAAGTGTATTTAATACATTGTATGGATCTTTAGTACATTGTAAGTGTATTTAATACATTGTATGGATCTTTAGTACATTGTAAGTATATTTAATACATTGTAGAGATCTTTAGTACATTGTAAGTGTATTTAATACATTGTATGGATCTTTAGTACATTGTAAGTATATTTAATACATTGTAGAGATATTTAGTACATTGTAAGTGTATTTAATACATTGTATGGATCTTTAGTACATTGTAAGTATATTTAATACATTGTATGGATCTTTAGTACATTGTAAGTATATTTAATACATTGTATGGATCTTTAGTACATTGTAAGTATATTTAATACATTGTATGGATCTTTAGTACATTGTAAGTATATTTAATACATTGTAGAGATCTTTAGTACATTGTAAGTGTATTTAATACATTGTATGGATCTTTAGTACATTGTAAGTATATTTAATACATTGTAGAGATCTTTAGTACATTGTAAGTGTATTTAATACATTGTTTGGATCTTTAGTACATTGTAAGTATATTTAATACATTGTAGAGATCTTTAGTACATTGTAAGTGTATTTAATACATTGTATGGATCTTTAGTACATTGTAAGTATATTTAATACATTGTAGAGATCTTTAGTACATTGTAAGTGTATTTAATACATTGTATGGATCTTTAGTACATTGTAAGTATATTTAATACATTGTAGAGATCTTTAGTACATTGTAAGTATATTTAATACATTGTAGAGATCTTTAGTACATTGTAAATATATTTAATACATTGTAGAGATCTTTAGTACATTGTAAATATATTTAATACATTGTAGAGATCTTTAGTACATTGTAAATATATTTAATACATTGTAGAGATCTTTAGTACATTGTAAGTGTATTTAATACATTGTAGAGATCTTTAGTACATTGTAAGTATATTTAATACATTGTATGGATCTTTAGTACATTGTAAATATATTTAATACATTGTAGAGATCTTTAGTACATTGTAAGTGTATTTAATACATTGTATGGCCCTTTAGTACATTGTAAGTGTATTTAATACATTGTAGAGATCTTTAGTACATTGTAAGTATATTTAATACATTGTATGGATCTTTAGTACATTGTAAGTATATTTAATACATTGTATGGATCTTTAGTACATTGTAAATATATTTAATACATTGTAGAGATCTTTAGTACATTGTAAGTGTATTTAATACATTGTATGGATCTTTAGTACATTGTAAGTGTATTTAATACATTGTAGAGATCTTTAGTACATTGTAAGTATATTTAATACATTGTATGGATCTTTAGTACATTGTAAATATATTTAATACATTGTAGAGATCTTTAGTACATTATAAGTGTATTTAATACATTGTATGGATCTTTAGTACATTGTAAGTGTATTTAATACATTGTAGAGATCTTTAGTACATTGTAAGTATATTTAATACATTGTATGGATCTTTAGTACATTGTAAATATATTTAATACATTGTAGAGATCTTTAGTACATTGTAAGTGTATTTAATACATTGTATGGATCTTTAGTACATTGTAAGTATATTTAATACATTGTATGGATCTTTAGTACATTGTAAGTGTATTTAATACATTGTAGAGATCTTTAGTACATTGTAAGTATATTTAATACATTGTAGAGATCTTTAGTACATTGTAAGTATATTTAATACATTGTATGGATCTTTAGTACATTGTAAATATATTTAATACATTGTAGAGATCTTTAGTACATTGTAAGTGTATTTAATACATTGTATGGATCTTTAGTACATTGTAAGTATATTTAATACATTGTATGGATCTTTAGTACATTGTAAGTGTATTTAATACATTGTAGAGATCTTTAGTACATTGTAAGTATATTTAATACATTGTATGGATCTTTAGTACATTGTAAGTATATTTAATATATTCTAATGTATTGTAAGAAGTATTTTTAATACCTTGTAAAAGTATTTTTAATACCTTGTAAAAGTATTTTTAATACCTTGTAAAAGTATCTTTAATACATTGTACAAACTATTTTTAATTTAAACTTTATTTATTTTACAACGAATACGAAGCAAGTTTTAACAAATTATTATTAAACTAATTTTAGTACATTGTAAAAGTATGTTTAATACATTGTAAAAGTATGTTTAATACATTGTAAAAGTATATTTAATACATTGTAAAAGTATGTTTAATACATTGTAAAGGTATCTTTAATACATTGTAAATGTATATTTAATATATTGCAAAAACTAGTTTTAATACATTGTAAAGGTATCTTTAATACATTGTAAATGTATATTTAATACATTGCAAAAACTATTTTTAATACCTTGTAAAAGTATCTTTAATACATTGTACAAACTATTTTTAATTTAAACTTTATTTATTTTACAACGAATACGAAGCAAGTTTTAACAAATTATTATTAAACTAATTTTAGTACATTGTAAAAGTATGTTTAATACATTGTAAAAGTATGTTTAATACATTGTAAAAGTATATTTAATACATTGTAAAAGTATGTTTAATACATTGTAAAGGTATCTTTAATACATTGTAAATGTATATTTAATATATTGCAAAAACTAGTTTTAATACATTGTAAAGGTATCTTTAATACATTGTAAATGTATATTTAATACATTGCAAAAACTATGTTTAATACATTGTAAAAGTATCTTTAATACATTGCAAGCAGTTTTAATTTAATACATTGTAAGTACATGTATATTTAATAATTATTTAGTTGTAAGGAATTTTAATATATATAATTGTAAGTACCGGTGTATATATAATATTTTTTAAAACGTTATAATGATCTTTAATACATTATACCGATAGGTAAGTTTAATACATTGTATGGTATGTAAGTTTAATACATTGTACCGGTATGTAAGTTTAATACATTGTACTGGTATGTAAGTTTAATACATTGTACTGGTATGTAAGTTTAATACATTGTACCGGTATGTAAGTTTAATACATTGTACTGGTATGTAAGCTTAATACATTGTACCAGTATGTAAGTTTAATACATAAGTTTAATACATTGTACCGATGTGTAAGTTTAATACATTGTACCGGTATGCAAGTTTAATACATTGTACCGATGTGTAAGTTTAATACATTCTACTGGTATGTAAGTTTAATACATTGTACCGATATGTAAGTTTAATACAATGTACCGGTATGCAAGTTTAATACATTGTACCGATATGTAAGTTTAATACATTGTACCGGTATGTAAGTTTAATACATTGTACCGGTATGTAAGTTTAATACATTGTACCGATATGTAAGTTTAATACATTGTACCGGTATGTAAGTTTAATACATTGTACCAGTATGTAAGTTTAATACATTGTACCGATATGTAAGTTTAATACATTGTACCGATATGTAAGTTTAATATATTGTACCAGTATGTAAGTTTAATACAATGTACCGGTATGCAAGTTTAATACATTGTACCGGTATGTAAGTTTAATACATTGTACCGGTATGTAAGTTTAATACATTGTACCGGTATGTAAGTTTAATACATTGTACCGATATGTAAGTTTAATACATTGTGCCAGTATGTAAGTTTAATACATTGTACCGATATGTAAGTTTAATACATTGTACCGATATGTAAGTTTAATACATTGTACCGGTATGTAAGTTTAATACATTGTACCGGTATGTAAGTTTAATACATTGTACCGGTATGTAAGTTTAATACATTTCTTGTCCATATTTGTTGGTTGTGCTATAACACAACTCCTTTAATCTATTTCATCTCTGAAAGACTCACTTAGCAACACAGGCATCCGGCGCATACCCTGATCCCCAGGTTACTACATCCCTGGACCAGGGGGCGGGGGTCCAGTGTATGCACTTAACAAGTTTGATGGTTATGGAAGAGTATTGGTGAGTCTGATTAGTTCATCTAAATGATAATTGATCCTGCAAATTGACCCATTGCACGCCGAGTAAATAAAAATCACATTTGCAAACAACATAGATCCAGATCAGCCTTGGCATAACAACATAGATCCAGATCGGCCGCTGCATAACAACATAGATCCAGATCAGCCTTGGCATAACAACATAGATCCAGATCAGCCGCTGCATAACAACATAGATCCAGATCAGCCGCTGCATAACAACATAGATCCAGATCAGCCGCGGCATAACAACATAGATCCAGATCGGCCTTGGCATAACAACATAGATCCAGATCAGCCTTGGCATAACAACATAGATCCAGATCGGCAGCAGCGTAACGCCGCGTCTGATCAGGATATATGTTGTTTGCTATTCAGCCAAGTTTTTAGCTCCCTATCCGAATAGCAAACAATATAGATCCTGATCAGATGGTGTGTTCTGTGCTCTATGCTGTTTGCAAAAGTGATTTTGTCTGCTGCTAGCATGCAAAGGGTTAAATATGCTTGAATGTGGCCTAAATATGTGTATGTACATTTTACAAGTCTGTGATGTATGAAAATGTTCTAAAAAAATAAATAACAAATTTGGGTTCGAACCCGTAATCATTTGTCTAGACCCCAAGAGTCTGTGAACCCTATGGGAGAAATAACAATATTACATGTTTTGGCATCAAGATAAAATATAGCGAAAAAATTAGGAATGTCAACGAGTAGTGATTTTGGTATTCGGAAAGGTATTCGATCGAGTACTCAAGTACTCGGTTACCGTTACCGTGGATTATGCTTCTTGTCTCGTCAATCAGATTGGTCCTGCTTTTAATCAATTCATTGCTTTGATGTGTTGTCAAGTCTTTCAAAGTACTTCCATACCACAGATTTAGGTGGAGGCATTCTCACAATTCACTTATATTACTATACTACTATTATATTCTAAAGATCTCTTCACAGTTTAACAGCGTTATCGTTAATGGCAAAAGTTACGATATTTATTATTTAACAACTATTTCGGTATTGCCCTGCTATGGGTAGCTGCTTAAAGTTCTAAATTGAGTAATCAAGTAATTGTCAATTATAACATCAAAACAAGTTCCGACCACCAGACAAAAGATGTCATTCACACGACAGACAATCGGACGACCCGCCTCAGTAGTGACGACAATGATAAAATAGTTTGCATCAAACTTACACTTACCAATTAAATTGAATCAACACCTTAATTATTCGGTCACTGTGGCCGGCTCTGTGTGATATGCATGTATTGTTAATCACCATGACACGCTGTATATTGCATTGTTTGGTACAGCGGAAGTTTCGCTAATCCCGCTGATCACGATTTGTTCACAGGCAACTCAGTATTTGCGCAAAATAAAGATTTGTTGATTTTTTTTTTTTTAACCGAGTACTCGATTATCTGAAAAGTATTCGATACTCGGACGTTCGATCGAGTACTCGTTGACATCCCTAGAAAAAATAAAAAAAGACATCCATTCATCACATTATAAACCAGATCAGCTAAAATCAAAAACTTCATTCATTGTTCCTGAGCTATGAAGTCGAGACGTCCGGTTTTCCGCAACAGTTTTCTAAAATCGTACATGGGTTTTTCTGTCTCCGTATCTTGTTGCCGGATTATTTCTGGGTTTATTTCGGTCCGCTTCAACATAGATCTGAAGTTTATGGTTTCCGTAGACGACGATGATGATGATGATGATGCGTGGTTCTGATTCGTATCCATAATGTTGTTGTTGTTCCTGTTTAAACCGACGTTTATAACAGTTGGTTCTCTGCAACATCAAATCGGTCATGAATTATTCACTGTATTTATTTATTTTAATTTATACAAATTTAGCTTAGCTCGATTGCGAAACAAGTTCTTACAACATTATTTTAATCTCTCTAAAAGACCTCATTCCTGATGGAATCCATCGCCATGAGGAAGAGAAACAGAAGGCTCCATAATATGGGTTACATTTAAAAGTATACAAAGTATATAAAAACTACATTACCCTGTTGAAAATTTCACTTTAGAGGCAGGTTTCATAGGGCCTGTTATATTTCCTGCCTGGATTGATGAATGAAAGCTATTGTGTTTTCCATGATCTTTGGTATAGTTTACTGCAATTACTGTCTTCCTGTTTCCAGGAGGTGTGGCTGATCTCTGTCTGAGATTGGCTGGATCCAATGTCATGTGACTTGCTTCCTGATTATGACTGGCTGCACCAAATGCCATGTGATCATGTCTCTGCCATTGATTGGCTGATTCAAATGTCATATGATTTTTCTGCAGAGAAGAATGCTGAAGAGCAGAAAAGCGACCAAGGGAAAAGAGTTTGTGAAGCATATTCCATTTTCCTTTGGCACTTCTACAATATTCCTCGTGAAGTGTTTGTAAAAGTTCATCTTTGCTACACTCTGTGTAAAACTCTTCACGGTCGGATTTTAAATCATCTTGAATTTCATGTTTGGTTGTTTGATGACGATATTGGTTATCAGAACTGAAACGAATAAGAATTTTGTTACAAAATTATTTTTTATTTCTTGTCATGATCTGGTGATAGATCTGGTATATGTAAAACATAGGATAAATACATATAATTGAACACATCAATCTCACATAAATATTGTCTATCTCGTTTATCTCTCACATAAATATTATCTATCTCACATAAATATTATCTATCTCACATAAATATCGTCTATCTCACATAAATATTGTCTATCTCACATAAATATTGTCTATCTCACATAAATATCGTCTATCTCACATAAATATCGTCTATCTCACATAAATATCGTCTATCTCACATAAATATCATCTATCTCACATACATATTGTCTATCTCGTTTATCTCTCACATAAATATTATCTATCTCACATAAATATTGTCTATCTCACATAAATATCGTCTATCTCACATAAATATTGTCTATCTCACATAAATATCATCTATCTCACATAAATATCATCTATCTCACATAAATATTGTCTATCTCACATAAATATCATCTATCTCACATAAATATCATCTATCTCACCTAAATATCGTCTCTCTCACCTAAATATCATATATCTCACCTAAATATTTTCTATCTCACCTAAATATCGTGGATCGTGAAATGACGAGAGAAGAAATTTAATTTCTAATTTTAACTAAATGGTACTGTACAACACATATATAAAAGCATTCACTGTTGGTGATGGTTGTTTGTTAAGATTAGGGGCTTACAGGTGCCCCAACCCCTTATGTCCCATGGCGACACTCCAGCTATTACAGATGAAGGAAGACCCCAGGTGCCCCTCCGAGCAGTGGTTAATGCACGGACGGGTACCTGAGTATAGCAACTAACCTTCCACAGTCAGCCACGGAGGCCACACGTAACAGGATAAGATGTCAATGTTATGCATATAAAGTGGGCTTGAGATTACAGGGTAAAACGGCAGGCACTAAGTATGTTGAATAAAATTCTATTTAAACATTTGTTTTATAGATTGGTGATGGTCACATATAAACCTGTATTAGTGGTCACCTCCATTAAGCAGCCAACCTGTATTAAGCAGCCAGTTTCCAGATTCCCAATTGGTCGTTTTATTATACATTTGATCTCTATTAAGAGGTGACCTGTGCTAAGCAGCCACTTTCTCTGACTCACTTGGCTGGCTGCTTAAGACAGGTTTGACTGTAGTTCTTAAATTCATAGGCGTTACATATCACTGGTACAAAATACAACCAAAACGGTTATATTCATTCACTAGAACAACAATCAGAAACAAGCCTAGAACATCAACACCATTTATTGAAAGTTATTTTTACATTCCGTGCTTAGCTGTTAACCCATTCGATTCTGGATACCGTTGAAACAATTGTTTTGCAAAGAACATAGAGCCAGATCAGCAGCCATGGAATGTGCTGTCAGCTCAGGCTCTATGCTGTTTGCTATTCAGATGAACTTGCTAAGACAGTTGGCTATGTAGCAAACAACATAGATCCGATCAGAATCCTGATCAGGATCAGAATGCAGCGTCACTGGATCTATGTTGTTTGCAAAAGCCTTTAAATGTATCCAGAATGAAATGGGTTAACTGCGGCACTATGCAATTGATGTAACCATAGTGATTATATTTGTTTTGGGATTTAAAGTAGCTATGTTATGTTATATTTCGAGTTTTACGCTTGCATCAGAACCATTTTGGGCTATATCGCCGGTGGGCAGTTTACCTAACAACACCTTTCCTGGGCAGGCTCCAGCGGTTAACCAGTACTTGGGTGCATCAACCTCCGTAAGAAACTGCCAACTTTTTCATATAAAATGAGACACGGCCTGAGCGGGGCTCGAACCCGTGACCATCAGTGATGATAGGTTACAGTGGTATACAAGTCAGCGACCTTAACCACTCGACCACGGAGGCGGGCATTTAAAGTAGCACCAACAGCTTAGGTTCTATGGCAACTCTGAGGCTAATATTGGTGTAAGAAGACCCTGGTTGCTGCTCCGAGCAGTATTGCAGACACGGACAACCAGCTGGGTAGAACCACTGACCTTCCAGCAAGTCAGTTGGATAGCTTCTTCACATGAAATAACTTGTGACCACTAGCTGGAATGGAACCATAGCAGTGAGGGGCAAGTGATTTTATGACAATGACCCAGGCAGCAAAATATACCCAGTAATAGATAGATAGGAGTCAGGAAATAGAGACACAACGAGAGAGAGAGAGAGAGAGAATATTAGGTTACTGTCTTATAAATATAGGGATCGCAGGTTCGATCCCCCGTCTGACCCTAATAAAACTAACAGTCTTTCAGATGGGACTTTAAACCGAGGTCTCGTGTCAGTGCTTTACACCGTGCACGTAACAGAGGGGACTCTGGAATGGGTCTCTGTATCATTGCACTATCCTCCAAAAATCTAAAATGACTAATCTCTTCAGGAGGCATCACTCATATGGGCAACTGGTAGCGACGATAAATAAACGTAAAACACACATGAATATTTTCTCCAACTAGCCTAATAAATTAAAATATTATAAGACAATAAACTAATAATTATTCTATTTATCTGATCAAATAATGATTTAGAGAGGAAAGATTAACGAATATTCTTGACCTGCTGCAGTTTATGATACCATCGGTGAACATATGACGTCATACATGCAGCATTATGACATCACAAAAGCATTATTAGGCACTGACTAATAAAGCAATATTTATTATGCAGGCAGTTTTTGACCATTATTCCACATGAAGTTACTGTGCTTTCAAAGTAAAGTAATAACGGTTGTAAACAAATATTTGATACACTATTGCATTATAGGTAAGTCAGGTATAACCTATTAAACAATAAATCACAGTACCTGTAAGCTATCGTATATTGCCTTACCTATACAGTAGTGTAATATTCCAACGGTATTATTACTTTACTTTGAAAGCACAGTACCTGTAAGCTGTCGTATATTGCCTTACCTATACAGTAGTGTAATATTCCAACGGTATTATTACTTTACTTTGAAAGCACAGTACCTGTAAGCTATCGTATATTGCCTTACCTATACAGTAGTGTAATATTCCAATGGTATTATTACTTTACTTTGAAAGCACAGTACCTGTAAGCTATCGTATATTGCCTTACCTATACAGTAGTGTAATATTCCAATGGTATTATTACTTTACTTTGAAAGCACTTTAGGATAAAAATTATTTATCAAAGAAATTTAAGACTGTAAACTGCAGAACAACAGTCTAGATATTGGTTCTACAGCCAACTACAAAGAGAACACATTTAAAGTCTGTGACTGTACAAAGAGAACACATTTAAAGTCCCTGTATGTGTTAAGTCTTAATATACCGGTAATATAATAGAAAAATAAAACTATAATTCATCCGAGTGTTTTCCACCATTTACACAGTTATTGATGATTTTGTAACTAAATATCAATAAAGGTAGGTAATTTACAGATAGTAAGTTCACAATAACCAGGGATCATTCTAGAGGGCGATGTGGGCGAAATTGTCGCCATAAAAAACCCTGACTTCGCCCTTTTTTTTTTGGTTTTTACGATTTTCAAACAAAATTGTGTCTAGTAAGGTACACTGGCCCATTATAAAGCACTCCTTCTATTCAAATGTTGTATTTAATGGTTGTACTGTGCATTTTAACCCTATTTTGCAGAAGTAAATTAAAGAACACCATTTAAGGAAGCGATCACACGCTTTCTCACTTCTCCCAAAAATTCTGACCTAGAATAAACCCTGATAACCTGTTCATTTGTACACAAAATGTGAATAATTTATTATTGAAAAATGAAAATATAACTAAGTCACTAAGTAAATACAATTTCTAATCATCCGCTCATTGGAATATCTCAGTGTGTTGCACGTTCTTAGTACACATAATGGGCCTTTAATGACAGAATAGTCAAGCACACATAAATGGGCCTTTAACCCTTTGCCTGCTGAGTAAATAAAATCACATTTGCAATCAACATAGATCCAGATCAGCCGTGGCATAACACCGCATCAGGATCTATGTTGTTTGCTATTCAGCCAAGTGTTTTAGCTCCACGATCAGAAGGAACATTCTGTGTGTGTCGTTCTGAGCCATCTGGCTCTATGCTGTTTGCAAATGTGATTTTATCTGCCGCTAGCGTGCAAAGGGTTAATGACAGAATAGTCAAGCACCCATAATGGGCCTTTAATGACAGAATAGTCAAGCACCCATAATGGGCCTTTAATGACAGAATAGTCAAGCACATATACCATGGAAAGAGCCAGTGAAAACAAAAGACAAGTGCAAAACACAACATCCGCAACATTTACAAACTGTGGCGTGCTGAAATGTGCGCTGACTATGTGCGCCGATCATGTGGCGAGTGCGGAGTGGACAGATCCTCAAACTCTGCTGCAAGGTTTGAGCGCGAGTCTGGTGTGTCAGATGGCATACAGTATAATGGGTCATACCTAGAAAAATGAGATGTAATCACTAAGAAATATATACAGAGAGATCAAAGTCCCATGGTTATGTTATATTTATGTTATATTTCGGGTTTTACGCCTGCATCAGCACCATTTTGGGCTATATCGCCAGCGGGCAGTATACCTAACAACACCTTACCTGGGCAGACTCCAGCGGTTAACAAGTACCTGGGTGCACCAACCTCCGTAAGAAACTGCCAACTTTTTCATATAAATGAGACATGGCCTGAGCGGGGCTCGAACCCGTGACCATCAGTGATGATAGGTTACAGTGGTATACAAGTCAGCGACCGTAACCACTCGACCATGGAGGCGAAAAGTCCTATGGTCTAATTTAATTCCATGACCGTCAGCATCCCCAGATACCCAGATATGCAACTAGTCTCCCGAATTGCATGAATGGTACAACCTGTGCAGCTCCTCAGTAATGCCGGTAATGATTTATAATTGTATAAACAACATAGATCCAGGTCAGACACAGCCTAACTTTGACCTTTGAACTACTAACTCTAAATCAATGTAAACATGTGTATTTATCAATAACTTTGACATTTGAACCACTGACTCTAAATCAATGTATTTATAAATACCTTTGACCTTTAAACTACTGAATAACTTTGACCTTTGAACATCTGACTCTAAATCAATGTATTTATAAATACCTTTGACCTTTAAACTACTGACTCTAACTCAATGTATGTAAATCAATAAAATTGGCCTTTAAACAACTGACTCTAAATCAATGTATTTATGACTAACTTTGACCTTTGAACTACGGATTCTAAAACAATGCATTTATTAATGACTTTCACCTTTGAACCACTTGACTATTAAAATATATGAAAGTGGCGATTTAAATATACAAATGTTGAGATTCGAATAGATATGTCCATTAAATATTTGACAGACAAACACTTTAGAAAATATAAAAGAACTGAAGTTTCAAATACATTAGACAATTCATAAAATGCCATAATACATGGTACCCAGTAGATCAAATTGGCACAGACTATTCATGGAAGGATGTAGAGGGTCAAACACATTTAACTGCCACAAAAAGTCAGAAACTACAAAAGTAAGTAGAAATTCGAACACATGTGACTGACAAAGACAATTCTGAAAATAAGTGAAATTTCAAATACATGAGACAATTTATAAAAAACTAAATTAGATGAATGTCATATGGGCAATTCAGAAAATACAAAAGTAAGTAGATGTTCAAACACATGTGACTGGCAAAGACAATTTAAAAAATACAAAAGTAAATGGACTTTCAAACACATGTGACTGGCAAAGACAATTTAAAAAATACAAAAGTAAATGGACTTTCAAACACATGTGACTGGCAAAGACAATTTAAAAAATACAAAAGTAAATGGACTTTCAAACACATGTGACTGGCAAAGACAATTTAAAAAATACAAAAGTAAATGGACTTTCAAACACATGTGACTGGCAAAGACAATTTAAAAAATACAAAAGTAAATGGACTTTCAAACACATGTGACTGGCAAAGACAATTTAAAAAATACAAAAGTAAATGGACTTTCAAACACATGTGACTGGCAAAGACAATTTAAAAAATACAAAAGTAAATGGACTTTCAAACACATGTGACTGGCAAAGACAATTTAGAAAATACAAAAGTAAATGGACTTTCAAACACATGTGACTGGCAAAGACAATTTAGAAAATACAAAAGTAAATGGACTTTCAAACACATGTAACTGGCAAAGACAATTCAGTATAAGGATATTAAATCACATTCGACTGGCATAGACAAGTCAGTAAAAACCCAAAGACTGGCATAGACAAGTCAGTAAAAACCCAAAGACTGGCATAGACAATTTAGTAAAAACCAAAAGACTGGCATAGACAATGTAGAAAAAACCCAAAGATTGGCATAGACAATTTAGTAAAAACCCAAAGACTGGCATAGACAATGTAGAAAAAACCCAAAGATTGGCATAGACAATTTAGTAAAAACCCAAAGACTGGCATAGACAATGTAGTAAAAACCCAAAGACTGGCATAGACAATTTAGTAAAAACCAAAAGACTGGCATAGACAATTTAGTAAAAACCAAAAGACTGACATAGACAATTTAGTAAAAACCCAAAGACTGGCATAGACAATTTAGTAAAAACCCAAAGACTGGCATAGACAATTTAGTAAAAACCCAAAGACTGGCATAGACAATTTAGTAAAAACCCAAAGGGAAGTAGAGATTCACTCACATTTGACAAGCACTTTTCAGACATTTCAGAAAATATTAACGATCATGGATATTCTTGTATACATGTATATGAATGGTATAGAAGAAAATATAGTAAGTGAACAACGGGAAGTAGAGATTCAATCACATTTAACAAGCACGGACAATTCAGAAAATATTAAAGAGGGTGGATATTTTAGTATATATTAATGGCATAGACAATTCAGAAAGTATTAAAGAGGGTAAGGTAAATTGAGAGATTCAAAGACAATATCATGTGACTGGCACAGACAATTCAACACAATGTCATGTTACTGGCACAGATAATTCAACACAATGTCATGTTACTGGCACAGATAATTCAACACAATGTCATGTTACTGGCACAGACAATTCAACACAATGTCATGTTACTGGCACAGACAATTCAACACAATGTCATGTTACTGGCACAGACAATTCAACACAATGTCATGTTACTGGCACAGATAATTCAACACAATGTCATGTGACTGGCACAGACAATTCAAACACAATGTCATGTGACTGGCACAGACAATTCAAACACAATGTCATGTGACTGGCACAGACTATTCAGAAAAAAGAAAGGTACACATTTGAATAACATGGACAATTCAGAAAATATTAAAGAAAGTGGAGATTCAAATATATAATATATACGCTTCAATGCCCCGTGTTTTGATTGGATAATGGTGCCGTAAAGAAATCTTGACTGTTCCCATCTATGCAATGTATATAACCCTTAAGATACCCTTCACATGTCTCACAGTTCTTAAAGATTAAACTGAGAGCTGCGAGCTCGGTACAATGATGAACAATGGATCTGTAGAGGTATTGGAAATAAATATGGAGGAAATTTCCGACAATTTACACGATAACCAGGGATCATTCTAGAGGGCGATGTGGCGAAATAGTTGCCCTAGGGACCCTGACTTTGCCATCTGGGAGCCCCACTTCTCTATAATTTTTTTTTATGTTTTTTGGTTTTTATGATTTTCAAACAAAATTTTGTCCAGTAAGATACACTGGCTCATTATAAAGCACTCCTTCCATTCAATTGTTGTATTTAATGGTTGTACTGTACATTTTAACCCTATTTTGCAGAAGTATATTAAAGAACACCATTTAAGGAAGCGATCACACGCTTTCTCACTTCTCCCAAAAATTCTGACCTAGAATGAACCCTGGATAACTATGTTTACACACGGTCAGACTAACAGCGATATACAATATGAATATCTATTGAACAAATGTGTGATTCGAAATCTGAACGTGCCGGTGTCAAGGTAAAGTTCGCCCATCGTGAAATTACTCAATTGAGACGGTCAACGAGGTAAAAATGATAAAATAAGATCGATGACATTTCTTAAACAAAAAAGTGATGGAAAACATTTGTTTTTAAGACAAACTAAGAATCAGAGAATATCACTCCTGGCCAGCACTATAAATATACTCAAATAGCCCGTCAACAAACCAAATAACATATAATATATGACTGGCATAGACAATTCAGAAATTGCTAAAGTTAGTCTAGTTTCAAATACATTTTATTGTACTGAGGTCGACAAAATTTAAATGTACGAAAGTCAGCAAAACTTTAAATATTTGTGTATTTGTCAGACAGACAACATTGTTGACTGAAGGTGGTTCAGAGAAAATACAAAATTACGGAAATATTTTAGTGGAGCTCGTAATATACTGACAAACAATATTAAGGTAAGTGGAGAACTTCAAGAACACAAGCAAAAGTTAGTGGTGTTTCAAATACATTTAACCGACTGACAATATTAAGGTAAATGATGTTTCAAATACATTTAACCGACCGACAATATCAAAGTAAGTGATGTTTCAAATACAGTTAACCGACCGACAATATCAAAGTAAGTGATGTTTCAAAATACATTTAACCGACCGACAATATCAAGGTAAGTGGAGAACTTCAAGAACACAAGCAAAAGTTAGTGGTGTTTCAAATACATTTAACCGACTGACACTATTAAGGTAAATGATGTTTAAAATACATTTAACCGACCGACAATATCAAAGTAAGTGATGTTTCAAAATACATTTAACCGACTGACAGTATCAAAGTAAGTGATGTTTCAAAATACATTTAACCGACCGACAATATCAAGGTAAATGGAGAACTTCAAGAATACCAGCAAAGTAAGTGATGTTTCAAAATACATTTAACCGACCGACAATATCAAAGTAAGTGATGTTTCAACATACATTTAATCGACCGACAATATCAAGGTAAATGGAGAACTTCAAGAATACCAGCAAAAGTAAGTGATGTTTCAAATACATTTAACCGACCGACAATATCAAAGTAAGTGATGTTTCAAAATACATTTAACCGACCGACAATATCAAGGTAAATGGAGAACTTCAAGAATACCAGCAAAAGGAAGTGGTGTTTCAAAATACATTTAACCGACCGACAATATCAAGGTAAATGGAGAACTTCAAGAATACCAGCAAAAGGAAGTGGTGTTTCAAAATACATTTAACCGACTGACAATATCAAGGTAAATGGTGTTTCAAATACATTTAACCGACTGACAATATCAAGGTAAGTGGTGTTTCAAAATACATTTAACCGACTGACAATATCAAGGTAAGTGATGTTTCAAATACATTTAACCGACTGACAATATCAAAGTAAGTGATGTTTCAAATACATTTAACCGACCGACAATATCAAAGTAAGTGATGTTTCAAATACATTTAACTGACTGACAATATCAAGGTACATGGAGAAACTTCAAGAATACCAGCAAAAGGAAGTGGTGTTTCAAAATACATTTAACCGACTGACAATATCAAGGTACATGGAGAAACTTCAAGAATACCAGCAAAAGGAAGTGGTGTTTCAAAATACATTTAACCGACTGACAATATCAAGGTACATGGAGAAACTTCAAGAATACCAGCAAAAGTAAGTGGTGTTTCAAAATACATTTAACCGACTGACAATATCAAGGTAAATGGAGAACTTCAAGAATACCAGCAAAAGGAAGTGGTGTTTCAAAATACATTTAACCGACTGACAATATCAAGGTAAGTGGAGATTTGGAGAACTCTCAAAACTTTACTGACGTTGACTCCTGGCCGAAGTAGAACTGTATAGGTGCGTCCCAGGTTGGTTCATGTTTGTGATTCCACGGGATGCTGGGCTTGCTATATAAAAAGGAATCACCAATCAAAACCAATTATGATACATGTAACCCAGGTCATATTTAATTATATTAAATAATTATGGATGGTACATAAATATATTCCATAACCCCGCTACAAGAGTACCACCCAATAGTTATTTTGACATGGCCTAATACAATCATTGGTCTGAGTTATATTATAATTATATAGTATGGTCCATCTTATGTTATTGTATTCTGCATTACTATTGTGTCTATTATATTAGGGGTGAGAGATAGTGAGTGATGATCAGGTCAGGTGTGTGAATGAGTGAACTCTTAACATAGTATTAGGGGTGAGAGATAGTGAGTGATGATCAGGTCAGATGTGTGAATGAGTGAACTCTAACATAGTATTAGGGGTGAGAGATAGTGAGTGATGATCAGGTCAGATGTGTGAATGAGTTAACTTTAACATAACTAATTATGTGCACTTCCCGCTGAATGGTTGCATTTCTCAAACACTTCTGCTCTACTAATCAACAGGATAGGTTGTAAAACCTATCCTTACATCTAAAATACATCTAAATTAGTTTATACAAATTTATTTGAGGTCGATTGCAAAACAAGTTATTTCAACTTATATAAATCACTCTCGAGACCTCATTCCTGATGGAATCCATCGCCACGAGGGAGAGAGAAGAGGCAACGTGGAATTTAAATGATCGAAATTAAATTATGTTAGCGGCTGCCAACAAGACTCTGGCTTTCTTTGTCCTCATATCTGGGAACAAATAAATATATGGATTAAGCCGAGTTTGGCTAGTTGCTAACAAACCCCGGTGACAGATATCTTGATAGCTTTCCAGTTACGTCTTAACCTGTATCCCACTTTTGCATACAGCATAGATCCAGATCAGACAGTACAGAATTTGCCATCCAAACAGGCGAGTTGGAGCACAGGAACTTGATATTTTATCCATAAGCCACCAAAGGTCTCGTAACTGTCTCGTATTAAAAAAAAAAAGATAGAGGGGGTGTCCTAGGATAGAGTTTCTTAAATCGTGAAAACAACTTTCAAAACACTGTTGTTGACAGTTTTAGCTTCATCATGTGACCTTGCTGCTCAATACAACTATCGCAACGGTGTCGGTCGGCGCCCGTTTATATGGGGAACTGAAGACTTCAGGGCACCTATGCATGGCGTACTTGTTATTTTTTATTTATCCACCATAACTTGTTGAATATCGTATTTGGAAATAGTACATCATTGAGTAAATACATTTATTGGTCTTAATCAGAAATGGTATAGAAACTATTTTTCGGGTTAGGTGTAGATATTTTAAATTCAGATAGCCACCCGAATTGCATTGCTCATACACCGTAACAGTTTCGGTGGAAATATTCTCCCAATGATTTGCTTGTTTATATTCGTCTGCTGGACCAGTCACATGACAATTGCACCAGCCTACCGATACACTCAACGGAATGCTATTGAACCATGCTTCAGCACCGTCGTCGAAATTATCCTAAAACTATATAAATATTTTAAATACGGATGAAAATAAGCCGAGCATTGGAATACGCCGAGCACTCTATAGAGAACATTAGGTTACTGTCTAATAATGGGCATAATAAATTTTTGCGAGTTGGAGCACAGGAACTTGAAATGTTATCCATAAGCCACCAAAGGTCTCGTAACTCTATCCTAGGACACCCCCCCCCTCTATTAAAAATAAGATAGAGTTACGAGACCTTTGGTGGATTATGGATAAAATTTCAAGTTCCTGTGGTTGGAGAAAATATACAAGGCGACGTTCTGCTGAGCCTTGTATTTTTTTGGAGACGAGCCTAATAATTTAAGAATTTAAAGTAACCTAATATTCTATTTATCCTATTGTCTGGAAAAAAGAAGCTTTAGAGAGGAAAGATTACCAAATATTCATGACCTGAAATTTATCATACAACGAAAATAATGTCATACACGAACATAATGTCATACACGAACATAATGTCATACACGCTGCGTTATGACTAGTGATGTACATCGGTTTCAAAATCCATAATCGATTAATCGGAAAAATCGGACGGGTAAACCGATTAGATAATTGATTATTAATCGGGCAATTGATATAGTTTAAATCAAAATCATTCCATCTAATTTGTGAGTTTAACCATCTATTTAGTACTAATAAATTACTTACAAGTTACTAGTTTCGACAAATTAGTTACTCAGTTACATCTGAGTACTAGACTTTAAGTTAGTAGACTGCCACCCGATATAAAATTAGTTTTTAAGTTAATAGAGGACAGAACGCTTAGTGACATACTAGTGAAAATTCTAGTACTAGATACAGTTAGAATTGTTGTTGCAAAAGGTAAAAACAAACATAAAAGTAAGAGACAAAAATAAAGACTCGTCGATTATAATCGATTACACATTTTCACAATCGATTATCGCCGATGTCAATGCCGGCGAACGATTGTCGGCGACTTAGCGATAATCGGTTTATCACTAGTTATGACGTCACAAAAGATTTATTAGGCACTATGGATGGTAGTGATAAATTTAATAAATAAAACACATCAACATTGACCATCAAAGTAAGCTACATACATGTGAAGCATGCCCCTTCAGGGGGGAGTGTTCCCCTTGACAACCAAAGTAGGCTACATACATGTGAAGCATGCCCCTTCAGGGGGGAGTGTTCCCCTTGACAACCAAAGTAGGCTACATACATGTGAAGCATGCCCCTTCAGGGGGGAGTGTTCCCCTTGACCATCCAAGTAGGCGACATACATGTGAAGCATGCCCCTCCGGAATAAAATAGCTAGCATGTTGCTAGCGTGTTGTGCAAAGGAATAAATGATAAAAACAGAGGAAAACACTTAATAGGACCTATCTACTTTTAGAGAGTATTCAGGGGCAGTAACTGACCAGATGTCTCTTATTACTCATTAAATTTTGACATCCATTTTTTTCCACTCCATCAATTGAAGATGTACTAGCATCTGTGGGTAGGTGGGACATTCGTGTTCTATTAACACATTTTCAAGATGTTCTTAATAGTAACATATACGTTTTACTTCCATATTTAAATGTACAGGAAACTGTGTTTGACGATCTTGATAAGACTACTTTGACTGCCATACTGATCTATTTTCATCAATTTAATAAAAAATGATTGTCAATAATTTATTCTCCATTGACAACATTCCCCCCACCCCTCACTCCCTCCTACCGACATATTTGCTGACAGAATCTGAGAAATAAAAACAAACAAAAGCTCCTGTATAAAGAGGTAAAAGAGAGCCATCTTGACATTTCCCTTCTTTACTCTACAGTACCGTAGCCTGAGACAAATTTCAACCGAGGAAATCTAGGAGAGGGGGGGTTCCCCTTAAAATTGTTGGGGTACAGAAGCGATTTTCTGATTTAATGAGCTTAGACGAATAATTAATGTACTGACCTTTCAGCTCTGTAGCAGTCAACATTTTATACAGAAAAAATGGATATTTTTGCATTTTATTTATTTCAAATTTCATTTTTTTTTTGCTTTGGAAATTTTAACCGAGGCAACTGCCTCGGTGTGCCTCAGTATGGCTACGGGCCTGCTCTATATAAATCTTCTTTGGGCAATAGAAATGGTTCACATGAAGCTAAAACAGCATTCAGCAGAAAACACCAATACAATTACATGTATAGTAAATATTGCATTACAAACATTACACACAATATGCTAAAACTCATTTAATGTGACACAAAATATGCCAACTACATGCCCAAACCATAAAGTACATCACACTACACCGTTGTTAAATTAAAGAGTTCATAAATTCTCATTAAATCACGTCACAAAATCCAAAACCCATCAAGCAAAAAGTAGATCCAAACAAAATGATTGTCCATAATTTATTCTCCATTGACAACATTCCCCCCACCCCTCCTACCCCCCACCCCTCCTACGGACATATTTGCTGATAGAAACAAACAAAAGCTGCTGTATAGAGTTAAAAGAGAGCCATCTTGACATTTAACTTCTTTACTCTACAGTACCGTAGCCAGAGGCAAATTTCAACCGAGGAAATCTAGGGGTGGTCCGGCGATTTTCTGATTTCTGAGTTTAGATGTATAGTTATGTACTGACCTTTCAGCTCTGTAGCAGTCAACATTTTATACAGAAAAAATGTATATATTTTGCATTTTATTTATTTCAAATTTCATTTTTTTTTTGCTGTGTGGCTACGGGCCTGCTCTATATAAATCTATTTTGGGCAATAGAAATGGTTGACATGCATGAAGCTAAAACAGCATTCAGCAGAAAACACCAATACAATTACATGTATAGTAAATATTGCATTACAAACATTACACACAATATGCTAAAACTCATTTAATGTGACACAAAATATGCCAACTACATGCCCAAACCATAAAGTACATCACACTACACCGTTGTTAAATTAAAGAGTTCATAAAGTCTCATTAAATCACGTCACAAAATCCAAAACCAATCAAGCAAAAAGTAGATCCAAACAAAATGATTGTCCATAATTTATTCTCCATTGACAACATTCCCCCCACCCCCTAGTTTAAACAAATTTATTTTAGCTCGATTGCGAAACAAGTTCTTATAACTTATATAAATCACTCTCGAGACCTCATTCCTGATGAAATCCATCGCCACGAGGGAGAAAGAAGAGGCAATGTGGAATTTAAATGCCTTGCCTAAGGGCACAATCGTAACGGCTCCAGCGGGGCTCGAACTCCGGACCTTTCGCACCTGAAGCAAACGCGTATCCACTGCGCTATCACGACTTCCACCCCCACCCCCTCCTACGGACATATTTGCTGACAGAATCTGAGAAATAAAAACAAACAAAAGCTCCTGTATAAAGAGGTAAAAGAGAGCCATCTTGACATTTCCCTTCTTTACTCTACAGTACCGTAGCCTGAGACAAATTTCAACCGAGGCAATCTAGGGGAGGGGGGGGGGGTTCCCCTTAAAATTGTTGGGGTATAGAAGCGATTTTCTGATTTAATGAGCTTGGACGAATAATTAATGTACTGACCTTTCAGCTCTGTAGCAGTCAACATTTTATACATATAAATATGGATATTTTTTGCATTTTATTTATTTCAAATTTCATTTTTTTTTTGCTTTGGAAATTTTAACCGAGGCAGCTGCCTCGGTGTGCCTCAGTATGACTACGGGCCTGCTCTATATAAATCTTGTTTGGGCAATAGAAATGGTTCACATGAAGCTAAAACAGCATTCAGCAGAAAACACCAATACAATTACATGTATAGTAAATATTGCATTACAAACATTACACACAATATGCTAAAACTCATTTAATGTGACACAAAATATGCCAACTACATGCCCAAACCACAAAGTACATCACACTACACCGTTGTTGAATTAAAGAGTTCATAAATTCTCATTAAAACACGTCACAAAACCCAAAACCCATCAAGCAAAAAGTAGATCCAAACAAAATCAATCATGCGTTTACTAACTTTGATATGATTGCCTGGGCAACTGTTCTTGCCATTCGATCTCTAGCAAATGAATCGGAACGTGACGACATTCTCGATGAGATTATACTTGATTTCCTTGATAGGCTCGTTTCCGAACAGGCGGAGTTTGCAATGGCTTGATCCAATAGATTGATTGCCAAGTCATGGCTTGTGACCGAATTCTGGGCTGAATAAGTGGACCCACTTTCTGAACTCAAATCTGGTTGGGTGAATAGGTTTCTAGAGGACGGTAAGTGGGATTGTTTATGTAAATTAGGGGCATGGTTAATGTGGATAGTAGGATCATTTACAGCTGATTGGTCAGTCAGTAATGATGAGTAAGATTGGAAATATGCCGTCTTGGTATCTGTGTTATCTATATTTAGTATATTGTGGGAGGAGCTTACTGGTGAAGGGGTGTCACCTTTGAACAAAGTTGACACCTCAATATGCAAATGAGGTGAAGTAGAGCCACTTCTACCAGTACTGCAATCAGAGAGCTTGTCAAATGGACTCATTTGCATTGGAGGGGAGGGTGGAGTCTGGATCTGCATGGAACTGGAGGGCGGAGTCTGGATCTGCATGGAAATAGAGGGCGGAGTCTGGATCTGCATGGAAATGTGAGTAGAGGGAGGAGCCGGAAGCAAGCCACTATCCAGAGGTATCCTGCAAATTTATATGAGAACAATACTGAAAAAATGTAATACTATGTATATTAAATACACACATTCTTCATTAACAGTTAGAACAAATAATACCTCAATATTGACATAAATCTTTGCATTATTTACATAATACAAGCACACAATACACGAAACAAAATCTAATACAGGGTGTTCCAAAATGTATACCCTGTATATTTTTAGAATCTCAATAACTGTGCAAATAGTAAAGGTAAATGATCCATGTCACTTTTAGCTGAAATAGAACAGATTGACTCATATTACACAGGAAACAAGTAGAGTTAGCAGAATGAGAAGGTGGGGTGGGGTGGGGACTGGTGCTCGCTACCCCTAATATTACTGAAATAACCTGATATACGATCCTGAAAATAATTGCTTGGCATATCTTCCTAAACTACATCAGAATTGGCACTGGTACCCCAAAATTTAGTTCAAGTAGGAGCATCACCCCCCACACCCGATACCCTAGAAATGCTCACCCTGCACCCTCGCTAAACATAGTAAATAAGCACCTGAATATAGAAATTCAAGTCTTGCTTGCTAGTAAATTTTGAAAGTGATATCACCCCCCCCACACCCAATACCCTAGAAATGCTCACCCTGCACCCTCGCCAAACATAGTAAATAAGCACCTGAATATAGAAATGTACGTCATTTTGAAATTGATGCTACATCATGCACAACTTACAATGACATCACAAGTAGCTAGACTAACAGAAAGTTCAATCATTATTATCTATCAATTATCTATTAATTGTTAGTTTATACAAATTTATTTTAGCTCAATCGAAAAATATTAATTATCTATCAAGTAGCACTAAAATAATGTGTGCAGGTGAATTTTATTTCCTATTTAAGGTGACAACGCAGGTTCGATCCCCCGTCTGACCCTAATAAAATTAACAGTCTTTCAGATGGGACGTTAAATCGAGGTCTCGTGTTGGTGCTGTACACCGTGCACATAAAAGAACCAGAGGAGACTCTGGAATGGGTCTCTGTCTGTATCATTGCACTATCCTCCAAAAATCTAAAATGAATAATCTCTTCAGGAGGCATCGCTCATATGGGCAACCGGTAGCGACGATAAATAAACGTAAAACACACACATATGTTTATGAAATAATTTGTAAACAAAATGTATTTTCGTATTACTGAAACTCCACCAAGCTCCAGTTTTCTTAGTACCCATTCATTTAGCCTTCAACATATACATGAAGCAAATTTGTCTGTTTAAACATAAATAGGAACACGAAAAATATATGAAAAAGTGAAGGTGTGACAAATATTTTGTGTCACCCTGTATGACGAAGATGGGACTATATTTTGGGTAACACTGTATAGCAAATACATCGTGCATAGTAAATATGGGGGGGGGGAATGGTGGTGTATAAAAAAAAACTGTTCTCAAATCACAAATTCAATCTCAGGCTTCCGATTGGTTGAGCTAAGTGCAGACCTCAGAATCATCTAAACATATCACTTGAGCTTCAGATCTGTTTGTTTTGTGGTTTAACGTTGCACAAACAGCTTAGGTCATATGGTAACTTTACAGCTATTAGTGGTGGAGGAAGACCCCGGGTGCACCTTCAAGCAGAATTTCTTGTACACAGGTAGAACCACTGACCTTCTGCAAGCCAGCTGGCTAGCTTCCTCACATGAACTAATTCGACCCACCAAGTGGGATTCGAACGAGAAGCTGTGATGGGAAAGTGATTTGAAGCAATGAGGGGAAAGTGATTTGAAGTCAATGAGGGGAAAGTGATTTGAAGCAATGAGGGGGAAGTGATTTGAAGTCAATGAGGGGGAAGTGATTTGAAGTCAATGAGGGGGAAGTGATTTGAAGTCAATGAGGGGGAAGTGATTTGAAGTCAATGAGGGGAAGTGATTTGAAGCAATGAGGGGAAAGTGAGTTGAAGCAATGAGGGGAAAGTGATTTGAAGCAATGAGGGGAAAGTGATTTGAAGTCAACGAGAGGAAAGTGATTTGAAGTCAATGAGGGGGAAGTGATTTGAAGTCAATGAGGGGGAAGTGATTTGAAGTCAATGAGGGGAAGTGATTTGAAGTCAATGAAGGGGAAGTGATTTGAAGTCAATGAGGAGAAAGTGATTTGAAGCAATGAGGGGGAAGTGATTTGAAGCAATGAGGAGAAAGTGATTTGAAGCAATGAGGGGGAAGTGATTTGAAGCAATGAGGAGAAAGTGATTTGAAGCAATGAGGGGGAAGTGATTTGAAGCAATGAGGAGAAAGTGATTTGAAGCAATGAGGGGAAAGTGATTTGAAGCAATGAGGAGAAAGTGATTTGAAGCAATGAGGGGGAAGTGATTTGAAGCAATGAGGAGAAAGTGATTTGAAGCAATGAGGGGGAAGTGATTTGAAGTCAATGAGGGGAAGTGATTTGAAGCAATGAGGGGAAAGTGATTTGAAGCAATGAGGGGAAAGTGATTTGAAGTCAACGAGAGGAAAGTGATTTGAAGTCAATGAGGGGGAAGTGATTTGAAGTCAATGAGGGGAAGTGATTTGAAGTCAACAAGAGGGAAGTGATTTGAAGTCAAAGAGGGGGAAGTGATTTGAAGTCACTGAGGGGGAAAGTGATTTGAAGCAATGAGGGGAAAGTGATTTGAAGCAATGAGGAGAAAGTGATTTGAAGCAATGAGGGGGAAGTGATTTGAAGCAATGAGGAGAAAGTGATTTGAAGCAATGAGGGGGAAGTGATTTGAAGTCAATGAGGGGAAGTGATTTGAAGCAATGAGGGGAAAGTGATTTGAAGCAATGAGGGGAAAGTGATTTGAAGTCAACGAGAGGAAAGTGATTTGAAGTCAATGAGGGGGAAGTGATTTGAAGTCAATGAGGGGAAGTGATTTGAAGTCAACAAGAGGGAAGTGATTTGAAGTCAAAGAGGGGGAAGTGATTTGAAGTCACTGAGGGGGAAAGTGATTTGAAGTCAATGAGGGGAAAGTGGTTTGAAGTCAATGAGGGGAAAGTGATTTGAAGTCAATGAGGGGAAGTGATTTGAAGTAATGAGGGGGAAGTGATTTGAAGTCAATGAAGGGGAAGTGATTTGAAGTCAACAAGGGGGAAATGATTTGAAGTCAATGAGAGGAAAGTGATTTGACGTCAACAAGAGGGAAGTGATTTGAAGTCAATGAGGGGAAAGTGATTTGAAGTCAATGAGGGGAAAGTGATCTGAAGTCAATGAGGGGGAAGTGATTTGAAGTCAATGAGGGGGAAGTGATTTGAAGTCAATGAGGGGGAAGTGATTTGAAGTCAATGAGGGGAAAGTGATTTGAAGTCAATGAGGGGAAAGTGATTTGAAGTCAATGAGGGGGAAGTGATTTGAAGTCAATTAGGGGAAAGTGATTTGAAGTCAATGAGGGGAAAATGATTTGAAGTCAATGAGGGGAAAGTGATTTGAAGTCAATGAGGGGAAAGTGATTTGAAATCAATGAGGGGAAAGTGATTTGAAGTCAATGAGAGGAAAGTGATTTGAAGTCAATGAGAGGAAAGTGATTTGAAGTCAATGAGGGGGAAGTGATATGAAGTCAACGACCGTAACCACTCGGCATGGAGGCCCCAAGCTTGAGAAGCTGTGAACAGTTTATAACCTTTAAATCTGTATTCTCAATCTGTGTAACAATTAAGATGATGCGATCTTCAATCAACCCACCCAGCGATAATCTGATAAGCCAATCAGCGATCTATAAAGCGACACACCTTCAGTAACCATAAGCATTATCGAACAGCCGCCATTATTCTCGACATTTGTCGCGATTATCCGTGATCATGTGACTAGTGGGAGGAGCTATAGTCTCATCGGTGTCATGTTCATTAATGTGTGTGATATAATGGGAATATGTCATAAAAATACGTCAAAGAATTCAAATTTTAATAATCAAGATACAAGAGCAACATACAAACTGGGTGGGGGAGGAAAGGGAAGAACGGGGGTGGTGGGGGGGAGGAATAAGTTTACAAAATTTATATACATGTATTCAATGCAGTAAATACCATAATTATACCAAAGTGTATTACGATGATTTCAAACAGTACACTGAAATACAATGTACCGTATATATTATGATCAGATTTCATACCATATACCAAAGTAGGTACAACTCATGTTACCGTATACATTATGATGAATTTATACCGTACACTGTAGTAAGTATCACTAGCCAAACATGCCATTTATACATTTGTCTGGTGTCCATTTTATTAATCCGTCTTATATGCGGGTGTATGTCAAAACCCCACAGATTTAAGGACCATGTAAGGGGGTCGGCTTATGGTCAAGATCGCCTTATAGTCGAGTATGTACTGTATGTAATTGGCTACTCATCCAATCAAGCTACCATAGCAGTATGGACTGGTGATATTGTATGTGTGTTGTTAGTGGGTATAGCAGTATGGACTGGTGATATTGTATGTGTGTTGGATATAGCAGCATGGACTGGTGATATTGTATGTATGTTGGATATAGCAGCATGGACTGGTGATATTGTATGCGTGTTGTTAGTGGATATAGCAGTATGGACTGGTGATATTGTATGTGTGTTGTTAGTGGATATAGCAGCATGGACTGGTGATATTGTATGCGTGTTGTTAGTGGATATAGCAGTATGGACTGGTGATATTGTATGCATGTAGTTAGTGGATATAGCAGTATGGACTGGTGATATTGTATGCATGTTGTTAGTGGATATAGCAGCATGGACTGGTGATATTGTATGTGTGTTGTTAGTGGATATAGCAGTATGGACTGGTGATATTGTATGTGTGTTGTTAGTGGATATAGCAGCATGGACTGGTGATATTGTATGTGTGTTGTTAGTGGATATAGCAGTATGGACTGGTGATATTGTATGCATGTTGTTAGTGGATATAGCAGCATGGACTGGTGATATTGTATGCATGTTGTTAGTGGATATAGCAGCATGGACTGGTGATATTGTATGCATGTTGGATATAGCAGCATGGACTGGTGATATTGTATGCATGTTGGATATAGCAGCATGGACTGGTGATATTGTATGCATGTTGTTAGTGGATATAGCAGCATGGACTGGTGATATTGTATACATGTTGTTAGTGGATATAGCAGTATGGACTGGTGATATTGTATGCATGTTGGATATAGCAGTATGGACTGGTGATATTGTATGGATGTTGTTAGTGGATATAGCAGCATGGACTGGTGATATTGTATGTGTGTTGTTAGTGGATATAGCAGCATGGACTGGTGATATTGTATGTGTGTTGTTAGTGGATATAGCAGCATGGACTGGTGATATTGTATGCATGTTGGATATAGCAGCATGGACTGGTGATATTGTATGCATGTTGGATATAGCAGCATGGACTGGTGATATTGTATGCATGTTGGATATAGCAGCATGGACTGGTGATATTGTATGCATGTTGGATATAGCAGCATGGACTGGTGATATTGTATGCATGTTGTATATAGCAGCATGGACTGGTGATATTGTATGTGTGTTGTTAGTGGATATAGCAGCATGGACTGGTGATATTGTATACATGTTGTTAGTGGATATAGCAGTATGGACTGGTGATATTGTATGCATGTTGGATATAGCAGCATGGACTGGTGATATTGTATGCATGTTGGATATAGCAGTATGGACTGGTGATATTGTATGCATGTTGTTAGTGGATATAGCAGCATGGACTGGTGATATTGTATGTATGTTGGATATAGCAGCATGGACTGGTGATATTGTATGCATGTTGGATATAGCAGCATGGACTGGTGATATTGTATGTGTGTTGTTAGTGGATATAGCAGTATGGACTGGTGATATTGTATGCATGTTGGATATAGCAGTATGGACTGGTGATATTGCATGCATGTCGTTAGTGGATATAGCAGCATGGACTGGTGATATTGTATGTGTGTTGTTAGTGGATATAGCAGTATGGACTGGTGATATTGTATGTGTGTTGTTAGTGGATATAGCAGTATGGACTGGTGATATTGTATGTGTGTTGTTAGTGGATATAGCAGTATGGACTGGTGATATTGTATGTGTGTTGTTAGTGGATACAGCAGTATGGACTGGTGATATTGTATGTGTGTTGTTAGTGGATATAGCAGTATGGACTGGTGATATTGTATGCATGTTGGATATAGCAGCATGGACTGGTGATATTGTATGTGTGTTGTTAGTGGATATAGCAGTATGGACTGGTGATATTGTATGCATGTTGGATATAGCAGCATGGACTGGTGATATTGTATGTGTGTTGTTAGTGGATATAGCAGTATGGACTGGTGATATTGTATGCATGTTGGATATAGCAGCATGGACTGGTGATATTGTATGTGTGTTGTTAGTGGATATAGCAGTATGGACTGGTGATATTGTATGCATGTTGTTAGTGGATATAGCAGCATGGACTGGTGATATTGTATGTGTGTTGTTAGTGGATATAGCAGTATGGACTGGTGATATTGTATGCATGTTGTTAGTGGATATAGCAGCATGGACTGGTGATATTGTATGTGTGTTGTTAGTGGATATAGCAGTATGGACTGGTGATATTGTATGCATGTTGTTAGTGGATATAGCAGCATGGACTGGTGATATTGTATGTGTGTTGTTAGTGGATATAGCAGCATGGACTGGTGATATTGTATGTGTGTTGTTAGTGGATATAGCAGCATGGACTGGTGATATTGTATGTGTGTTGTTAGTGGATATAGCAGCATGGACTGGTGATATTGTATGTGTGTTGTTAGTGGATATAGCAGCATGGACTGGTGATATTGTATGTGTGTTGTTAGTGGATATAGCAGCATGGACTGGTGATATTGTATGTGTGTTGGATAAAGCAGTATGGACTGGTGATATTGTATGCATGTAGGTAGTGGATATAGCAGTATGGACTGGTGATATTGTATGCATGTAGTTAGTGGATATAGCAGTATGGACTGGTGATATTGTATGCATGTAGGTAGTGGATATAGCAGTATGGACTGGTGATATTGTATGCATGTAGGTAGTGGATATAGCAGTATGGACTGGTGATATTGTATGCATGTTGTTAGTGGATATAGCAGCATGGACTGGTGATATTGTATGTGTGTTGTTAGTGGATATAGCAGCATGGACTGGTGATATTGTATGCATGTTGGATATAGCAGTATGGACTGGTGATATTGTATGTGTGTTGTTAGTGGATATAGCAGTATGGACTGGTGATATTGTATGTGTGTTGTTAGTGGATATAGCAGTATGGACTGGTGATATTGTATGTGTGTTGTTAGTGGATATAGCAGTATGGACTGGTGATATTGTATGCATGTTGGATATAGCAGTATGGACTGGTGATATTGTATGTGTGTTGTTAGTGGATATAGCAGCATGGACTGGTGATATTGTATGTGTGTTGGATATAGCAGTGTGGACTGGTGATATTGTATGTATGTTGTTAGTGGATATAGCAGCATGGACTGGTGATATTGTATGCATGTTGGATATAGCAGTATGGACTGGTGATATTGTATGTGTGTTGTTAGTGGATATAGCAGCATGGACTGGTGATATTGTATGTGTGTTGTTAGTGGATATAGCAGTATGGACTGGTGATATTGTATGCATGTTGGATATAGCAGCATGGACTGGTGATATTGTATGCATGTTGTTAGTGGATATAGCAGCATGGACTGGTGATATTGTATGCATGTTGTTAGTGGATATAGCAGTATGGACTGGTGATATTGTATGCATGTTGTTAGTGGATATAGCAGCATGGACTGGTGATATTGTATGTGTGTTGTTAGTGGATATAGCAGTATGGACTGGTGATATTGTATGCATGTTGGATATAGCAGTATGGACTGGTGATATTGTATGCATGTAGGTAGTGGATATAGCAGCATGGACTGGTGATATTGTATGCATGTAGTTAGTGGATATAGCAGTATGGACTGGTGATATTGTATGCATGTAGTTAGTGGATATAGCAGTATGGACTGGTGATATTGTATGCATGTAGTTAGTGGATATAGCAGTATGGACTGGTGATATTGTATGCATGTAGTTAGTGGATATAGCAGCATGGACTGGTGATATTGTATGTGTGTTGTTAGTGGATATAGCAGTATGGACTGGTGATATTGTATGTGTGTTGTTAGTGGATAGGTGGTGGTGTTTGTTGTGTGTTGTTGTGGTTGGTGGTGGTGTTTGTTGTGTTGGTTGGTGGTGGTGTTTGTTGCATGTAGTTAGTGGATATAGCAGCATGGACTGGTGATATTGTATGTGTGTTGTTAGTGGATATAGCAGTATGGACTGGTGATATTGTATGTGTGTTGTTAGTGGATATAGCAGCATGGACTGGTGATATTGTATGCATGTTGTTAGTGGATATAGCAGTATGGACTGGTGATATTGTATGTATGTTGGATATAGCAGTATGGACTGGTGATATTGTATGCATGTAGTTAGTGGATATAGCAGTATGGACTGGTGATATTGTATGCATGTAGTTAGTGGATATAGCAGTATGGACTGGTGATATTGTATGCATGTAGTTAGTGGATATAGCAGTATGGACTGGTGATATTGTATGTGTGTTGTTAGTGGATATAGCAGCATGGACTGGTGATATTGTATGCATGTTGTTAGTGGATATAGCAGTATGGACTGGTGATATTGTATGTATGTTGTTAGTGGAAATAGCATGACATGATCTGGAAAATAGATTTTTGAGTATTTCAAAATAAACCTCTCACCTTGATGCTAAAGCCGTCGGTTTGGCCATTTGTAACGGAGCATCCCAACTGGCATCTTGTTTGCTATTAATAGTTCTTGCCGTTTCACCGAGGGCTAACGCATCATTTCTGAAATATACACATACATATATGTGAAGATACTCATGGTAGACGGGCTGTTCCTATTAAGAGGCTGAAATGGTTTGGCCATAAAAAAACAGGTACCTTGAGAATTCTCAACTTTTTTGGGGGGATGGGGGAGGGTTGTAGAGTAACGTTTGAAAGTTTCTTTAAAGCGGTTTTCCTTCAAATACAGCTATACATGTATACATGTACATATGCAGCTCATAAGGTGAGATTTAGTAAATGTTGGCAACTACGGTATAGTAGATATTACCTTGCATCATTTAATGAGGAACGTTTTGGCAACTACGGTATAGCAGATATTACCTTGCATCATTTACTGAGGAACGTTTTGGCAACTACGGTATAGAAGATATTACCTTGCATCATTTACTAAGGAACGTTTTGGCAACTACGGTATAGAAGATATTACCTTGCATCATTTACTAAGGAACGTTTTGGCAACTACGGTATAGTAGATATTACCGTGCATCATTTACTAAGGAACGTTTTGGCAACTATGGTATAGTAGATATTATATACCTTGCATCATTTACTAAGGAACGTTTTGGCAACTACGGTATAGTAGATATTACCTTGCATCATTTACTAAGGAACGTTTTGGCAACTACGGTATAGTAGATATTATATACCTTGCATCATTTACTAAGGAACGTTTTGGCAACTACGGTAAAGTAGATATTACCTTGCATCATTTACTAAGGAACGTTTTGGCAACTACGGTATAGTAGATATTACCTTGCATCATTTACTAAGGAACGTTTTGGCAACTACGGTATAGTAGATATTATCGTGCATCATTTACTAAGGAACGTTTTGGCAACTACGGTATAGCAGATATTATATACCTTGCATCATTTACTAAGGAACGTTTTGGCAACTACGGTATAGCAGATATTATATACCTTGCATCATTTACTAAGGAACGTTTTGGCAACTACGGTATAGCAGATATTATATACCTTGCATCATTTACTGAGGAATGTTTTGGCAACTACAGTATAGTAGATATTATCGTGCATCATTTACTAAGGAACGTTTTGGCAACTACGGTATAGAAGATATTACCTGCCATCATTTACTAAGGAACGTTTTGGCAACTACGGTATAGTAGATTTTACCTTGCAGCATTTACTGAGGAAGGTTTTGGCAACTACGGTATAGTAGATTTTACCTTGCAGCATTTACTGAGGAAGATTTTGGCAACTACGGTATAGTAGATTTTACCTTGCAGCATTTACTGAGGAAGGTTTTGGCAACTATGGTATAGTAGATGTTACCTTGCAGCATTTACTAAGGAATCTTTGGCAATTACAGCATAATAACTCTCGGCTACTACATTCATAACAGTCTTCAGCCTGAAAATAAACAACAGATGATTAGCTTAGTTTATACAAATTTATTTAAGCTTGATTGCAAAACAAGTTCTTACAACTTATATTAATCACTCTCGAGACATCATTCCTGATGGAATCCATTGCTACGAGGAGAGAGAAGAGGCATGCAGAATTTAAACGCCTTGCCTAAGGGCACACAATCGTAACGGCTCCAGCGGGACGTGTACTCCGGTCCTTTCACACCTTTTATCATAAATTAAATAACATTTTTAACTTTGAATGATTTTCCACACGATATAGAAATATAGACTAAAACGAAATTCGGAACAAATACTGCACGTTACGGGACTTAGAGAAAAATAATATGAAACATTTATTTCCCTTTGTTGTAATGTGCCATTTGTCGTTTTTGAGTCTTTGAAACAATGGAATTTAGTTCTAAACTGGATAATAAGACGCACAAGACTTTTGAATACTATTTTGGACGGAAAAAAGTGCGTCTTATACATACACGATTATGGTATACAATATAATAGGAATTACATTCTGTAGAAATTTCGTTTTTTTCACCGATGTAGTGAACTAAAAGTGTACTAGAAACAAAAAGAAATATTAGTGAAATATTGGAATTTCTTTCATCAAATGATCACTAAATTTTGTATTTCCATGAGTCCAAATTGAAAACGAACATTTTATAATTAACTGTTTATGATTGCGTTGACTGTCCAAATTGAAAATGAACATTTTATAATTAACTGTTTATGATTGCGTTGACTGTCCAAATTGGAAATGAACATTTTATAATTACCTGTTTATGATTGCGTTGACTGTCCAAATTGAAAACAAATATTTTATAATTACCTGTTTATGATTGTGTTGACTGTCCAAATTGAAAACGAACATTTTATAATTACCTGTTTATGATTGCGTTGAATGTCCAAATTGAAAATGAAAAATTTATAATTAACTGTTTATGATTGAGTTGACTGTCCAAATTGAAAATTAATATTTTATAATTAACTGTTTATGATTGTGTTGACTGTCCAAATTGAAAATTAATATTTTATAATTAACTGTTTATGATTGTGTTGACTGTCCAAATTGAAAACAAATATTTTATAACTAACTGTTTATGATTGTTGACTGTCCAAATTGAAAACAAATATTTTATAATTAACTGTTTATGATTGCGTTGACTGTCCAAATTGAAAACGAATATTTTATAACTAACTGTTTATGATTGCGTTGACTGTCCAAATTGAAAATGAAATATTTATAATTAACTGTTTATGATTGTCAAAAAATAGCTATATTACAAAGTACATACAACCACGAAGGAATATAAAAACACAAAGCAGTGGGGGGGGGGGGGGAAATATGCCACCTTCCACTGCTTCAAAGAAGTAAAAAATGATATTTTCATTCACTGAGAACAATTCAAATCAATCACTGGAAAGCATAAAAGAAAAAGAATATTTACTGTTCTTTGAATAAAAAAGAAGGTATTTTGATATAATACATACTTATTTTGTGGTGTAGGTGTCTGTCTGTCTGTCCGTACTTGATCATTTGCTCTCTCATCATTAATGGCACTCTGCAAGAATAAATCATTCATTAAATTTACTCCAATTTTTCAAATTTACCATGGGCGTACCGGTATTCTGTCACCTTAGGTTTGAATGTGAATAACTTCTAGTCAGTCTCTTTTATAGCAGATGAAATAATATTACTATGTAAAGTGATCATTCTTGTATTTAATACGCTTGACTAAACTCAGATTGCATAACGTATTTTACAATAAAACCACAATTGCACTCACATGTGAATTCAACATGGCATCAAAATAAGAACTTATGTTTCGTGTTATTTAATAAATTTCAACATAATATGGTTAAAATGCACAGAATAATCATTAATTAGAACATTGTGTGTGTTTTACGTTTATTTATCGTCGTTACTGGTTGCTCATATGAGCGACGCCTCCTGAAGAGATTAGTAATTTTAGATTTTGGAGGATAGTGCAATGATACAGACAGAGACCCATTCCAGAGTCTCCTCTGGTAAAGCACCAACACGAGACCTCGGTTTAACGTCACATCTGAAAGACTGTTAATTGTATGAAGGTCAGACGGGGGATCGAACCTGCGATCCCTGGATTACCAGTCCAGCGTTTTACCACTGGGCTACATTTGAATAGAAGCAGTGCTTTATAAGGACAAAAAATTTGAATGAAAATTGTAAAATAAAAAGAAAGGAAAAAAAAGGGCGACTATTTCACCCACATCTCCATCTAGAATGATCCCTGAATTTTACGATATATCTTATTTAGAAGTCAATGTTGCAATTTTCACATAGGTCACAATACAAAATGATGTGGCTGCAACTTTGCATTACAATATGGAGAAATTAATGAAACGTATTTGACACTTCTTTTCTTTCATTTACTGGTTAACCGCTGGAGCCTGCCCAGGAAAGGTGTTGTTAGGTAAACTGCCCGCCGGCGATATAGCCCAAACTGGTGCTGATGCAGGCGTAAAACCCAAAATATAAAAATATAATAATAACTCTTTCATTTACAGAATATCGAAAAATTAGCAAAATTGCAAACATTTAACGTCAATATGAGATTTTATATAGCAAAGTTCAGTTCGCAATGAGCGACATCTCTGGTTTCTCTACTACCTCCCTTGGCAGATAAACAGGGATCATTTTAGAGGGCGATGTGGGCGAAATAGTCGCCTTAGGCACCCTGACTTCGCCCTCTTGGGACCCCACTTCTCCATAATAAAAAAATTGTTTTAATTTTTTGTTTGTTTTACAATTTTCATACAGAATTTTGGCCAGTAAGATACACTGACCCAATATAAAGCACTCCTTCTATTCAAATGTATTTAATGAATCATACTGTGCATTTTAACCAAATTGCAGCCACTTTCTGTGATGCCCATGGCTGGCTGCTTAAGACAGGTTTGACTGTAGTATTCAGGGGGAAGTAGTTGATACATTACTCTCGTTAGGTTGTACAAAGTATAATAACTTACAAGTTTGCTGTAGTAGCCCAGTTCTTTGGCCGGCAACACGGTCTTCAGCTGTTTCATCTTCAACATGTGTTCCAGTCTCTGTGCACTCACATCTGGTGTCATCTCCGTGACCTCTTGTTGCTTAGCAACTGCTACTGGTTTTGGTGCAGCTGATCTTTTCCGGTACCCACCTTTTCCGCTCTTTACAACAGTATCAGACTCAGTGCTGGTACCAGGCGTTGGAGGGGCGGGAGCCCTTTTAGGGGATACTGGTGTTGATGAGCTATCCAATATAGGCACAGGTTTGACAAAGGAATTTGTCACCTTTAACTTTGATTCAAGGTCATCTGCATATGCATCCACCTAGAAAATAAGTGAACACTAAAAACTGCTGCATTTATAAAAACAAATGGTCACTCTTACTCTACTCTGACCATAATAAAATTAACAGTCTTTCAGATGGGACATTAAACCAAGGTCTCGTGTTGGTGCTTTACACTGTGCATGTAAAAGAACCAGATGAGACTCTGGAATGGGTCTCTGTCTGTATCATTGCACTATCCTCCAAAAATCTAAAATGACTAATCTCTTCAGGAGGCGTAGCTCATATGGGCAACCGGTAGCGATGATAAATAAACGTAAAACACACACAAGACAGGAAGAATATTAGAAACATCCACCTATCAACTCACTAACATATATGTGAACTTCCACCTGTCCACCACAGAATGGGAAACTGCTTCAACATATTCACTAGCATGTCACAAATGTGTTACTATAATACATTTGTGTTTTTTGTTGCCCGGGTTTAACGTCGCACCAGCAGATTAGGTCACATGGCAACCCTCTAGCTAGGTGACGGAAGAACCCTGGGTGGCCATCCAAGCAGTATTTTCAGGCACGGATGCGAACCCAAGTCGAACCACCTATCTTCCGCAAGCCAGCTGGACAGCTTCATCATTCATCACTTGAAAGAAGTTTACAACCCCAAAATGGGATTCGAACATATAGTGGTGAAAGGCTACTTTTGTTTTCCTTCGGGTGTTTAAAGACGCTCCAACAGCTTAGGTAATACGGCGACTCTCCAGCTATTATTGGTGCAGGAAGACCCTGGGTGCCCCTCTGACCAGTATTCCAGGCATTGGGTAGAACTACCAACCTACCACATGCCAGTTGGATAGCTTCCTCACATGAAATAATACAACACACCCAGTGGGATTCGAACCTACAGCAGTGATTTGAAGTTAACGATTGTAATCACTCTGCCATGGAATGCCCTGCAGGGATGATAAAACAATCTGAACATTGGTGAGGCCAACGACAGATATGAACCCCGGCATCATTCTACACAAATTCTGCTCGATAACCTATCTAATTCTATAGGTTTATATATATCTAATTCTATAGGATTATGTATATCTAATTCTATAGGCTTATGTCTAATTGAATATGCTTATGTCTATCCAAGTATATATGCTTATGTCTATCTATCTAATTCTATAGACTTATATCTAATTATATAGGCTTATATCTATCTAATTCTATAGACTTATATCTATCTAATTAAATAGGCTTATATCTATGTAATGCTATAGGTTTATGTCTATATAATTATATAGGCTTATGTATATATAATTATATATACTTATATCTATCTAATTCTATAGGCTTATATCTATGTAATACTATATGTTTATGTCTATCTAATTCTATAGGCTTATATCTATCTAATACTATAGGCTTATATCTATCTAATTATATAGGCTTATATCTATCTAATACTATAGACTTATATCTATCTAATTCTATAGACTTATATCTATCTAATTATATAGACTTATATATATGTAATTCAATAGGCTTATATCTATGTAATTCTATAGGTTTATATCTATCTAATTCTATAGACTTATATATATGTAATTCAATAGGCTTATATCTATGTAATTCTATAGGTTTATATCTATCTAATACTATAGGCTTATATCTATCTAATACTATAGGCTTATATCTATCTAATACTATAGACTTATATCTATCTAATTCTATAGACTTATATCTATCTAATTATATAGACTTATATATATGTAATTCAATAGGCTTATATCTATGTAATTCTATAGGTTTATATCTATCTAATTCTATAGACTTATATATATGTAATTCAATAGGCTTATATCTATGTAATTCTATAGGTTTATATCTATCTAATACTATAGGCTTATATCTATCTAATACTATAGGCTTATATCTATCTAATACTATAGACTTATATCTATCTAATTCTATAGACTTATATCTATCTAATTATATAGACTTATATATATGTAATTCAATAGGCTTATATCTATGTAATTCTATAGGTTTATATCTATCTAATTCTATAGACTTATATATATGTAATTCAATAGGCTTATATCTATGTAATTCTATAGGTTTATATCTATCTAATTCTATAGACTTATATCTATGTAATTCTATAGGTTTATATCTATCTAATTCTATAGGCTTATATCTATGTAATGCTATAGGTTTATGTCTATATAATTATATAGGCTTATGTATATATAATTATATATACTTGTGTCTATATAATTATATAGGCTTATATCTATCTAATTCTATAGACTTATATCTATCTAATTCTCTAGACTTATAACTATCTAATTCTATAGACTTATATCTATCTAATTCTATAGACTTATATCTATCTAATTCTATAGACTTATATCTATCTAATTCTCTAGGCTTGTGTAGATTCTGGTTATTTCGGTACATTCCTACCTGTTCACCAAAGTATATGAGTTGTAGTTCTTTCTTCCCTCGATAGTTCACCAATTGTTTATATACTGTCCTGCACCGCCACATCCGGTATGCCGACTGTATGATAATCACAGAATCTGTCTCCGAATTCACGCGCATTGTTTTCTCAACTCTGGCTTGTTGATTGGCTTTGTGGGATCTGAATGCTATAAACCATTGTTTGTTTGTATTTGCAGTTTAAAGTCGCACGAACAGCTTAACCCATTTGATTCTGGATACTGTTCAAATAGTATTTGCAAAGAATATAGAGCCATATCAGCCACCACGAAACATGCTGTCTGATCAGGCTCTATACTGTTTTCTGTTTGCTATTCAGATGCTCTTGCTAAGACACTTAGCTATGTATCAAACAACATAAATCCTGATCAGCATGCAGCGACATGCTGTGGCTGATCTGGATCTATGTTGTTTGCAAAAACTTTAAATGTATCCAGAATGAAATGGGTTAATTCATATGGTGACTCTCCAGCTATTATTGGGAGGGGGAGATCCTGGGTGCCTCTCCAGCTATTATTGGGAGGGGGAGATACTGGGTGCCTCTCCGAGCAGTAGTTGTGGCACGGATGAGTACCCAGGTAGAATCACTATCCTTCAGAAAGCCTGCAGCATAGCTTCGTCATATGAAAGAATTCAATGCCCCCCCCAGTGGGATTTGAACCTCAAAAGGTGAGGGATAAGTGATTTGAAGTCAATGACTTTAACCACTCTGACACGCAGTCCCTTTCATAAACCAATACATCTGATTGGCTGACTTGTTCTTGGCTCAAACCAATCTAAAAGCCTCACCAGCATAAAACAATAGACAGATATTAAATGACGCGTGAAGAAATTATATGGAAATAATATGGACATTATACATGTACGGACGGACACACAAGGACTGGCCTATATCTATACATCAGGTCATGTGGACATATGTTTTATTGGCTAAAATATTCATCCAGAAAGGATTTAAGGGCTACTAGGCTACTTACAAGTAGGGGCTATTCAACCGTTTTGAACTGAACAGTTGGCCAAAATTAGCCCCTAAACCCCTACTGTTTGCCAGGACATACAAACATACGGAAACACAATGACCTATACCTCAGGTGAGCATAACAGACCGCCTGCAGTTGACAATGATAATAAATATTGGAGGAAATTTACTACTGTTATACAAACTCAGTTAAACTTGTATGGAGAAACCATCCACGGGATGTATAACTCAGTTAAACTTGCATGGAGAAACCATCCACGGGGAATGTAAACTCAGTTAAACTTGTACGGAGAAACCATCCACGGGCAATACAAACTCAGTTAAACTTGTATGGAGAACCATCCATGGGGAATACAAACTCAGTTAAACTTGTATGGAGAACCATCCATGGGGAATACAAACTCAGTTAAACTTGTATGGAGAAACCATCCACGGGGAATATAAACTGAGTTAAACTTGTACGGAGAACCATCCACGGGGAATATAAACTGAGTTAAACTTGTACGGAGAAACCATCTACGGGGAATATAAACTCAGTTAAACTTGTATGGAGAAACCATCCACGGGAATACAAACTCAGTTAAACTTGTATGGAGAACCATCCACGGGAATACAAACTCAGTTAAACTTGTATGGAGAACCATCCATGGGAATACAAACTCAGTTAAACTTGTATGGAGAAACCATCCACGGGAATACAAACTCAGTTAAACTTGTATGGAGAACCATCCACGGGAATACAAACTCAGTTAAACTTGTATGGAGAAACCATCCACGGGAATACAAACTCAGTTAAACTTGTATGGAGAACCATCCATGGGAATACAAACTCAGTTAAACTTGTATGGAGAAACCATCCACGGGAATACAAACTCAGTTAAACTTGTATGGAGAACCATCCACGGGAATACAAACTCAGTTAAACTTGTATGGAGAAACCATCCACGGGAATACAAACTCAGTTAAACTTGTATGGAGAACCATCCATGGGAATACAAACTCAGTTAAACTTGTAGGAGAACCATCACGGGAATACAAACTCAGTTAAACTTGTATGGAGAAACCATCCACGGGAATACAAACTCAGTTAAACTTGTATGGAGAACCATCCATGGGAATACAAACTCAGTTAAACTTGTATGGAGAAACCATCCACGGGAATACAAACTCAGTTAACTTGAACGGAGAAACCATCCACGGGAAATACAAACTCAGTTAAACTTGTACGGAGAAACCATCCACGGGAAATATAAACTCAGTTAAACTTGTATGGAGAAACCATCCACAGTGCTGATCAGGATCTATGTTGTCTGCTACATAGCTAAGTGTCTTAGCAAGATCATCTGAATAGCAAACAGCATAGAATGTGATCAGACAGCACATTCCATGGCGGCTGATCTGGCTCTATGTTCTTTGCAAATACTGTTTAAACGATATCCAGAATCAAATGGGTTAAAGCAACATTACATCGCAAAAAAAGCTAAATAAAATGCATTGTTCACGTATATGCATTACTACTACAAATTCTTCCGAATACATTCGAACACAAATATTGAATCAATCAACAGTGTGTTTGTGGTCTACAAACTTTAAAAAGTGAATGTAGGAATTCATATACCGGTCATCCACGCTCCTGGATTAACATTTCATTGTAGTCAATACTAAACGCTTGATACTGTCGCTTAGGGATAATAAATTTAACTAAGAATAGTCTACAACTAAATATACATACAAATGTGAGGTACAAATGTGAGATATAATAGTAAATCTGAACCATAAATCTTGTTATTCGGGTTACACATGTTGTATTACACATGCATGTCGACCCTATTTACATTATTTTGTTATGTCAACAAATCGCGTATACGACGCTTGTTTATTAGTTGAAATACTCAGTTTTTGAGGCAAATATTTGGAAATAAATTATACCATATAAAAGTAAAGTAAAGTGTTTTAAAGGGGCATCCATTTCTGACTTATGAGACACCTCTTTTTATGAACATCAGTACTTCCCGAATCCTATGCTTGTATGCCAGACGCCAGACTGGTAGGCAATCGGTAACCATTATTTAACTAGCTGGCGGCTCACCAACCGGCCGTATCAGAACGAACCCCTGACGAGATATAATAGGAAATTATATTCTGTATAAATTTGCGTTTTCACTGATGTAGTGTCACTTTAATAAAACTGTGACGAACCTCGTTGTAATTTAATGGCACTTTGTTGTTCCTCAACTTTCTGTTGTTTGACCTGTCTTCTGACTTGGTGACCTCTGTAAACTGCTTGTATCTTAACAACCGCCGATTTCCGACGCTTTAATTCTGGCACAACCTTCTTCCGCGTCAGAAAACCTCTCACAACTACAAAAGCAATGTAAAAAAAATGAAATTAAGGTCAAGGTCAATTCTTCATATCTAGGTCACCGGTGAGTTAATAATTAGCTCTGTGAGTATGTGGAATATGTTTTATGTTTGTCCAAACAAGAGTGACATTTAGAGTATGGTCATTTCATAAGTAACGGTAATTTTTTTATAGATCAAGTTCATTATGTAGGTCAATGTCATTTTTCTAGGTCAAGGTGATTGATAAGACATTCATTGTATGTTGAATGTGTTCGGGTTCGCACAAGAGTTAAGCTTAGGCCAATGTCATTTTTCTAGGTCAAGGTGATTGATAAGACATTCATTGTATGTTGAATGTGTTCGGGTTCGCACAAGAGTTAAGCTTAGGCCAAAGAGTCAAATTCATTGGGAGGATGATAAACATGTATATGTGGAATGTATTCATTGCGTTGCAAAAATGAAATTAAGATCAAGGTCATTGGTTAGTGATATACATTGATTATTGGTAAGCGATAGAATGATTTGCTTTTATGGGAAAACCAGAATTCAGAGAGAGACAGCAGCATCCAGTCAGTTATTGTCCATATGAATTTGTCTTATGTCAATGTGTCCAGGTCTATTGGCCTTAATTCTATTATGAGTTCGAGTAGAATGGTCAGGTAGAATACGGAACTCATTCACCAGCATGATTGATTTGATCAAATGCTATCGAGTGTGGCGTCCAATGGTAGAGCGTCTGATTTGGAATCGAACGGTCCCGGGTTCGATACTCGGTCAGGCCACGTATGTAGTGTCATTGAGCAAGCAAGGCACCTCACACACATTGCTTAGTACTGGTTAATTGCTTAGGTCGGCAAAGCCTGCCCAGGAAAACATGTCTAAGTCCCCGCGAAGGGTTTGACATTAAAGGAACATACATACATACCGGTACATCAAGACTGAAGAAGATTTTTAAAAGAGTTGTACTTATGTAAACTATGTGACCCATACTGTGGGGTCAATTATGACACCAGGATCAGGGCTCATTCTAGAGGGCGATTTGGGCGAAATAGTCGCCCTAGGGACACTGACTTCGCCCCTGGGGGCCCCACTTCTCCCTAAAAAAATTAAACAAAAATCTTTTTTTTTTACAATTTTCATACAAAATTTTGTTCATTAAGTTAAACTGGCCCATTATAAAGCACTCCTTCTATTCAACTGTTGTATTTAATGGTCATACTGTGTATTTTAAGCTTATTTTGTTGAAGTTTATTAAATAACACCATTTAAGGACACGATCACGCGCTTTCTCACTTCTCCCAAAAATTCTGACCTAGAATGAGCCATGCAGGATCACCATTTGAGCAAACTTCGCAGTGATCCACAAGGTGATGCTATGATGAGTACAAGTGAACAGTATGTTACTTTATATAAAAACCATGGTTTAAACCATGTTACTACAAACAGACAGACCAAAACATTGATGTGCGGTAAACACAAAATCTTGCTGCAGAAAATGGTCCCATATAAGTGAGTGTATGGAGTCAATATATCATAGCAGGTCTCTCCTCCATAACTTGCACGTCATGACCTAGGCACAGCTCACAGCAGGACAATGGGTCAAGGACTTCGCTGATGCCAGCCTCGCTATCGGAACAGAAGCCGTGTGACTCAGTATGAGCAGCCTCAACGTAACTTCCCTATTTGGCGAGACAGCAATGCTCAGTGCTGGAGATGGCGTATAGGCGGATAGCTGGCGCATGTATCCTCGATGGAGACGGCGGGATGCGGCTTCTACCCTGATCCGGTAGCGACGAGGACACCAAGTGAAGAAACCAGAACCATTCTTGCTGCTGGGAGCTGATAAATGGTGGAGGATGTGGCCCTAAAAGGGACCGTATACAGAAGGAAGCAGAACATGTCACCCTGGACCAGAGGAAGAAGCTTCAGCTGGATGTCTATGTAAGCATCATAGCAACATAAACTCTCTACAACTACCATATTTATCGGTGTATAATGCGCTATCACGTGTGTCAACATTTTGGCATAATTACCAGGGGAAACGGAGTTCCGATATATAACGCGCTAGAAACCAGTCACCCACATGCCTCGGCGGAGGCGACTATAAACAAAGCTACATGATCCATATATCATAGTATGTACAGAATGATACGAGAATGAACAGACTCATATAAGGACCACCTAGTACATGACTACTAGAATATACAGGCTCTGTATACACCTTCTCACCTCTCTGCACTGTCACTGCTGCAAGTTTCCTGTCTCTGAATAACTGTCTATGTCTCTTTTTCACCAAGTAACCACGGCAATCTACAAAGTGACATTAGAATACAGTCAAACCTAAGTCAAACCTAACTAATACATTATTGGTAGTGAAATGGTTCTGAGATGGATAATTTCAAAGTTCACATGGCGGATTCCAATCTGAATGCTGTCGTTATTGACACAACCGATCCTATTCAACCACTTTTCTCTATACTAATCTCGTCTTCTTCTCGTGCTCAGATTTGATATTTCATGTTCTTGAACTTTCTTCAAATATTCCTTTAAATATTAACCATTTTCCTTTTAACATTCAAAACTATTGACTCACTAATACAATAACTTCTGAAATTCTCTAGCATATACCTAGAATAGATTTCATGTATTTTCATTGTTATATATATTATTCTCCTGCCTATTGTATATCAATCAATTGATGAAAGGGAGAAGAACTACATAAGTTTTCTTTCGTTCTAATACCTTTCAGTCTACTTATGTTATGTTATATTTCGGGTTTTACGCCTGCATCAGCACCATTTTGGGCTATATCGCCGGCAGGCAGTTTACCTAACAACACCTTTCCTGGGCAGGCTCCAGCGGTTAACCAGTACTTGGGTGCACCAACCTCCGTAAGAAACTGCCAACTTTTTCATATAAATGAGACACGGCCTGAGTGGGGCTCGAACCTGTGACCATCAGTGATGATAGGTTACAGTGGTATGTAAGTCAGCGACCTTAACCACTCGACCACGGAGGCGGACTCTTTCAGTCTACTGCTGTTAAATTATATGTAAAATGTTCATTTCTTGATGTCTAAACTAAACCTATGTAAAACCTAAGTCAAACCTATGTCAAACCTAAGTCAAACATATGTCAAACATAAGTCAAACCTAAGTCAAACCTAAGTCAAACATATGTCAAACATATGTCAAACATAAGTCAAACCTAAGTCAAACCTAAGTCAAACCTAAGTTCACTTCCTCTTAGTATGCCCTTAAATATACTGATCTAAGACACAAATATTTAAAAAGATACTACTATACTTGGCCTACATTACAATAAATGACCAACCTTTTAACAGTCGAATCAAAGGCATTATTATTAAAACTGTTTAAATTTATTTACTTTGCAAATTTGATAAGAAGATCATTTTTTTTACACATTTAAAATATTTTGTATTTGTTAAACACTTCTCTGTAAATCCATGACTGTCTACTTTGGAGTTATGTGTATTTGCTATAAGCATATTATGTGTTTATGCAATACTTTGGAGTTATGTGTATTTGCTATAAGCATATTATGTGTTTAATGCAATACTTTGGAGTTATGTGTATTTGCTATAAGCATATTATGTGTTTTATGCAATACTTTGGAGTTATGTGTATTTGCTATAAGCATATTATGTGTTTATGCAATACTTTGGAGTTATGTGTATTTGCTATAAACATATTATGTGTTTATGCAATACTTTGGAGTTATGTGTATTTGCTATAAGCATATTATGTATTTTATGCAATACTTTGGAGTTATGTGTATTTGCTATAAGCATATTATGTATTTTATGCAATACTTTGGAATTATGTGTATTTGCTATACGCATATTATGTGTTTTATGCAATACTTTGGAATTATGTGTATTTGCTATACGCATATTATGTGTTTTATGCAATAAATGTATTGTTGTTGTTGTTGTTGAATATACAACACACATCTCTTGATGGTTCTATCGAGGTTCTAAACCGGGGATAAGAAATGGAATCAACATATGTACGGAAGGTCTAAACAGGAGATAACAAGAATGATTAAACTGATGTGTAAGAACTTAGTTTCGTAATCTGAACTAAAATAAATTTTGGATAAACATTAGAAATTGATATCTCGCAATTCGGCAGCATGTAGTGCATGCTTACACTTCTGCAATACACATGCCGTCTTCTCACTCCCTCATGGCCATGGATTCCATCCGGAATGAGGTCTTGGGAACGATTAAACTAATGTTGTAAATACATGTTTCGCAATTGGAAATTTTTGTTGTTGATAAATATCAGAAATTGATATCGTCCCATATTCGGCAGCAGTAGTGCATGCTTACATTTCTGCAATACAAGTACCGTCTTCTCACTCCCTCATGGCCAGGGATTCCATCAGGAATGAGGGCTCAAGAATGATAAAACCGATGTGTAAGAACTTGTTTCGTAATCTGAACTAACATAAATTTTGGATAAATTGATATCTCGCAATTCGGCAGAGTTAGCGTATGCTTACACTTCTGCAATACAAGTGTTGCCTTCTCGAGCTTCCACTTGAGCTTGAAGTACCGATTCCTCGCAGCCAACATTCTCGCTACAGCTTGGATCCGACAGACTTTCTTAAGTACGTCTGCATACCGTCGCGCCAGAAGTTCAACATGGTAAAACTTCAAGAACACCTGAAATATAGTACACAATTATCAGTGAATGTATACCGTACATACATGCCGATAAGACGCCACCCCCCCTACTTTGGCCCGGAAATCTGTGTGTTTTGGCATGCACTCGCATTTAGGACGGGTGATAAAATGGACACAAGTATAAATTGCATGCTTGCCCCAGTGCAAATTGAGGGAATGTTCAGTGTCAGAGTGCTTGCTTTCAGTGTCAGGGTGCTTGCTTTCAGTGTCAGAGTGCTTGCTTTCAGTGTCAGAGTGCTTGCTTTCAGTGTCAGAGTGCTTGCTTTCAGTGTCAGAGTGCTTGCTTTCAGTGTCAGAGTGCTTGCTTTCAGTGTCAGAGTGCTTGCTTTCAGTGTCAGGGTGCTTGCTTTCAGTGTCAGGGTGCTTGCTTTCAGTGTCAGGGTGCTTGCTTTCAGTGTCAGGGTGCTTGCTTTCAGTGTCAGGGTGCTTGCTTTCAGTGTCAGGGTGCTTGCTTTCAGTGTCAGGGTGCTTGCTTTCAGTGTCAGGGTGCTTGCTTGCAGTGTCAGGGTGCTTGTTTTCAGTGTCAGGGTGCTTGCTTTCAGTGTCAGGGTGCTTGCTTTCAGTGTCAGGGTGCTTGCTTTCAGTGTCAGAGTGCTTGCTTTCAGTGTCAGGGTGCTTGCTTTCAGTGTCAGGGTGCTTGCTTTCAGTGTCAGGGTGCTTGCTTTCAGTGTCAGAGTGCTTGCTTTCAGTGTCAGAGTGCTTGCTTTCAGTGTCAGAGTGCTTGCTTTCAGTGTCAGGGTGCTTGCTTTCAGTGTCAGAGTGCTTGCTTTCAGTGTCAGAGTGCTTGCTTTCAGTGTCAGGGTGCTTGCTTTCAGTGTCAGAGTGCTTGCTTTCAGTGTCAGGGTGCTTGCTTTCAGTGTCAGAGTGCTTGCTTTCAGTGTCAGGGTGCTTGCTTTCAGTGTCAGGGTGCTTGCTTTCAGTGTCAGGGTGCTTGCTTTCAGTGTCAGACTGCTTGCTTTCAGTGTCAGGGTGCTTGCTTTCAGTGTCAGGGTGCTTGCTTTCAGTGTCAGAGTGCTTGCTTTCAGTGTCAGAGTGCTTGCTTTCAGTGTCAGGGTGCTTGCTTTCAGTGTCAGGGTGCTTGCTTTCAGTGTCAGGGTGCTTGCTTTCAGTGTCAGACTGCTTGCTTTCAGTGTCAGACTGCTTGCTTTCAGTGTCAGACTGCTTGCTTTCTTTTCTAAAACGTAATTATGGATACTATTTAACACATTAAACAAAAACATTAATTTTTTTAACAAATACTTTTAAAACTTGTCTTATTGGCGAATATGGACGGTAAATGAAGATCATCAGGCCTACAGTATTTACTCGACTATAAGACGACCCTCCAAATTGTGGTATTTTGCATAGACCCACGTCTAGTTGAGAAAATGGAAATTACTCAGAATTAAAGACAAAACAAATTAATTAAGCACTGTAAATTATTTCAATGCACAACAATAAACTTGATTTGCTAAAATGCTAGTGACAATTTCAGTTTACAGATAGAGCTGTGATACATGTAGTCTATGCTTTCAGTTATTTCTAGTTTAATCATATATTATTGCTCGATTTGTTTTGACAAATTAAATAAAGGCAAACGGGTCGGGCCACAAGTTCTAGCAACATTAGTTATGGCCCTTCCCGAATTATTTCTCAACGGTCATCAGTTATTGAGTTGGAATAAACTAACTTAAAAAAAAAATTGTTTAGATTTTAAAGATTTTTATCACTCGCTTATAAGACGGGGAAGCCACTTTAAGACAATAATCTGATGATAAAAATCCCGTCTTATGGGCGTGTATGTATGGTATATGCAAACAAATAAATTGTTTAGATTTTTATCACTCGCTTATAAGACAGGAAGCCACTATAAGATAATAACCTGGTGATAAAAATCCCGTCTTATAGGCAAGGAAGTATGGTATATGCAACAGAACGGGTACATGTAATAGGTGGTATGTCTAATATATGCAAGGACAAAAGTGGTGCACTGGTATGTTTTATATCAGCAATTAAAGTCAATAGCAAGCATTACCACATTAACTACTATGCAATCTAAATTGATTTTGACCAACATTTCAGAGAATGTGTAGGATACATTGACAAGTTAGATTACATAATATTTAATGTGGTACTGCTTGTTATTGACATTAATTGCTGATATAAAAAATACCCGTGCACAACTTCATATGTATAATGTTTTTAATTATTCTGTTACTGACGAGGAAACTTGTGACATCACATTGATGTGAGATATGTGCACTGCTTCTGTGTGCGTATAGTGCAGCAGGGCGTGTTACAGCGTGCGGCACAGGGTGAGTGTGCTAGTAATAGTGTCATTGTGGGAGGGTCATCCACACCCTCGACGCACCAACCGCACTATGCGGATGGTTTAAAGTTTATACAAATTTATTTTAGCTCGATTGTGAAACAAGTTCTTACAACTTATATTAATCACTCTCGAGACCTCATTTTGATGGAATCCATCGCTACGAGGGAAAGAGAAGAGGCAACGTGGAATTTAAATGCATTGCCTAAGGGCACAATCGTAACTCTCGTTGGCTCGAGTGAAAGCGTATATATGTGGTCATTCATGTCGGAGGAATCAGGAGCTTGATTGAATAGAGATTTTACATTGTTGTGTGATCATGGTGGTCACACATTGGTATGGAAGCGGGTAGCATGTGGGTTAACCCATTCAACACCAAGTAACTCACATTGACTGGTGCATGATATCTTTAGACCAATAAATTAATAAGAAAATTACATTTGGACCAGTTCATTTATCAAAATGGGTAATTTTGTCAAAAAATAGTAATATTACTGGCAAAAAGTGCAGATCCTGATGAGACGGCTCGACACGATTAACACTTTTGTAAGCCTATTTAGAGGTCTGTAGTGTTGAAAGGATTAAAAAAAATTATAATCAAAGAATGTAAAATTAGAATATATAGGTAATAAATTAAACAAAATGTATATGTATTATTTATATTGCTGTAAACTCGTCCAGAACATACTTTACCTTGGTTTTACCAAGTGCCCAGTCCTTCAGCTCAAGTCTGTTCAGCAACAATTCACACCCGGTGTTGTTCAGCTGTGGCGATCCAATCTGCCCCAACGCTAACAGCGAATATCTGACATAACAATCATTGAATGTTGATCTCAAAATATACAGGTGTGAGATTGTTGATCTCAAAATATACTGGCGTGAGATTGTTGATCTCAAAATATACTGGCGTGAGATTGTTGATCTCAAAATATACTGGCGTGAGATTGTTGATCTCAAAATATACTGGCGTGAGATTGTTGATCTCAAAATATACTGGCGTGAGAATGTTGATCTCAAAATATACTGGCGTGAGATTGTTTGTTGATCTCAAAATATACAGGCGTGAGATTGTTGATCTCAAAATATACTGGCGTGAGATTGTTTGTTGATCTCAAAATATACAGGCGTGAGATTGTTGATCTCAAAATATACTGGCGTGAGATTGTTTGTTGATCTCAAAATATACAGGCGTGAGATTGTTTGTTGATCTCAAAATATACAGGCGTGAGATTGTTGATCTCAAAATATACTGGCGTGAGATTGTTTGTTGATCTCAAAATATACAGGCGTGAGATTGTTGATCTCAAAATATACAGGTGTGAGATTGTTTGTTGATCGCAAAATATACAGGCGTGAGATTGTTGATCTCAAAATATACAGGCGTGAGATTGTTGATCTCAAAATATACAGGCGTGAGATTGTTGATCTCAAAATATACAGGCGTGAGATTGTTGATCTCAAAATATACAGGCGTGAGATTGTTGATCTCAAAATATACAGGCGTGAGATTGTTTGTTGATCTCAAAATATACAGGCGTGAGATTGTTTGTTGATCTCAAAATATACAGGCGTGAGATTGTTTGTTGATCTCAAAATATACAGGCGTGAGATTGTTTGTTGATCTCAAAATATACAGGCGTGAGATTGTTTGTTGATCTCAAAATATACAGGTGTGAGATTGTTTGTTGATCTCAAAATATACAGGCGTGAGATTGTTGGTCTCAAAATATACAGGTGTGAGATTGTTGATCTCAAAATATACAGGTGTGAGATTGTTTGTTGATCTCAAAATATACAGGCGTGAGATTGTTGATCTCAAAATATACAGGTGTGAGATTGTTGATCTCAAAATATACAGGCGTGAGATTGTTTGTTGATCTCAAAATATACAGGCGTGAGATTGTTGATCTCAAAATATACAGGCGTGAGATTGTTTGTTGATCTCAAAATATACTGGCGTGAGATTGTTGATCTCAAAATATACAGGTGTGAGATTGTTTGTTGATCTCAAAATATACTGGCGTGAGATTGTTGATCTCAAAATATACAGGCGTGAGATTGTTGATCTCAAAATATACAGGCGTGAGATTGTTGATCTCAAAATATACTGGCGTGAGATTGTTGATCTCAAAATATACTGGCGTGAGATTGTTGATCTCAAAATATACAGGCTTGAGATTGTTTGTTGATCTCAAAATATACAGGTGTGAGATTGTTGATCTCAAAATATACAGGTGTGAGATTGTTTGTTGATCTCAAAATATACAGGTGTGAGATTGTTTGTTGATCTCAAAATATACAGGCGTGAGATTGTTTGTTGATCTCAAAATATATTGGCGTGAGATTGTTTGTTGATCTCAAAATATACTGGCATGAGATTGTTTGTTGATCTCAAAATATACAGGCGTGAGATTGTTTGTTGATCTCAAAATATACTGGCTTGAGATTGTTTGTTGATCTCAAAATATACAGGCTTGAGATTGTTTGTTGATCTCAAAATATACTGGCTTGAGATTGTTTGTTGATCTCAAAATATACTGGTGTGAGATTGTTTGTTGATCTCAAAATATACAGGCGTGAGATTGTTTGTTGATCTCAAAATATACAGGCGTGAGATTGTTTGTTGATCTCAAAATATACTGGAGTGAGATTGTTTGTTGATCTCAAAATATACAGGCGTGAGATTGTTTGTTGATCTCAAAATATACAGGCGTGAGATTGTTTGTTGATCTCAAAATATACAGGCGTGAGATTGTTTGTTGATCTCAAAATATACAGGCTTGAGATTGTTGATCTCAAAATATACTGGAGTGAGATTGTTTGTTGATCTCAAAATATACTGGTGTGAGATTGTTTGTTGATCTCAAAATATACAGGTGTGAGATTGTTTGTTGATCTCAAAATATACTGGAGTGAGATTGTTTGTTGATCTCAAAATATACTGGTGTGAGATTGTTTGTTGATCTCAAAATATACAGGCGTGAGATTGTTTGTTGATCTCAAAATATACAGGCTTGAGATTGTTTGTTGATCTCAAAATATACTGGTGTGAGATTGTTTGTTGATCTCAAAATATACAGGCTTGAGATTGTTGATCTCAAAATATACTGGAGTGAGATTGTTTGTTGATCTCAAAATATACAGGTGTGAGATTGTTTGTTGATCTCAAAATATACAGGTGTGCGATTGTTTGTTGATCTCAAAATATACAGGTGTGCGATTGTTTGTTGATCTCAAAATATACAGGTGTGAGATTGTTTGTTGATCTCAAAATATACAGGCGTGAGATTGTTGATCTCAAAATATACAGGTGTGAGATTGTTGATCTCAAAATATACAGGCGTTAGATTGTTTGTTGATCTCAAAATATACAGGCGTGAGATTGTTGATCTCAAAATATACAGGTGTGAGATTGTTGATCTCAAAATATACAGGCGTGAGATTGTTTGTTGATCTCAAAATATACAGGCGTGAGATTGTTGATCTCAAAATATACAGGCGTGAGATTGTTTGTTGATCTCAAAATATACTGGCGTGAGATTGTTGATCTCAAAATATACAGGTGTGAGATTGTTTGTTGATCTCAAAATATACTGGCGTGAGATTGTTGATCTCAAAATATACAGGCGTGAGATTGTTGATCTCAAAATATACAGGCGTGAGATTGTTGATCTCAAAATATACTGGCGTGAGATTGTTGATCTCAAAATATACTGGCGTGAGATTGTTGATCTCAAAATATACAGGCTTGAGATTGTTTGTTGATCTCAAAATATACAGGTGTGAGATTGTTGATCTCAAAATATACAGGTGTGAGATTGTTTGTTGATCTCAAAATATACAGGTGTGAGATTGTTTGTTGATCTCAAAATATACAGGCGTGAGATTGTTTGTTGATCTCAAAATATATTGGCGTGAGATTGTTTGTTGATCTCAAAATATACTGGCATGAGATTGTTTGTTGATCTCAAAATATACAGGCGTGAGATTGTTTGTTGATCTCAAAATATACTGGCTTGAGATTGTTTGTTGATCTCAAAATATACAGGCTTGAGATTGTTTGTTGATCTCAAAATATACTGGCTTGAGATTGTTTGTTGATCTCAAAATATACTGGTGTGAGATTGTTTGTTGATCTCAAAATATACAGGCGTGAGATTGTTTGTTGATCTCAAAATATACAGGCGTGAGATTGTTTGTTGATCTCAAAATATACTGGAGTGAGATTGTTTGTTGATCTCAAAATATACAGGCGTGAGATTGTTTGTTGATCTCAAAATATACAGGCGTGAGATTGTTTGTTGATCTCAAAATATACAGGCATGAGATTGTTTGTTGATCTCAAAATATACAGGCTTGAGATTGTTGATCTCAAAATATACTGGAGTGAGATTGTTTGTTGATCTCAAAATATACTGGTGTGAGATTGTTTGTTGATCTCAAAATATACAGGTGTGAGATTGTTTGTTGATCTCAAAATATACTGGAGTGAGATTGTTTGTTGATCTCAAAATATACTGGTGTGAGATTGTTTGTTGATCTCAAAATATACAGGCGTGAGATTGTTTGTTGATCTCAAAATATACAGGCTTGAGATTGTTTGTTGATCTCAAAATATACTGGTGTGAGATTGTTTGTTGATCTCAAAATATACAGGCTTGAGATTGTTGATCTCAAAATATACTGGAGTGAGATTGTTTGTTGATCTCAAAATATACAGGTGTGAGATTGTTTGTTGATCTCAAAATATACAGGTGTGCGATTGTTTGTTGATCTCAAAATATACAGGTGTGCGATTGTTTGTTGATCTCAAAATATACAGGTGTGAGATTGTTTGTTGATCTCAAAATATACAGGTGTGAGATTGTTTGTTGATCTCAAAATATACTGGTGTGAGATTGTTTGTTGATCTCAAAATATACTGGTGTGAGATTGTTTGTTGATCTCAAAATATACTGGCTTGAGATTGTTGATCTCAAAATATACTGGCATGAGATTGTTTGTTGATCTCAAAATATACTGGCGTGAGATTGTTTGTTGATCTCAAAATATACTGGTGTGAGATTGTTTGTTGATCTCAAAATATACTGGTGTGAGATTGTTTGTTGATCTCAAAATATACTGGTGTGAGATTGTTTGTTGATCTCAAAATATACTGGTGTGAGATTGTTTGTTGATCTCAAAATATACTGGTGTGAGATTGTTTGTTGATCTCAAAATATACTGGTGTGAGATTGTTTGTTGATCTCAAAATATACTGGTGTGAGATTGTTTGTTGATCTCAAAATATACTGGTGTGAGATTGTTTGTTGATCTCAAAATATACTGGTGTGAGATTGTTTGTTGATCTCAAAATATACAGGCTTGAGATTTTTTGTTGATCTCAAAATATACAGGCTTGAGATTGTTTGTTGATCTCAAAATATACAGGCGTGAGATTGTTTGTTGATCTCAAAATATACAGGCTTGAGATTGTTGATCTCAAAATATACTGGAGTGAGATTGTTTGTTGATCTCAAAATATACTGGTGTGAGATTGTTTGTTGATCTCAAAATATACAGGTGTGAGATTGTTTGTTGATCTCAAAATATACTGGAGTGAGATTGTTTGTTGATCTCAAAATATACTGGTGTGAGATTGTTTGTTGATCTCAAAATATACAGGTGTGCGATTGTTTGTTGATCTCAAAATATACAGGTGTGAGATTGTTTGTTGATCTCAAAATATACAGGTGTGAGATTGTTTGTTGATCTCAAAATATACTGGTGTGAGATTGTTTGTTGATCTCAAAATATACTGGTGTGAGATTGTTTGTTGATCTCAAAATATACAGGCTTGAGAGTGTTTGTTGATCTCAAAATATACAGGCTTGAGATTGTTTGTTGATCTCAAAATATACTGGTGTGAGATTGTTTGTTGATCTCAAAATATACAGGCTTGAGAGTGTTTGTTGATCTCAAAATATACAGGCTTGAGATTGTTTGTTGATCTCAAAATATACTGGTGTGAGATTGTTTGTTGATCTCAAAATATACAGGCTTGAGAGTGTTTGTTGATCTCAAAATATACAGGCTTGAGATTGTTTGTTGATCTCAAAATATACTGGTGTGAGATTGTTTGTTGATCTCAAAATATACAGGCTTGAGAGTGTTTGTTGATCTCAAAATATACAGGCTTGAGATTGTTTGTTGATCTCAAAATATACTGGTGTGAGATTGTTTGTTGATCTCAAAATATACAGGCTTGAGAGTGTTTGTTGATCTCAAAATATACAGGCTTGAGATTGTTTGTTGATCTCAAAATATACAGGCTTGAGATTGTTGATCTAAAAATATACCGGCTTGAGACATTTATCTGCTATTTAAAACTCAGTCTCAAGTATTCTGTTGTTTTCTGTTTGAGAGGGGGGTGTTAACATTGCACAGCTGGTCAACTGGTGACATTCCAGCTATTATTGGTGGAGGAAGACCCAGCGTGCCCCTCCGTGCAGTATTACAAGCTCGGTCGGCAACCAACATTCATCACTTCAAGAATTCGACACCTCCTGTGGGGTTCCAACATACATGAGTGAGTGGCAAGCTATTTGAAGAGTGCGACCATAACCACTCGGCAGCCTCTCATGCATTCTAATTGGTTGAGCCGAATGCAAATTTCAGATCTGAGAAAGATTTGATAAACTCCAGCGTCTGGCTCCGATGTTATAAAACTTGTCTCAGATCTCAAGCTCAAGTGATCTGATTGGTTGATTCTGAGTGTTACTATAAGCTGAACCAATCAGACGATTGAGACTGAGTTTTGAGATTTTACAAAATTTATAACCCCAAGGCCAGGACTTTAAAAATCTGTTCTCCAATCTCAAACTCTGTCTCCAGCGTTTTGATTGGATGAGCCAGTAGCAAATCTCAGACACAACCAATCAAATCACTTGAGCAAGAGATTGTGATTTGAGAAAATACATTATACAGTATAATTACAATGATATCCTTGTCTCGAACACCTGCACCAAAAACCAACTGTCTGATTAGCGCAGTGGTTAGCGCGCTCGCTTCTCACCAATGCAACCAGGGTTCGATCCTCAGACAGGGAACTGTGGGAGATGGTCGGTGGTCACCAGATCGGACAGGTGGGTTTTCTTAGGGTACCAGTTTCCTCCAACACAAATAACCACATTTACGCTTTATACCGCGCCAACGAGAGTGATTAATATAAGTTGTTAAAACTTGCTTCGCAATTGTTGTAAAATAAATAAAGTTTAAACTTAAAAACCAACTAATATTTACATAAACATGAGAATCATTTCTAGAGGTCAAGGAGAATTGTTCTTTTAAATTTATTTATATTTTATATTTCGGGTTTTACGCCTGCATCAGCACCATTTTGGGCTATATCGCCGGCGGGCAGTTTATCTAACAACACCTTTCCTGGGCAGGCTCCAGCAGTTAACCAGTACTTGGTTGCACCAACCCCCGTAAGAAACTGCCAACTTTTTCATATAAATGAGACACAGCCTGAGCAGGGCTCGAACCCGTGACCATCAGTGATGATAGGTTACAGTGGTATACAAGTCAGCGACCGTAACCACTTGACCACGGAGGTGGAATTCTTTAAATAGAACACGGGCTGGTCAGTTGTCCAGCAGTTAGCATGTTGGACTGCGAATCCTGGTGGCAAGAGTTTGATTCCCCCGTCCCACCCTAATAATATTAAAAATGCATGCTGGGTAAAATAAAGGCTATAAATAGTTCAAATAATTGTAGCAGACGACAACTCATTAATGTGTTTTTCTTATTTGTAACTGAAAACTCTGGAAATATATCATGGAATTTCATTAGAATTGTGTCGAAACGGCCCAATTATAATACAATTCCAGGACGTAATTATTTGACTGTTATTTTCACAGCTAGCATGCACAGAGTTTCGGATTGGATTAGTATCGGTCAGCTGGGTAGTCTGTATGGATAGGATTGGACTAGTATAGGTCAGCTGGGTGGTCTGTATGGATAGGATTGGACTAGTATAGGTCAGCTGGGTAGTCTGTATGGATAGGATTGGACTAGTATAGGTCAGCTGGGTGGTCTGTATAGATAGGATTGGACTAGTATAGGTCAGCTGGATGGTCTGTATGGATAGGATTGGACTAGTATAGGTCAGCTGGGTGGTCTGTATGGATAGGATTGGACTAGTATAGGTCAGCTGGGTGGTCTGTATGGATAGGATTGGACTAGTATAGGTCAGCTGGGTGGTCTGTATGGATAGGATTGGACTAGTATAGGTCAGCTGGGTGGTCTGTATGGATAGGATTGGACTAGTATAGGTCAGCTGGGTGGTCTGTATGGATAGGATTGGACTAGTATAGGTCAGCTGGGTGGTCTGTATGGATAGGATTGGACTAGTATAGGTCAGCTGGGTGGTCTGTATGGATAGGATTGGACTAGTATAGGTCAGCTGGGTGGTCTGTATGGATAGGATTGGACTAGTATAGGTCAGCTGGGTGGTCTGTATGGATAGGATTGGACTAGTATAGGTCAGCTGGGTGGTCTGTATGGATAGGATGGACTAGAATAGGTCAGCTGGGTGGTCTGTATTGATAGGATTGGACTAGTATAGGTCAGCTGGTTGGTCTGTATGGATAGGATTGGACTAGTATAGGTCAGCTGGGTGGTCTGTATGGATAGGATTGGACTAGTATAGGTCAGCTGGGTGGTCTGTATGGATAGGATTGGACTAGTATAGGTCAGCTGGATGGTCTGTATGGATAGGATTGGACTAGTATAGGTCATTTGGATGGTCTGTATGGATAGGATTGGACTAGTATAGGTCAGCTGGGTGGTCTGTATGGATAGGATTGGACTAGCATAGGTCAGCTGGATGGTCTGTATGGATAGGATTGGACTAGTATAGGTCAGCTGGGTGGTCTGTATGGATAGGATTGGACTAGTACAGGTCAGTTGGGTGGTCTGTATGGATAGGATTGGACTAGTATAGGTCAGCTGGGTGGTCTGTATGGATAGGATTGGACTAGAATAGGTCAGCTGGGTGGTCTGTATGGATAGGATTGGACTAGTATAGGTCAGCTGGGTGGTCTGTATGGATAGGATTGGACTAGAATATGTCAGCTGGGTGGTCTGTATGGATAGGATTGGACTAGTATAGGTCAGCTGGGTGGTCTGTATGGATAGGATTGGACTAGTATAGGTCAGCTGGGTGGTCTGTATGGATAGGATTGGACTAGTATCGGTCAGCTGGGTGGTCTGTATGGATAGGATTGGACTAGTATAGGTCAGCTGGGTGGTCTGTATGGATAGGATTGGACTAGTATAGGTCAGCTGGGTGGTCTGTATGGATAGGATTGGACTAGAATAGGTCAGCTGGGTGGTCTGTATGGATAGGATTGGACTAGAATAGGTCAGCTGGGTGGTCTGTATGGATAGGATTGGACTAGTATAGGTCAGCTGGGTAGTCTGTATGGATAGGATTGGACTAGAATAGGTCAGCTGGGTGGTCTGTATGGATAGGATTGGACTAGTATAGGTCAGCTGGGTGGTATGTATGGATAGGATTGGACTAGTATAGGTCAGCTGGGTGGTCTGTATGGATAGGATTGGACTAGTATAGGTCAGTTGGGTGGTCTGTATGGATAGGATTGGACTAGTATAGGTCAGCTGGGTGGTCTGTATGGATAGGATTGGACTAGAATAGGTCAGCTGGGTGGTCTGTATGGATAGGATTGGACTAGTATAGGTCAGCTGGGTGGCCTGTATGGATAGGATTGGACTAGAATATGTCAGCTGGGTGGTCTGTATGGATAGGATTGGACTAGTATAGGTCAGCTGGGTGGTCTGTATGGATAGGATTGGACTAGTATAGGTCAGCTGGGTGGTCTGTATGGATAGGATTGGACTAGTATCGGTCAGCTGGGTGGTCTGTATGGATAGGATTGGACTAGTATAGGTCAGCTGGGTGGTCTGTATGGATAGGATTGGACTAGTATAGGTCAGCTGGGTGGTCTGTATGGATAGGATTGTAGTCCGGGACATACCTGTAGCCCGGGACATACCTGTAGCCCGGAACATACCTGTAGCCCGGGACATACCTGTAGTTCGGGACATATCTGTAGTCCGGGATGTAGTTCGGGACATACCTGTAGTTCGGGACATACCTGTAGTTCGGGACATACCTGTAGTTCGGGACATACCTGTAGTTCGGGACATACCTGTAGTTCGGGAAATACCTGTAGTCCGGGATGTAGTTCGGGACATACCTGTAGTTCGGGACATACCTGTAGTTCGGGACATACCTGTAGTTCGGGACATACCTGTAGTTCGGGACATACCTGTAGTCCGGGATGTAGTTCGGGACATACCTGTAGCCCGGGACATACCTGTAGCCCGGAACATACCTGTAGTCCGTAACATACCTGTAGCTCGGGACATACCTGTAGCCCGGGACATACCTTTTGACAAAGTCAGCAAATGGTATTCTGTGAGAGAATCCCTCGCGTCTAATTCTTGTAGTTTCCAGGACACCGGTGTACTTCAGCTGCGACGTCACCTTCTTGGAATCAAACTGATCAGGAATGTTCTCATCATTTGGTCGAATGCACCTAAATGTACAGAGAAATAGTATGAATACACCTATATGTACAGAGAAATAGTATGAATGCACCTAAATGTACAGAGAAATAGTATGAATACACCTAAATGTACAGAGAAATAGTATGAATGCACCTAAATGTACAGAGAAATAGTATGAATACACCTAAATGTACAGAGAAATAGTATGAATGCACCTATATGTACAGAGAAATAGTATGAATACACCTATATTTACAGAGAAATAGTATGAATGCACCTATATTTACAGAGAAATAGTATGAATGCACCTATATTTACAGAGAAATAGTATGAATGCACCTATATTTACAGAGAAATAGTATGAATGCACCTATATTTACAGAGAAATAGTATGAATGCACCTATATGTACAGAGAAATAGTATGAATGCACCTAAATGTACAGAGAAATAGTATGAATACACCTAAATGTACAGAGAAATAGTATGAATGCACCTAAATGTACAGAGAAATAGTATGAATACACCTAAATGTACAGAGAAATAGTATGAATGCACCTATATGTACAGAGAAATAGTATGAATACACCTATATTTACAGAGAAATAGTATGAATGCACCTATATTTACAGAGAAATAGTATGAATGCACCTATATTTACAGAGAAATAGTATGAATGCACCTATATGTACAGAGAAATAGTATGAATGCACCTAAATGTACAGAGAAATAGTATGAATACACCTATATGTACAGAGAAATAGTATGAATGCACCTATATGTACAGAGAAATAGTATGAATACACCTATATGTACAGAGAAATAGTATGAATGCACCTATATGTACAGAGAAATAGTATGAATGCACCTATATGTATAGAGAAATAGTATGAATACACCTAAATGTACAGAGAAATAGTATGAATACACCTAAATGTACAGAGAAATAGTATGAATACACCTATATGTACAGAGAATAGTATGAATGCACCTAAATGTACAGAGAAATAGTATGAATACACCTATATGTACAGAGAAATAGTATGAATACACCTATATGTACAGAGAAATAGTATTAAGTCACCTATATTTACAGAGAAATAGTATGAATGCACCTATATTTACAGAGAAATAGTATGAATGCACCGATATTTACAGAGAAATAGTATGAATGCACCTATATTTACAGAGAAATAGTATGAATACACCTATATGTACAGAGAAATAGTATGAATACACCTATATGTACAGAGAAATAGTATGAATACACCTATATGTACAGAGAAATAGTATGAATGCACCTATATGTACAGAGAAATAGTATGAATACACCTATATGTACAGAGAAATAGTATGAATACACTTATATGTACTGAGAAATAGTATGAATACACCTATATGTACAGAGAAATAGTATGAATACACCTATATTTACAGAGAAATAGTATGAATACACCTATATGTACAGAGAAATAGTATGAATACACCTATATGTACAGAGAAATAGTATGAATGCACCTATATGTACAGAGAAATAGTATGAATACACCTATATGTACAGAGAAATAGTATGAATACACTTATATGTACTGAGAAATAGTATGAATACACCTATATGTACAGAGAAATAGTATGAATACACCTATATTTACAGAGAAATAGTATGAATACACCTATATGTACAGAGAAATAGTATGAATACACCTATATGTACAGAGAAATAGTATGAATGCACCTATATGTACAGAGAAATAGTATGAATACACCTATATGTACAGAGAAATAGTATGAATACACCTATATGTACAGAGAAATAGTATGAATACACCTCTATGTACAGAGAAATAGTATGAATACACCTATATTTACAGAGAAATAGTATGAATACACCTATATGTATAGAGAAATAGTATGAATACACCTATATTTACAGAGAAATAGTATGAATGCACCTATATGTACAGAGAAATAGTATGAATACACCTATATGTACAGAGAAATAGTATGAATGCACCTATATGTACAGAGAAATAGTATGAATACACCTATATGTACAGAAAAATAGTATGAATGCACCTATATGTACAGAGAAATAGTATGAATGCACCTATATGTACAGAGAAATAGTATGAATACACCTATATTTACAGAGAAATAGTATGAATACACCTATATTTACAGAGAAATAGTATGAATACACCTATATGTACAGAGAAATAGTATGAATACACCTATATTTACAGAGAAATAGTATGAATACACCTATATGTACAGAGAAATAGTATGAATACACCTATATGTACAGAGAAATAGTATGAATGCACCTATATGTACAGAGAAATAGTATGAATGCACCTATATTTACAGAGAAATAGTATGAATGCACCTATATGTACAGAGAAATAGTATGAATGCACCTATATGTACAGAGAAATAGTATGAATACACCTATATGTACAGAGAAATAGTATGAATACACCTATATGTACAGAAAAATAGTATGAATGCACCTATATGTACAGAGAAATAGTATGAATGCACCTATATGTACAGAGAAATAGTATGAATACACCTATATTTACAGAGAAATAGTATGAATACACCTATATTTACAGAGAAATAGTATGAATACACCTATATGTACAGAGAAATAGTATGAATACACCTATATTTACAGAGAAATAGTATGAATGCACCTATATGTACAGAGAAATAGTATGAATACACCTATATTTACAGAGAAATAGTATGAATGCACCTATATGTACAGAGAAATAGTATGAATACACCTATATGTACAGAGAAATAGTATGAATGCACCTATATGTACAGAGAAATAGTATGAATGCACCTATATGTACAGAGAAATAGTATGAATACACCTCTATGTACAGAGAAATAGTATGAATGCACCTATATGTACAGAGAAATAGTATGAATGCACCTATTTTTACAGAGAAATAGTATGAATGCACCTATATGTACAGAGAAATAGTATGAATGCACCTATACGTACAGAGAAATAGTATGAATGCACCTATATGTACAGAGAAATAGTATGAATGCACCTATATTTACAGAGAAATAGTATGAATACACCTATATTTACAGAGAAATAGTATGAATACACCTATATTTACAGAGAAATAGTATGAATACACCTATATTTACAGAGAAATAGTATGAATACACCTATATGTACAGAGAAATAGTATGAATACACCTCTATGTACAGAGAAATAGTATGAATACACCTATATTTACAGAGAAATAGTATGAATGCACCTATATTTACAGAGAAATAGTATGAATGCACCTATATTTACAGAGAAATAGTATGAATACACCTATATTTACATAGAAATAGTATGAATGCACCTATATGTACAGAGAAATAGTATGAATGCACCTATATGTACAGAGAAATAGTATGAATGCACCTATATGTACAGAGAAATAGTATGAATACACCTATATGTACAGAGAAATAGTATGAATGCACCTATATGTACAGAGAAATAGTATGAATACACCTATATGTACAGAGAAATAGTATGAATACACCTATATGTACAGAGAAATAGTATGAATGCACCTATATGTACAGAGAAATAGTATGAATACACCTATATGTACAGAGAAATAGTATGAATACACCTATATGTACAGAGAAATAGTATGAATACACCTATATGTACAGAGAAATAGTATGAATGCACCTATATGTACAGAGAAATAGTATGAATACACCTATATGTACAGAGAAATAGTATGAATACACCTATATTTACAGAGAAATAGTATGAATACATCCTATATGTACAAAGAAATAGTATAAATGCACCTATAAAACTGGTCAATAGTCCAGTGGGTAACATGTTGGACTGCGAATCCAGGGATTGACCATCTGTTTGACCCTAATAAAATCAACAGTCTTTCAGATGGGACTTTAAACCGAGGTATTGTGTCGGTGCTTTACATCGTGCACGTAAAAGAACCAGAGGAGACTCTGGAATGGGTCTCTGTCTTTATCATTGCACTATCCTCCAAAAATCTAAAATGACTAATCTCTTCAGGCGGTGTCGCTCATATGGGCAACCGGTAGCGACGATAGATAAACGTAAATACACTACCTATATATACAAAGCAATATTACTTCAGGTACGTTCAGGCTAAATATTACGTGACAAAAGAAAGATTTTAAACTTTATTTATTTTACAACGATTACGAAGCAAGTTTTAACAACTTATATTAATCATTCTCGTTGGCGTGGATGAAAGCGTAAATGTGGTAATTCGTGTGGGAGGAAACCGGAGTACCCGGAGAAAACCCACATGTCTGATCTGACAACCAAGATACCATCTCACATACTTCCCGGTCTGCTATGTTATGTTATATTTCGGGTTTTACGCCTGCATCAGCACCATTTTGGGCTATATCGCCGGCGGGAAGTTTACCTAACAACACCTTTCCTGGGCAGGCTCCAGCAGTTAACCAGTACTTGGGTGCACCAACCTCCGTAAGAAACTGCCAACTTTTTCATATAAATGACACACGGCCTGAGCGGGGCTCGAACCCGGGTTGCATTGCTGAGAAGCAACAAAATAAAGGTTGATACTGGGTTGTCAATCAGCTTAGACATGTACCTAACAAACCGAGTGTCCAAACTGGGGGAGTTCAAACTGGCTTGTCAATCAAGCTATACATGTATTTGACAAAATGGGGGTTCATACTGACTAGGTCGTCGATAACTTGAACATGTACCTGACCTAATTTGAGATTCAAATTGGGTCGTCTTTAACTGATAAACCAGATTTCCACTTATATTCACAACTTTTTCTTATCAGTCCAAATTAGAGACATTTTCTGAACTAGCAGATAAAGTCTTTGCTGATAAGCAATTCCACAGAGGAATAGATCTTAACAGCTGAGAGAATGTTTATAGTTTATAAAAATTTATTTTAGCTCTATTGTGAAATAAGTTCTTACACCTTAAATTAATCACTCTTGAGACCTCATTCCGGATGGAATCCATCACCACGAGAGAGAGGAGGTAATGTGGAAATTAAATGCCTTGCCTAAGGACACAATCGTAACAGCTGCAGCAGGGTTCGAACTCAGGACCTTTCGTACCTGAAGCGAACACGCTACAACTGCGCTATCACGACTTCCATGTTTATGAAGATGTACCGGTAAATTATCAACATGTACTGGTATCGGACTTGGGACAAAAGAAATATTAATTACCGTAATTCTCTCTATATAAGACGCAGGTTTATCCAAAATAGTATCCAAAAGTCTGGTGTTTCTTATACTCCAGTTTAAAGCTAAATTTCAAAACAAAAGGACTCAAACATGGCAAATGGCGTAATACAACAAAGGGAAATAAATGTTTCATACTATTTTAGTTCCATGAGTGCCGTACTTCTCCCGGATTTCATTGAATTTCTCAGTATTTTTACTGCGTTTTATACTCCCGTGCGACCTATATATTGACGATTACAGTAATTTAAATATGTCCCAAGACTTAGGGTAACTACGGTACCTCACAAAATGGGGGTTCCCGGCTACCATCTTAGCCAGCAGATCCATGAGAGAAAACCGGAAGTATGTGGCTACTGTTTGCTGTATACGAGTCATGGACATTGCTGAAGAACCACCCTGCAAATGCAAAATCGATCATATTGTACATGGTGTGTTTTACAAATTATCTCCCTTTATGGCAATTTATTCATTTAAGGAGAGAAATATAAGCTCTGCTTCCGTTTTAATCCTTTCCACAGAGGAATCTGTAGTCCAGTGGTTAACACACTGGACTGGTAATCCAGGGATCGCAGGTTCGATCCCCCCTGTCTGACCCTAATCTTTCAGGTTGGACTTTAAACTGAGGTATCGTGTCGGTGCTGTACACCGTGCACTTAAAAAAACCAGAGGAGACTCTGGAATGGGTCTCTGTCTGTATCATGCACTATCCTCCAAAATCTAAAATAACTAATCTCTTCAGGAGCCGTCGCTCAAATGGGCAACCGGTAGCGACGATAAATAAACGTAAGACACACATAGTCCTTTCCTATATACTTACTTCTTTGATTTCGCATACATGTATTGCTTTGTGAATGTATATAGTGGAATAAATATGCTTAAACCAAATATTCACAAAATCATAAATATCTCCAGCCAGAGGATGGTCAGTGTTCCTGTTTTTTTTTTGTGGGGGGGGGGTTGATTTAAACATATTTATTCATTCATAATGTACAGTACATATCTATTGTATACAGAACGAAACTGGATTTAATCGAAAGCTTAAAGCAGCATTACATCGTAATAAAGGATGTTTTGGGTAAAATATAAATACTAATGTGTGTGTGTTTACAAAAATCGAAAATAGTCGCTCAGAAACGATAAAATTCCAATAAATTTAAACCGTCGTATACGCGAATTTGTTTATCAGATAACACACGAAATATAAACATGAACATGAAATATTATCTATCTATCTTTCTCTAATGTCGAACCCCTCGCGGGGATGTAGAAATGTCCCTAAAAGACTTAGCTAACAGAGATATGAATCAACATATCAAGTAATTTAATTAAAAAACGTGGGACAAATGGGGTCAATGCATTCTGAATGTAAACAAGTGCGGCCGATGCGTTCCGGTTGTAAACAAGTGCGTGCCAATCGACTGGGAAAGTCCTACTTTCGGTTTCGAGTTTGTTTTATCGCAAAAAAACACTGTTTACCTAATGAACATAAGCATACAAAGTATAATGTTAGAATGTGTAGCAGCAATGCTGCCCATACGTAAAAAAATTCAAATATATTTTATTTCATACGATGTAATGCTGCTTTAAAGCTTATATTCATTATCTCCATTTTTTTGGTTTATCGTCACACCAACAGCGTAGGTCATTGTTATGGCGACTCTCCAGCTATTATTGGTGGAGGAAGACACTGGGTGTCCCTCCGAGCAGTATTTTACGCACGGGCGGGCTCCACGGTAGAACTCACCACCTACCGCAAGCCAGCTGGATAGCTTCCTTACTTGAAATAAATTGACACCCCCAGTGGGATTCAAACCTGCAGTGGTGAGGGGCCAGTGATTTGAAGTAAACGACCATAACCACTCAGCCATGGAGACCCCAGAGTTTGTGTACGAGATATATTTATAAGTGAAAGTTCCTTAAATGATGTGACTAGTAGAAAGTATTAATATAAACTTTATTTATTTTACAATGATTGCGAAACAAGCTGGAACAACTTATATTAATCACTCTCGTTGGCACGGATTACAGTGCATTTGTGGTCATTCATGTGGGAGGAAACCGGAGCACCCGGAAAAAAACCCAACCTCTCCGATCCGGCGACAACCGTACCATCTCACATACTTCCCATTCCGAGGATCGAACCCAGGTTTCATTGGTGAGAAGCGAGCGTGCAAACCATTGCGCTATTCGGATAGTAAAAGTATTAAATATTTTATTGAGGTTGGACTATAAATTGAGGTGTATCGGTGCAGGTTCGATCCCCCGTCTGACCCTAATAAAATTAACAGTCTTTCAGATGGAACGTTAAACCGAGGTCTCGTGTCGGTGCTTTACATCGTGCACGTAAAAGAACCAGAGGAGATTCTGGAATGGGTCTCTGTCTGTATAATGCACTATCCTCCAAAATCTAAAATGACTAATATCTTCAGGAGGCGTCGCTCATATGGGCAACCGGTAGCGACGATAAATAAACGTAAAAAAAAACCCAAAAAAAACTATGCACAACACCACAAAGCATGTAAAAGAACAACGGGTGCATCTGGAATTGGGCCATCTTCTGTATCTTGTACTATCTAGCGTAAACCCTGGGAATATCAGAGATATAGTTTAAACCCTGGGAATATCAGAGATCTAGTTTAAACCTTGGGAATATCAGAGATCTAGTTTAAACCTTGGGAATATCAGAGATCTAGCTTAAACCTTGGGAATATCAGAGATCTAGTTTAAACCCTGGGAATATCAGAGATATAGTTTAAACCTTGGGAATATCAGAGATCTAGTTTAAACCTTGGGAATATCAGAGATCTAGTTTAAACCTTGGGAATATCAGAGATATAGTTTAAACCTTGGGAATATCAGAGATATAGCTTAAACCCTGGGAATATCAGAGATATAGTTTAAACCCTGGGAATATCAGAGATCTAGTTTAAACCTTGGGAATATCAGAGATCTAGTTTAAACCTTGGGAATATCAGAGATCTAGTTTAAACCCTGGGAATATCAGAGATCTAGCTTAAACCTTGGGAATATCAGAGATCTAGTTTAAACCCTGGGAATATCAGAGATATAGTTTAAACCCTGGGAATATCAGAAATCTAGCTTAAACCTTGGGAATATCAGAGATCTAGTTTAAACCCTGGGAATATCAGAGATCTAGTTTAAACCCTGGGAATATCAGAGATCTAGTTTAAACCCTGGGAATATCAGAGATCTAGTTTAAACCCTGGGAATATCAGAGATATAGTTTAAACCCTGGGAATATCAGAGATCTAGTTTAAACCCTGGGAATATCAGAGATATAGTTTAAACCCTGGGAATATCAGAGATCTAGTTTAAACCCTGGAATATCAGAGATATAGTTTAAACCCTGGGAATATCAGAGATCTAGTTTAAACCCTGGGAATATCAGAGATCTAGTTTAAACCCTGGGAATATCAGAGATCTAGTTTAAACCCTGGGAATATCAGAGATCTAGCTTAAACTCTGGGAATATCAGAGATCTAGTTTAAACCCTGGAATATCAGAGATCTAGTTTAAACCCTGGAATATCAGAGATATAGTTTAAACCTTGGGAATATCAGAGATATAGTTTAAACCTTGGGAATATCAGAGATATAGTTTAAACCTTGGGAATATCAGAGATATAGTTTAAACCTTGGGAATATCAGAGATCTAGTTTAAACCTTGGGAATATCAGAGATCTAGTTTAAACCCTGGGAATATCAGAGATCTAGTTTAAACCCTGGGAATATCAGAGATCTAGTTTAAACCCTGGGAATATCAGAGATCTAGTTTAAACCCTGGGAATATCAGAGATCTAGTTTAAACCCTGGGAATATCAGAGATCTAGTTTAAACCCTGGGAATATCAGAGATCTAGTTTAAACCCTGGGAATATCAGAGATCTAGTTTAAACCCTGGGAATATCAGAGATCTAGCTTAAACCTTGTTGATCTTAGTTCCGGAATTACCACTGAGGCCTAAGGCCTGCGTGATTAATTCCTACGAGTCAGAACACCAAACAATTTTTATTCGCCAATAAATAACACACAAATACAAATATTATTTCTTAAACATTACACTACATTCTTTTTTTGACACCATGTTGAATTCTCATGTGAGTGAAATTGTAGTTTTATTATAAAAGGTGTTGTGCAATCTGAGTTTAGTGAAGCGCATTTAATACAAGAATGATCACTTTACATAGTTATATTATTTCATCTGCAATAAAACGAGACTGACTAGAAGTTATTCACATTCAAATACCGGTATGCCCAGGGTATATGTCGCTCCAATCATAATCATTAACTTTGTGACCCCAAACTGAACAGCGGGCGGGTCATCTACTGATCACAAACAACCTACCTACCAAGGTTGGTGAATGCAGGTCTAACTGTTCTCTGGACAAGCAAAGTGCAAAACCTTGTGACCCCAAACTGAACAGCGGGCGGGTCATCTACTGATCACAAACAACCTACCTACCAAGGTTGGTGAATGCAGGTCTTAACTTTTCTCTGGACTAACATAGTGCAAAACAATGAAGCAGTAAATGGGAGAGTGGCATTATCAGGTTCATTAACTCTTTGTACACTAGCGGTGAAAATAACAATCAAATATGTCATGGAATTTCATTAGAATTGTGTCGTAAGGTGTCGTAAATACACAATTCTAATGATATTCCAGGACATATTTCCAGAGTTTTCAGATACAAATAACGAAAATCTGTTAATGAATTGTTGTCGTCTACCACAATTATTTGAACTATTTATAGCTTTTATTTTACCCAGAATGCAAAGAGTTAACTAATTAAATAAATGATTTCTAAACTATTCATAACACTAAAATAACTAGGATTTCTTTGCAGGTACAGTAAAACTGCTCCAATCCAGACCCCTCAAAGCCAGAATCCCCCCCCCCTCAAACTATACTTTTTGTCCAGTTCGGAAGAAGTCCGGACTAGAGGGTTTTTACTGTACAATAGCTAATACAAACTTAAAACCACACAAAGCAAAAAAAGAAGAAGCAAAGACAGGTCCTATAAAATGTGCATGACAAAGTTTCAGATCTCCCGTCTGACCCTAATAAAATTAACAGTCTTTCAGATGGGACTTTAAACCGAGGTCTCGTGTCGGTGCTCTACACCATGCACGTAAAAGAACCAGAGGAGACTCTGGAATGGGTCTCTGTCTGTATCATTGCAGTATCCTCCAAAAATCTAAAATGACTAATCTCTTCAGGAAGCGTCGCTCATATGGGCAACCGGTAGCGATGATAAATAAGCGTAAAATACGCACACACGCCCGCCCCGCCACGCACGCACACAAACACACACACTCAGTTTGCATTTTTGTCATTTCTACAAGCATTGTTAATTAGAAAGGGAGGGTGTAATATTTCTACTATTGTCAGTATCAGCCCTCCAGCTTCAGCTCACTCTATACTTACTAAAGCATTATATATCTGAAATATTCAAGTCAATAATAAGTCTAAGCAACTTCAACGAGCAAGATTTTGTCAATTCCGAAAAATAAATATTGCCCAACCACACGCCCCATCCATAAATGAACACAGGTGTTAACACAGGGTGGGTATTGATTTAAACCGCTCACACCAAACAACACGCTCCATCCATAAATGAACACAGGTATTAACACGGGGTGGTTATTGATTTAAACCACTCACACCAAACAACACGCTCCATCCATAAATTAACACAGGTATTAACACGGGGTGGTTATTGATTTAAACCACTCACACCAAACAACACGCTCCATCCATAAATGAACACATGGGGTGGGTATTGATTTAAACCACTCACACCAAACAACACGCCCCATCCATAAATGAACACATGGGGTGGGTATTGATTTAAACCACTCACACCAAACAACACGAGCCATCCATAAATGAACACATGTGTTAACACAGGGTGGGTATTGAGGTTATTGATTTAAACCACTCACACCAAACAACACGCCCCATCCATAAATGAACACATGTGTTAACACAGGGTGGTTATTGAGGTTATTGATTTAAACCACTCACACCAAACAACACGCCCCATCCATAAATGAACACATGTATTAACACAGGGTGGTTATTGAGGTTATTGATTTAAACCACTCACACCAAACAACACGCCCCATCCATAAATGAACACATGTATTAACACAGGGTGGTTATTGAGATCAAACCGAACACATGGTCATGGAACCAGTGGGCCACATAGTAGCTGAGTGGTACAAATAAATACAGGTAAATAGATATGAATTTTAATGTTCTACAGGAACAGCATGTGACAACGGATATGGATACAGTAGTTTATACAAATTTATTTTAGCCTGATTGTGAACACAAGTTTTTACAATATTATATTAAGTGCTCTCATGACCACATTCCTGATGGAATCTATCGCCCCAAGGGAGAGAGAAGAGACAATGTGGAATTTAAGTACGTTGCCTAAGGGCAAAATCATAACTGCTACAGTAGGGCACAATCTCCGGGCCCCCCCCCCCCGCACAAAATCTGAAGGGAACTCATGCTACAACTACGTTATCATAACTTCCACAAGGGATGAGGGATAACAGGGCAAAATTATAGTCCTTATCTGTCTTTATTCACTTAGTACCACGGTTTTTACTCTGGGCTAAACATAGTGACGGGCATATACAGGTCATTTTCCTACTGGAGGAGTGGGAATATTTACTGCAGTAATTACCAGCAAACTGTCCCCGCAGGGTAAGAACTCCGTTCACGGTCTGCTGAGAGAATAATGATTTACGGGCAAGTCTTTCCAAGTCATAAGGGAGCCAAGGTTAGAAATGACTGGTGCATTGGCATTATTCAAGGAATACCCAGCCATCCTAACCTGATCCACCTCCATAAACACAAGTCACAATGATAAACTAAACTAGATCAACTATGATAGACCACGATTGTAGTGTAGGCATTTGATCATGTTTTGGAGCAAGGAATTGAAGTCCTTGGTATACCTTGGTATAATATTAGCACAATAATTTGCCAACAAATTAGTTCTATTAAAAAAGTCTGCCATATTAAAACACAATCTAATTCTAGGAACAAGTCTGCCATATTAAAACACAATCTAATTATAGTAACAAGTCAGTAATTTTAGAACACAATCTAATTCTAGTAACAAGTTAGCCATATTAGAAAATAATCTAATTATAGTAACAAGTTAGCCATATTAGAACATAATCTAATTATAGTAACAAGTTAACCATATTAGAACATAATCTAATTATAGTAACAAGTTGGCCATATTAGAACATAATCTAATTATAGTAACAAGTTGGCCATATTAGAACATAATAATCTAATTATAGTAACAAGTCAGCCATATTAGAACATAATCTAATTATAGTAACAAGTTAGCCATATTAGAACATAATCTAATTATAGTAACAAGTTAGCCATATTAGAACATAATCTAATTATAGTAACAAGTTAGCCATATTAGAACATAATCTAATTATAGTAACAAGTTAGCCATATTAGAACATAATCTAATTATAGTAACAAGTTAGCCATATTAGAACATAATCTAATTATAGTAACAAGTTAGCCATATTAGAACATAATCTAATTATAGTAACAAGTTAGCCATATTAGAACATAATCTAATTATAGTAACAAGTTAGCCATATTAGAACATAATCTAATTATAGTAACAAGTTAGCCATATTAGAACATAATCTAATTATAGTAACAAGTTAGCCATATTAGAACATAATCTAATTATAGTAACAAGTTAGCCATATTAGAACATAATCTAATTATAGTAACAAGTTAGCCATATTAGAACATAATCTAATTATAGTAACAAGTTAGCCATATTAGAACACAATCTAATAATAGTAACAAGTCTGCCATATTAGAACACAATCTAATTATAGTAACAAGTCAGCCATATTAGAACACAATCTAATTATAGTAACAAGTTAGCCATATTAGAACATTATCTAATTATAGTAACAAGTCCGCCATATTAGAACATAATCTAATTATAGTAACAAGTTAGCCATATTAGAACATAATCTAATTCTAGTAACAAGTCAGCCATATTAGAACAAAATCTAATTCTAGTAACAAGTCAGCCATATTAGAACATAATCTAATTCTAGTAACAAGTCCGCCATATTAGAACATACTCTAGTTATAGTAACAAGTCAGCCATATTAGAACATACTCTAGTTATAGTAACAAGTCAGCCATATTAGAACATACTCTAGTTATAGTAACAAGTCAGCCATATTAGAACATAATCTAATTCTAGTAACCAGTCAGCCATATTAGAACATACTCTAGTTATAGTAACAAGTTAGCCATATTAGAACATAATCTAGTTATAGTAACAAGTCAGCCATATTAGAACATAATCTAATTCTAGTAACAAGTCAGCCATATTAGAACACAATCTAATTATAGTAACAAGTCTGCCATATTAGAACACAATCTAATTATAGTAACAAGTCAGCCATATTAGAACACAATCTAATTATAGTAACAAGTTAGCCATATTAGAACATTATCTAATTATAGTAACAAGTCCGCCATATTAGAACATAATCTAATTATAGTAACAAGTTAGCCATATTAGAACATAATCTAATTCTAGTAACAAGTCAGCCATATTAGAACAACATCTAATTCTAGTAACAAGTCAGCCATATTAGAACATAATCTAATTCTAGTAACAAGTCCGCCATATTAGAACATACTCTAGTTATAGTAACAAGTCAGCCATATTAGAACATACTCTAGTTATAGTAACAAGTCAGCCATATTAGAACATAATCTAATTCTAGTAACAAGTCAGCCATATTAGAACATAATCTAATTATAGTAACAAGTTAGCCATATTAGAACACAATCTAATTATAGTAACAAGTCAGCCATATTAGAACATAATCAAATTATAGTAACAAGTCCACCATATTAGAACATAATCAAATTATAGTAACAAGTCCGCCATATTAGAACATAATCTAATTATAGTAACAAGTCAGCCATATTAGAACATAATCTAATTATAGTAACAAGTCAGCCATATTAGAACATAATCTAATTATAGTAACAAGTCAGCCATATTAGAACATAATCTAATTCTAGTAACAAGTTAGCCATATTAGAACAAAATCTAATTATAGTAACAAGTCAGCCATATTAGAACCAATGAAATTATGTTAGTACCTGGATGGGCAGCACAAGTCACTAAACACACATAGCAAATTGAATGACAAAACTTTAAGTTGTTTTCCAACAAAATAGAAAATTAAGACTATTTCAATTCAAAAGTTCACACAAAAGTCAGATGATTCCTAAAGAAAGAATTTGTCCATCGTTTGATTAAAATGTCATGTTCTGATTTTTATGTTGCTTCAGTTTCTGTTTTAATTTCATTGTGTGTTCTATTAGTGATTTTGGTAGGATTTTCTTAAGAAAAAGTGCATCTATAGAAAATTGCCAGTCATTTACAGAAATGAGAGACATTAGTCAGTTACTGCCCCTGAATACTCCTAATAGTATATTGGTCCTCTTAAGTGGTTTCCTCTGTTTTTATCGTTGTTTCCTTTGCACCACATGTTTTCCATTCTCATCCGTATTCTCGTCTTATAATTATGAAATTATTAAATCTTGACATATATCCTTTAGCATGTCCAATGGATACCTTAGTGTAAAATATGGTTCAATTAATTAACACGATTTTGATCCTAATGCAACATCTGTTTAGATGAAAACAGTAAAAACAAAGGATTCCAACTAAAATGACCAATATACATTTAGGGATAAATCTGACTTTATCCATCAAGGGAGGTAATAGAAAAACCAGTAATGTCTCTCATTGTATTCCTATATGCTTTCGGTTCTTATATTGGTGTGACATTAGACCGTACCCAGAAGTAAACAGAAGCATTTCTAAGTTACATGACCCTTAGGTGTTTTTATTATCTTGGCAGTTGAAAGGGTTCTATAAGAGATAGGATAAGTCTGTTCATTTAACAACTCTGATAAGCTTGCTGAATTCATACACGGAGCGGGATGTCGAAGGTTCGAACCTCGTCAGGGGTTTGTTCTGATATGGCCTGTTGGTGAGCCACCAGCTAGTTAAATAATGGTTACTGATTGCCTACCAGCTTGGCGCCTGGCATACAAGCATAGGATTCGGGAATACTGATGTTCATCAAAAGATGTGTCTCATAAGTCAGAAATGACTGGCCCTTTAAATAGGGGTGACACTATAATAAACAAACACTTTACATTTACTTTTTATAGCGTAAAGAAGGATTCATATTTATACATCTCACAAAATTACATTACACAAACTCCATGCCCCCACATTTCTCAACCATACAGGAATATGGTTCACATAACTATAGCACCGAGTAACAAGGTAATGATCTCCGGTAATGAGGAGAATAAACCTAGTGCTTGATTACTTCCCCATACCCCCACATTTCTCAACCATACTGGAATATAGCAACGAGTAACAAGGTAGTGATCTCCTGTAATGAGGAGCATAAACCTAGTGCTTGATTACTTCCCCATACCCCCACATTTCTCAACCATACTGGAATATAGCAACGAGTAACAAGGTAGTGATCTCCTGTAATGAGTAGCATAAACCTAGTGCTTGATTACCTCCCCATACCCCCACATTTCTCAACCATACTGGAATATAGCACTGAGTAACAAGGTAATGATCTCCGTTAATGAGGAGCATAAACCTAGTGCTTGATTACTTCCCCATACCCCCACATTTCTCAACCATACTGGAATATAGCACCGAGTAACAAGGTAATGATCTCCGGTAATGAGGAGAATAAACCTAGTGCTTGATTACTTCCCCATACCCCCACATTTCTCAACCATACTGGAATATAGCAACGAGTAACAAGGTAGTGATCTCCTGTAATGAGGAGCATAAACCTAGTGCTTGATTACTTCCCCATACCCCCACATTTCTCAACCATACTGGAATATAGCAACGAGTAACAAGGTAGTGATCTCCTGTAATGAGTAGCATAAACCTAGTGCTTGATTACCTCCCCATACCCCCACATTTCTCAACCATACTGGAATATAGCACTGAGTAACAAGGTAATGATCTCCGTTAATGAGGAGCATAAACCTAGTGCTTGATTACTTCCCCATACCCCCACATTTCTCAACCATACTGGAATATAGCACCGAGTAACAAGGTAATGAACTCCGGTAATGAGGAGCATAAACCTAGTGCTTGATTACTTCCCCATACCCCCACATTTCTCAACCATACTGGAATTTAGCACCGAGTAACAAGGTAATGATCTCCGTTAATGAGGAGCATAAACCTAGTGCTTGATTACTTCCCCATACCCCCACATTTCTCAACCATACTGGAATATAGCACCGAGTAACAAGGTAATGAACTCCGGTAATGAGGAGCATAAACCTAGTGCTTGATTACTTCCCCATACCCCCACATTTCTCAACCATACTGGAATATAGCACCGAGTAACAAGGTAATGAACTCCGGTAATGAGGAGCATAAACCTAGTGCTTGATTACTTCCCCATACCCCCACATTTCTCAACCATACTGGAATATAGCACCGAGTAACAAGGTAATGAACTCCGGTAATGAGGAGCATAAACCTAGTGCTTGTAACCTAGAGCAACTTGCTGAAATTGTATCTGCAATTAATTTCGATTGCCTAATTGATTCTTCTTCTTCTTCTTAGAATGTCTAGCATTACGAGAGATATTCTCAGAAGCAGATGATTAGAAATTCTAACATGGCTCAGCATTTTGTCTGTACATGCAAAGAGATAATTTACCGTTGTTAAATCTGCAATAAAACATGGCTTGGCGCGTTATGTCAAATGCGATGTTAATTTTGTAGTTTTGTGACATCATTTGCATCTTCTAAAAATAATACCATATATTTTTGTCGTCTGAGACCCAAAATTAACCAGTTAGGCCTATGGCCTACATGGTTAAATTCCTGTGTCAGGACTCCAAACAATGTTTTATTCGCGAATAAACAACGGAAAGACAAAGAGTATTTTTTAATCATTATTGTTGTCCTATATTTCAATATTATATAGCACCTCCGGGACGACAGAGTGCATACTGAAAATCGGTTCTACCCAGTAAGAGATTGAATATTTTGTGACAACAATCTAGCTGAAGAGGTAGTATTGTATGAGAACCAAATGATGACTTGTCCATTTTGCATGATTTTGGATTGAAAACGCCTACCATACATATTCGCCTATAAGACGAGTTTTTTACCACCATATTATGGCATCAAAGTGGCCTCCTGTCTTATAAGTGAGTGCTAAAAAAAAATTAACAAACTTTTTTAAAAATGTAATAAAATTTATGGTATTCACAATTACGTTTTTAGAAAGAAAGCACTCTTGACACTGAACATTTCTTCAACTTGCAGTCTTGCACTGGCCAAACATGCAATTTATACTTGTGTCCATTATATCAACCCGTCTTATATGTGAGTACATGCCAAAACGTACCAATTTCATGACAAACGTAGAGGAGGGTCATCGTATCAGCGAGATCATCTTATAGGCGAGGAGGGACGGTACATGGAGTTCTTCAGGACCGCTCTTTACGACGATAACGTGTATATTGGTGGCGGTTGTTTAGCATTTCAAAGAGTTGGCGGATTAAACAAATGCTTCGTTTATAATTATTTGGTAGTAACATCCATTATCAAGTTTTCATTAAAACTACGGACCGATTTCAGTCAATATAGTTACATGTAGTCGATGTACAGAGAGACATTCACATGTACTGGTCTGGAGGTTATAAAACAGTTCTCCAATCTCAAAACTCAAGCATCTGATTGGTTCAGCTGACAATAACACTCAGAATCAACCAATCATATCACTTGAGCTTGAGATTTGAGAACAGTTTTATAAACTCCAACCCCGGTATATAAGAATAAGTGACTATTTACCCTGCTACATATGTAGTCCAGTGGTAACACGCTGGACTGGTAATCCAGGGATCGCAGGTTCGATCCCCCGTATGACCATAATAAAATTAACAGTCTTTCAGATGGGACGTTAAACCGAGGTCTCGTGTCGGTGCTTTACACCATGCACGTAAAAGAACCAGAGGAGATTCTGGAATGGGTCTCTGTCTGTATCATGCACTATCCTCCAAAATCTAAAATAACTAATCTCTTCAGGAGGCGTCGCTCATATGGGCAACCGGTAGCGACGATAAATAAACGTAAAAAACATACCCTGCTGCCTCCCATGCTGGCTGATGTCTGGCTTTGTAAGCTCTGTACACTGGCGATGGTGAAGCCAGTCGACGTGCTCGACGGGGAACTCAGGTTGCTGTTAACTGCACTCAAGCTTATTGAACCGCTCGCCAGATTACCTGAAACAATAGGGGTCAGTGGGGTCAGCAGGGTCAGCTACTTTATTTGCTTGAATCAATCATAAGAGGATATTTTTTGTTTCAGTGTATGATCAAATTCATTTCACCTAATGAACATTGAAAGGTAGAAATTTAGCAAAATACATATATTTCGTAAATGTATATACAGTCAAACCTGTGTTAGTGGTCGCCTCTATTAAGCAGCCAACCTGTATTAAGCAGCCAATTTTCAAATTCCCAATATGCTGGTTTAGTATACATTTCACTCTATTAAGCAGCCACCTGTGCTAAGCAGCCACTTTCTGTGATTCCCTTGGTTTAAACATATTTTATTTATCAAGATAAACATGACATATAACATCTGTACATATAACATCCATACAATACAACTATCAAGACAAGTGGATTGAATTGCAAGCTACAGGAGCTTATGGTAATTCTCTCTACTGTGATTCCCTTGACTGGCTGCTTAAAACAGGTTTGACTGTAGAAACGAAAATTAGTATAAGCAGAGAGTATATTAACATCTTGCTCTTTTGTAAATCCATGTTGTTGCATACATGTATACATGTACTTGTTATAGACTTTGTATGAATGCTTAATGTAATGAAGGTATTGTTGTTGTTGTTGTTGTTGTTGTTGTTGAAAGCATTATTATCACGTGTGGCGTATACCACGAGCTAACAACTCGTGATAATAATATATTTGTATGTTCACAAATGAAATACAATTTCATCCTTCACTTAACCAATTTTATATTTATGTTATATTTCGGGTTTTACGCCTGCATCAGCACCATTTTGGGCTATATCGCCGGCGGGCAGTTTACCTAACAACACCTTTCCTGGGCAGGCTCAGCGGTTAACCAGTACTTGGGTGCACCAACCTCCGTAAGAAACTGCCAACTTTTTCATATAAATGAGACACGGCCTGAGCGTGGCTCGAACCCGTGACCATCAGTGATGATAGGTTACAGTGGTATACAAGTCAGCGACCTTAACCACTCGACCACGGAGGCTGACTTATTTATCCCTCAAAACATCGTTTGAGTATTCATTATGCATGTGAAAGATGGGGCTATTAAGTGACATAAATGACATTCATCTCCTATACAAGAACAGAGTGTACAAGTCCATATATGTTTCGCAATCGAGCTCAAATAAATTTGTATAAATGTACAGATTAGCACACTGGATAGTACGTTCGATTCTCAACAATGCAACCTGTGTTTCATCCTCAGATTGATTGCCAGCTCAGATGGGAGGGTACTCTCAGGGTACTCCGGTTTCCTATCACAAATATTCTTAACCAAATTTTATTTTAGGATGAAACGTGTTTTTATGAATGAAATCGATGCGATAAAGCGCGGTAGAACGTCGTGTTTAGCCGAAGCCATAATAACATCACTGACAATTTAAGTACAAACACAGTCAAGTTGACAATATTTCAAACTTCTGCGGTTGGAAATCCAACAGCAAAACAGTGAGAAATAAATTGTGTTATTCCACTGCTTTCAACCAGTGGTATAATAACATTTCTCTGATAAATTTATATATTACATTAAAAAGCATAAAATTAAAAATTAATACCCTAACAATTAATACCATAAAAATTACCATAAAAATTAATACCCTAAAATTAATACCATACAAATTAATACCCTAAAATGAATACCATAAAAATGAATACCATAAAAATGAATACCCTAAAAATGAATACCCTAAACATTAATACCATAAAAATTAATACCATAAAAATTAATACCATAAAATTTACCCTAAAAATTAATACCCTAAAAATTAATACCCTAACATTAATACCATAAAAATTAATACCCTAAAAATTAATACCCTAAACATTAATACCATAAAAATTAATCCCCTAAAAATTAATACCATAAAAATTAATACCATAAAAATTAATACCCTATTTGTATTCTTAGCAATCACATGGTGAACAATCAGAGTTATACCTTCAGTGTTATTTATATTGCAAAAGATTTTAATGTCTATGAACAAAATGTTCCCAAAATGCGAAAATGGGCACTTGGACAATTTTTCAGAAAAAATGGAAAGAAATTGTTTAAATTAGACTAAAATTATACACCTTCATCACCTGTTTACATTACTGTAGAATTTCAAGAGATATGTTGTTAAAGCTATGCTACAGACGGATACGTAGTCCAGTGGTTAACACGATGGACTGGGAATCCAGGGATCACAGGTTTGATCCCTCAGTCTGACCCTAATAAAATTAACAGTCTTTCAGATGGGACTTAAAACCGAGGTCTAGTGAGGGTGCTTACGTGCATGTAAAAGAACCAGAGGAGACTCTGGAATGGGTCTCTGTCTGTATCATGCACTATCCTCCAAAATCTAAAATGACCTATCTATTCAAGTGGCATGGCTCACATGGGCAACCGGTAGCGACGATAAATAAACGTAAAATACGTACACATTAAAGCTATGCTGTTTTAAATTTCTATATCAAATAGCGTAAAAGTTTCAAAATTGTTGCCATAGGAACAATGTTTTCAAGCCACATCACTTTGTTAGAAAAAAGATAATGGCGTGTATAAACTAAAGTTGTGGACTATAAATGTGAAAGATGGCGTGAAATAGGAATTTCTTATCTTATATGCATGTATGTGCATTTCTTAATTGACACTAAAAAACACTCACCACATGGATGCCGGCGGCGAGGGTAAATAAGCTCAATTATCACCATCGTCATCATCATTCTGATATTAAACGACCACAGTACAGATTATAGAACTTCATTTATGTTGGCGAGACGCTTAAACATTCTTTCAAAACCATGGTGATAAAAATCGCGTCTTATAGGCATGTAAGTACGGTATATCAACTTCATATTTTGTTAATTAGTTAATTATGTCCAAGTGCCCTTTATCGTGTGTCGCCAATTGATATAGTCTTACAAACTTACAAATGTCTACCTATCAAATGATCGCTTCTCACCAATGCAACCCGGGTTCGATCCTCGGACCGGGAAGTATGTGAGATGGTACGGTGGTCGCCAGATCGGACAGGTGGGTTTTCTCCGGGTACTCCGGTATCCTCCCACACGAATGACCACATTTACGCTTTCATCCGCGCCAACGAGAGTGATTAATATAAGTTGTTAAAACTTGCTTCGCAATCGATGTAAAATAAATAAAGTTTTAAAAAAAAGAAGATCGAACCATCTGTTATAATAATAGTGTCGATAGTTGATTATCGCCTGCTTTTTGAAAGTAGAATTAGTAGGTCATGTCCTAGTCCAACACGTGAAAGTTATTATCACGTCATCACGAATGACCACATTTACGCTTTCATCCGCGCCAACGAGAGTGATTAATATAAGTTGTTAAAACTTGTTTCGCAATCATTGTAAAATAAAGTCTAAACTTCCTTCTATGTGGACGTAATGTCAGGGGAGGTAACTAGAGCCACAGAGTGGGGCTAGTCATGACCCAGAATATACAATGTAAGTCTTTATGTAACATGTTTAACAGAGCAAAATAGTCCCTGAGAAAGTAATTACTATACGTTTGATTTATAAAGAAACCACATCACTTTCATGACAAACTAAGGAAGCCATTCCATAAGAAAGAAATGTGACAAATGATGAGATAATAAGAAAGTTTCATGCAGCAGCAGACAACAACGGGTCAATGAACGGGCATCGCTGGGGTTTTCTATTACCTCCCTTGGCAGATAGTCAGATTTATCCTGACATGTATATTTAGTTGGAATCCTTTGTTTTTACTGTTGTTCCCTAACCAGGTGTTCCGGTATGATAAATGTGATTTTATCAAAACATGTATATTGGTCCTTTTAGTTGGAATCCTTTGTTTTTACTGTTGTTCCCTAACCAGGTGTTCCGGTATGATAAATGTGATTTTATCAAAACATGTATATTGGTCCTTTTAGTTGGAATCCTTTGTTTTTACTGTTGTTCCCTAACCAGATGTTCCGTGTTTTCAATGTCTCGTCTCACCTCGGAATAACCTCATTCGGAACAAAATCCCGCTACTCGGACATTACCGTTTAATTTCAACATGATTTTATTTGTTATGCCGCCATCTTGTTTTCATATAGTCTCGAAGAATGTTTTGTTGACGAATGTTTTTCATTGCAATGTACTATTTACTGTTAAGAATTACCGGTATACAAAACCACTGAGATATAATTTATACACTGTAACGTTGTGATGTAAACTGTAACGTTGTGATGTAAACTGTAACTTTGTGATGTAAACTGTAACTTTGTGATGTAAACTGTAACTTTGTGATGTAAACTTTAATGTTTTGATGTAAACTGTAACTTTGTAATATAAACTGTAACTTTGTGGTATAAACTGTAACTTTGTGATGTAAACTGTAACTTTGTGATATAAACTGTAACGTTGTGATGTAAACTGTAACTTTGTGACGTAAACTGTAACTTTGTGATGTAAACTGTAACTTTGTGATGTAAACTGTAACTTAGTGATGTAAACTGTAACTTTGTGATGTAAACTGTAACGTTGTGATGTAAACTGTAACTTTGTGATGTAAACTGTAACGTTGTGGTATAAACTGTAACGTTGTGATATAAACTGTAATGTTGTGATGTAAACTGTAACTTTGTGATGTAAACTGTAACTTTGTGATATAAACTGTAACTTTGTGATGTAAACTGTAATGTTGTGATGTAAACTGTAACTTTGTGATATAAACTGTAACGTTGTGATGTAAACTGTAACTTTGTGATGTAAACTGTAACATTGTGATGTAAACTGTAACTTCGTGATGTAAACTGTAACTTCGTGATGTAAACTGTAACTTCGTGATGTAAACTGTAACTTTGTGATGTAAACTGTAACTTCGTGATGTAAACTGTAACTTTGTGATGTAAACTGTAACTTCGTGATTGTAACTTTGTGATGTAAACTGTAATGTTGTGATGTAAACTGTAACTTTGTGATGTAAACTGTAACTTTGTGATGTAAACTTTAACTTTGTTGTGTAAACTGTAATGTTGTGATATAAACTGTAACTTTGTGATATAAACTGTAACTTTGTGATGTAAACTGTAACGTTGTGATGTAAACTGTAACTTTGTGATATAAACTGTAACGTTGTGATGTAAACTGTAACTTTGTGATGTAAACTGTAACATTGTGATGTAAACTGTAACTTTGTGATGTAAACTGTAACTTCATGATGTAAACTGTAACTTTGTGATGTAAACTGTAACTTCGTGATGTAAACTGTAACTTTGTGATGTAAACTGTAACTTTGTGATGTAAACTGTAACTTTGTGATGTAAACTGTAATGTTGTGAAACTTTGTGATGTAAACTGTAATGTTGTGATGTAAACTGTAACTTTGTGATGTAAACTGTAACTTTGTGATGTAAACTGTAACTTTGTGATGTAAACTGTAACTTCGTGATTGTAACTTTGTGATGTAAACTGTAATGTTGTGATGTAAACTGTAACTTTGTGATGTAAACTGTAACTTTGTGATGTAAACTTTAACTTTGTTGTGTAAACTGTAATGTTGTGATATAAACTGTAAGTTTGTGATGTAAACTGTAAACTTTGTGATGTAAACTGTAACTTTGTGATATAAACTGTAACTTTGTGATGTAAACTGTAACATTGTGATGTAAACTGTAACTTTGTGACATAAACTGTAACGTTGTGATGTAAACTGTAACTTTGTGACGTAAACTGTAACATTGTGATGTAAACTGTAACGTTGTGATGTAAACTGTAACTTTGTGACGTAAACTGTAACTTTGTCACTAAAAAATGTCAGGATTGCCAAACAACATAAAGCCAGAACAGCCGATTGTTCGGTATAACAACATAAATATTTCATCTCGGTGAGTGTCACAGTGGATATTGTCAATCTGAGGATAATAATGTCGACGGAGGCTTTTTACTCTCCAAGATAAAATATTTATATACATGTAATATTATTACATTATACATTATATTTACGGCCACTCGGTACAGTATCTTCCATGTAGAAGAAACCTATAGTGATCACACTTGATTCTGTGTTCCTACTCTCACCTGACAACAGTTTGATCTTGGAAAAGTCAAGGTCATTGCCAACGGTTTCATGCAACAGTGAACAATAACAGGTCAATTTGATGTGCAGCTACTTGGTAATAATAATAATAATAATAATAATAACAACAACCTTATTTAAAGCAAACCCAGTCTTTCTTGTGAGCAATAAGAGCAATACATTAATGAATTGTCGTCTGCTACAATAATTTGAACTATTTATAGCCTTTATTTTACCCAGCATGCAAAGAATTATTACAATAATTTGAACTATTTATAGCGTTTAGTTTACCCAGCATGCAAAGAGTTAATAGTTTGAAATAGTTCTATAAATAGTTCAAATTATTGTAGCAGACGACAATTCATTAATGTATTGTTCTTATTTTGCAACTGAAAACTATGGAAATATGTCATGGAATTTCATTTGAATTTTGTTGTTACGACACAATTCTAATGAAATTCCATGACATATTTATGTATACAATTAATACAAGTTGATTATTATCCACTCGCCCACATCGTTCGCCGGCGGCGACAGTAAATAAGCTCAATCATCACAAGTGGATTGAAATGAAAGCTAAACTCTTATTGGATTTCTCTCCAAAGCTTCTTGGATTGTTATCTCCCTTGGCTGATAAAGAATAGTGATTCTTTTAATTGGAATCCTTTGTTTTTACTGTTGTTCCCTAACAAGATGTTGAAGTACAATAAATGGTATTTTATGAAAATCATGTTAGTTAATTAATTGGTAACACATTTTATCCATTGGGTATATTGAATGATAATGATATCCGTGGAAGTCGTGATAGCGCAGTGGTAGCACACTTGCTTCAGGTGCGAAAGGTCCAGAGTTTGAGCCACGCTGGAGCCGTTACGATTGTGCCGTTAAATTCCACGTTGCATCCTCTCTATACCTTGTGGCGATGTAATCCATCAGGAATGAGGTCTCGAGAGTGATTAATATAAGTTGTAAGATCTTGTTTCGCAATCGAAATAATATAAATTTGTAAAAACTATGATATCTGTCAGGATGATGGACACAACACTTTGGATTTTTAATTTTAAATTGCAATCTTACCTAATTCCCTGCTTACTGTAAACAGTGACGTTATGTTTTTATTCACAATTTATTTTAGCTTGGAGATGGAATCAAATTAAAAATACTTTTAATATAATAAAACTCACGTATTACTTTTATGCATCAAGGAGAAATACAAATAACAGTGTATATATTAATATACTAGAATATACAAATAAAATTATACAATTATACATAGAATAGGATGTGAGTGGGGCCTCCATAATGGGTGGGGCTTCCAGTGGTCGGGGGCCTCCTTAGTGGGCGGAGCCTCCATAGTGGGCGGAGCCTCCATAGTGGGCAGGGCCTCCATAGTGGGTGGGACCTCCATAGTGGGTGGGGCCTCCATTGTGGGCGGGGCCTCAATAGTGGGTGGGGCCTCCATTGTGGGCGAGGCCTCCATAGTGGGTAGGGCCTCCATGGCCGAGTGGATAAGGCTGTTGACTTCAAATCACTTACCATTCACACCTGTAGAGGTAGCTATCCAGCTGGCTTGCATATTTATATGGTGCATTAACAGTCTGATTTAATTCTGTTCAGTTTTACGTCTGTGTTTAAATTGAACTCAATAAATGTAAACAAATCTATGTACCGGTATGTCGGCAATGATATATTGTGAATTTGCGAAACTTTTTTCTTTTCTTTTTTAATATTGTTTTGGTTTTTTTTGGCTTCAAATATTTATCTGTGATATGGCTCTTAGTTGGGTCCAAGTTTTTCAATTTTCGGCAGAAGTGCCACAGGCAAAAAGTCAGACAGAGGGAGCCCTGCATTTAATAAATCTCAATGGTTTGTGCATCACAGTGCTGGAAGGAAAGATACAAGTTACAGAGAGTTTGACTGGACTATCGGATTACACTGATTGCTGAAGGTTATTTTTGTACACGTTATTCATCGTCACAATGGTAACAGTGTTGCGATACCTCCAGAAGTCTAGTACTCATTTTATTGGTTGTGAGGACAGTGCGAGATAGAGAAGATGCCCCAGATCCAGAAACATGCCTGGTTCTTTTACATGCCCGGTGTAAAGACACCAATAGATAAAACCTCGGTTTATAGACACCGATAGATGAAACGTCGGTTTATAGACACCGATAGATGAAACGTTGGTTTATAGACACCGATAGATGAAACGTTGGTTTATAGACACCAATAGATGAAACCTCAGTTTATAGACACCGATAAATGAAACGTCGGTTTATAGACACCGATAGATGAAACCTCGGTTAAGAGACACCGATAGATGAAACGTCGGTTTATAGATATTGATAAATAAAACCTCGGTTTATAGACACCGATAGATGAAACCTCGGTTCATAGACACCGATAGATGAAACCTCGGTTTATAGACACCGATAGATGAAACGTCGGTTATTAGATATTGATAGATAAAACCTCGGTTTATAGACATTGATAGATGAAACGTCGGTTAATAGATAGATGAAACGTCGGTTAATAGACACCAATAGATGAAACGTCGGTTTATAGACACCGATAGATGAAACGTTGGTTTATAGATATTGATAGATAAAACCTCGGTTTATAGACACCGATAGATGAAACCTCGGTTTATAGACACCGATAGATGAAACGTCGGTTATTAGATATTGATAGATAAAACCTCGGTTTATAGACATTGATAGATGAAACGTCGGTTAATAGATAGATGAAACGTCGGTTAATAGACACCAATAGATGAAACGTCGGTTTATAGACACCGATAGATGAAACGTTGGTTTATAGATATTGATAGATAAAACCTCGGTTTATAGACACCGATAGATGAAACCTTGGTTTATAGACACCGATAGATGAAACCTCGGTTTATAGACACCGATAGATGAAACCTCGGTTTATAGATATCGATAGATAAAACCTCGGTTTATAGACACCGATAGATAAAACCTTGGTTTATAGACACCGATAGATGAAACCTCGGTTCATAGACACCGATAGATGAAACCTCGGTTCATAGACACCGATAGATAAAACCTTGGTTTATAGACACCGATAGATGAAACGTCGGTTTATAGACACCGATAGATGAAACGTCGGTTTATAGACACCGATAGATGAAACGTCGGTTTATAGACACCGATAGATGATACATTGGTTTATAGACACCGATAGATGAAACATCGGTTTATAGACACCGATAGATGAAACATCGGTTTATAGACACCGATAGATGAAACATCGGTTTATAGACCAGTCCGAAGACTGTTAGTAAAGTTTAAAGTTAAAACTTTATTTACGATTGCGAAACAAGTTTTAACAACTTATATTAATCACTCTCGTTGGTGCAGATGAAAGCGTAAATGTGGTCATTCGTGTGGGAATTTGTGTGGGAGCTATTTTAGCTCAATTGCGAAACAAGTTCTTACAACTTATATTAATCACTCTCGAGACCTCACTCCTGATGGAATCCATCGCCACGAGGGAGAGAGAAGAGGCATGTGGAATTTAATTGCCTTGCCTAAGGGCACAATCGTAACGGCTCCAGCGCAGCTAGAACTCCGAACCTTTTGCACCTGAAGCGACTTCCACTAATATCATTTAAGGACGCAATCGCGGGCTTTCTCACTTCTCCCAGATATTCTGACCTAGAATGAACCATGGATACTGGGAATGGTCACTATGGTCAGGGATCATTCTAGAGGGCGATGTGGGCGAATTAGTCGCCTTGGGACTCTTGACTTCGCCCTCTGGGGGGCCCCCACTTCCCCATAATTATTTTTTTTTACAATTTTCATACAAATTTAGTTCAGTATGACACACTGGCCCATTATAAAGCACTCATATTAAAATGTTGTATTTAATGGTCATACTGTGCATTTTGTTGAAATTTATTAAATAACCCCCATTTAACCCATTTCATTCTGGATACCGTTCAAACAGTATTTGCAACAAAGAACATATAGCCAGATCAACCACCACGGAATGTGCCGTCTGATCAGGCTCTATGCTGTTTGCTATTCAGATGATCTTGCTAAGACACTTGGCTATGTAGCAAACAACATAGATCCTGATCAGCACACAGCATCACGCTGCGGTTGATCTGGATCTATGTTGTTTGCAAACGCCTTTAAATATATCCAGAATTAAATGGGTTAAGGACGCGATCGCGTGTCTTCACACTTCTCCCAAAAATTCTGACTTAGAATGAACCCTGCTATGGTCGTGTATTTTGCTACATTTATAGAAATCAATGTTTGTCCATAGTGTAGTCAAACCTCCTGTATAAATAAATATGCAATGCAATATGCAGAGGTTACATGAAACATACACAACACGAATATTGTCAATATACCTGTCTTTGTAAGGGGCGTCTGAAACAGCAACCTTACTACATTGTTATCTGATGCCCGTAGCAGATTAATGACCTCCGTTGGAAGTCTGTCTCGGTTTTTCTCCAGGAATCCTTTAGTGTCGTACTTGACTCTACCTGCGTAGTGATCGATGCTGAAGCAAGGACTCGATGTCGCCTTTGGTCGACTGTAGTGCGGACTATTCACATTCTGGTGAAACTTTTCTGAAATGCAAATCGAGGTTTACCAAAACAAATATTATATTATTATTATATTTCGGGTTTTACGCCTGCATCAGCACCATTTATGGGCTATATCGCCGGCGGGCAGTTTACCTAACAACACCTTTCCTGGGCAGGCTCCAGCGGTTAACCAGTACTTGGGTGCACCAACCTCCGTAAGAAACTGCCAACTTTTTCATATAAATGAAACACGGTCTGAGCGGGGCTCGAACCCGTGACCATCAGTGATGATAGGTTACAGTGGTATACAAGTCAGTGACCTTAACCACTCGACCACGGAGGCGGACTCCCAAAACAAATAGAAAGGAAACTGAATTTTTCATGCAAACAAACAAAATATGGAGCTTGAGTTATATCTTGAGAGTATATACTGTAGTGACTGTCCTCTTCAACCAATGGTATAACATACTCACTGACCAATGTCCAGTCTGTGGCCTTAGGGAAGTGACTTTCCTCATCAACCAATGGTATAACATACTCACTGACCAATGTCCAGTCTGTGGCCTTAGGGAAGTGACTTTCCTCTTCAACCAATGGTATAACATACTCACTGACCAATGTCCAGTCTGTGGCCTTAGGGAAGTGACTTTCCTCTATAAACAATGGTATAACATACTCACTGACCAATGTCCAGTCTGTGGCCTTAGGGAAGTGACTGTCCTCTTCAACCAATGGTATAACATACACACTGACCAATGTCCAGTCTGTGGCCTTAGGGAAGTGACTTTCCTCTTCAACCAATGGTATAACATACTCACTGACCAATGTCCAGTCTGTGGCCTTAGGGAAGTGACTTTCCTCATCAACCAATGGTATAACATACTCACTGACCAATGTCCAGTCTGTGGCCTTAGGGAAGTGACTTTCCTCTATAAACAATGGTATAACATACTCACTGACCAATGTCCAGTCTGTGGCCTGAGAGAAGTGACTTTCCTCTTCAACCAATGGTATAACATACTCACTGACCAATGTCCAGTCTGTGGCCTGAGAGAAGTGACTTTCCTCTATAAACAATGGTATAACATACTCACTGACCAATGTCCAGTATGTGGCCTTAGGGAAGTGACTTTCCTCTATAAACAATGGTATAACATACTCACTGACCAATGTCCAGTCTGTGGCCTGAGAGAAGTGACTTTCCTCTTCAACCAATGGTATAACATACTCACCGACCAATGTCCAGTCTGTGGCCTTAGGGAAGTGACTGTCCTCTTCAACCAATGGTATAACATACTCACTGACCAATGTCCAGTCTGTGGCCTGAGAGAAGTGACTTTCCTCTATAAACAATGGTATAACATACTCACTGACCAATGTCCAGTCAGTGGCCTTAGGGAAGTGACTTTCCTCTATAAACAATGGTATAACATACTCACTGACCAATGTCCAGTCTGTGGCCTTAGGGAAGTGACTTTCCTCTATAAACAATGGTATAACATACTCACTGACCAATGTCCAGTCTGTGGCCTTAGGGAAGTGACTTTCCTCTTCAACCAATGGTATAACATACTCACTGACCAATGTCCAGTCAGTGGCCTTAGGGAAGTGACTTTCCTCTATAAACAATGGTATAACATACTCACAGACCAATGTCCAGTCAATGACCCTAGGGAAGTGACTTTCCTCATCAACCAATGGTATAACATACTCACCGACCAATGTCCAGTCTGTGGCCTTAGGGAAGTGACTTTCCTCATCAACCAATGGTATAACATACTCACTGACCAATGTCCAGTCCTTGACCTTAGAGAAGTGACTTTCCTCTATAAACAATGGTATAACATACTCACCGACCAATGTCCAGTCTGTGGCTTTAGGGAAGTGACTTTCCTCATCAAGTAATGCAAGAAGACCCAGTGGCTTCATGAGAAACGTGTCCAGCAACGGTCGGTTGTCAACATATGTAACAACACTACCATCTATACCCTCATTTATATATTCTTGCTGAAATTGCAGACACATGTATTTTGCTAATTAATTAATTATTTAATACAATTAACCCTTTCAACACCACATGTGTGGGTCACAATATCAGGATTTCGGACCTGTAGTGATGCATAACCCTTTCAACACCACATACCTCTAAATAGGCTTACAAAAAGTGTAGATCCAGATGAGCCGGCTCGTGACGAGCCGTCTCATCAGGATCTGCACTTTTTGCCAGTAATATTACCATTTTTAGACAAAAATTACCCATTTTGATAAATGAACTGGTCCAAATGTAATTTTCTTATTAATTTATTGGTCTTAAAATATCATGCACCAGTCCATGTCAGTTACTTGGTGTTGAATGGGTTAATATACAGTCTACATCCATTATATGAAAGTCGGTTATGTCAAATTCTCCGTTATCTCGAAGCCGGGTCAAAATCCCGTTCGAGATACTATCATTTTACATATAAATGGCTCCGTTTATGTCAAATTTCTTTAAATGCGATATTACAGTGTTTTTTCATATCGTGTCATGGCTATAGCAGACAATGATAACTTAGAAAATGATTTATTATGAGAAAAATTTAATAACAGGTAAGGCTTGTGATCAATGAGAAACAACATGTTGGAAATATGGTCAATATCCGTTATTCCACACTGTATGTTGGAATCCCACTGGGGCTGTCAAATTCTTTCATTTGAGGTAGCTATCTAGCTGACTTGTGGAAGATCAGTGGTTCTACAATGCCTGCCAGTCCATGCTTGAAAAACTGCTCGGATGGGCTTCCGGATGTTTTCTTCCACCTATAACAGCTGCAGATTTCACCATATGACCTAAACTGTTGGTGAGACTATAAATACAAACAAATTAACTTATCCTTTTAACATGATCTCCTATCTTCTTTTATAATATCCTAACCAAACCTTTGATACTCACCAACTCCCATGCAAAGATATGCTGGTTGAAGTAATACTGAATCTGTTCATTGGCAATGTTGATACACAACTGTTCAAAGGAATTACTGGGGAAATTCTCGAAGCCAAATATATCCAAGAGCCCGATGATGTTCAGGTTGTCCCTGAAACAAAATATAACGAGATTACACTGAAAACTGTGTCTACTTCTGGAAAGATTATCGGGCGTTTCTTTAAGTCAATGATTGGAAGATAAAAGGGAGGAGGTAGCTAGAATGGGAGGGATGTGTGGATGGAAGGGTGTGTGGAAGACGGGAGTAAACGCGCCTGCTCTGAGTCGCAGGTTATAAAACTTTTTCTCAAATCTCAAACTCGAGCTGAAATAATACGATTGGGTGAGTTTGAGAGAAGCTTTTGGCTCAACCAATCAGAAGCTTGTGATTGAGTTAAAGATTTGAAAAAAGGGTTTCGCAACCTCGGGCCCAGATGCTCGCAACCTCGGGCCCAGATGCTCCATTAGGATGGAGAGAAGTACTGATCAGAAGGAGGGAGATGGGACTGAAGGGGCATATGAAGGAGGGAGGGATTTAACAAGCCAGTCCTGATACAAAATTATGAGCAAGAGAAGAATTAATAAATGGATGGATGGATGTGGTCTGGATGGATGAATGGATGGATGTGGTCTGGATGGATGAATGGATGTGGTCTGGATGGATGAATGGATGTGGTTTGGATGGATGGATGGATGTATGTATGTATGTTCCATTAATGTGGTATGGATGGATGAATGGATGGATGTGGTCTGGATGGATGAATGGTTTGGATGGATGGATGGATGGATGTGGTATGGATGGATGAATGTGGTATGGATGAATGTGGTATGGATGGATGTGGTCTGGATAGATGGATGTAGTATGGATGGACGTGGTATGGATAGATGGATGTAGTATGGATGGATGAATGTGGTATTGATGGATGGATGTGGTATTGATGGATGTGGTCTGGATGAATGTGGTATGGATGGATGTGGTCTGGATGAATGTGGTATGGATGGATGTGGTCTGGATAGATGGATGTAGTATGGATGGACGTGGTATGGATGGATGGATGTGGTCTGGATGAATGTGGTATGGATGGATGTGGTATGGATGGATGGATGTAGTATGGATGGACGTGGTATGGATGGATGGACGTGGTATGGATGGATGTGGTATGGATGGATGTGGTATTGATGGATGTGGTCTGGATGGATGTGGTCTGGATAGATGGATGTAGTATGGATGGACGTGGTATGGATAGATGGATGTAGTATGGATGAATGTGGTATGGATGGATGTGGTCTGGATAGATGGATGTAGTATGGATGGACGTGGTATGGATGGATGGACGTGGTATGGATGGATGGATGTGGTCTGGATGGATGTGGTCTGGATGGATGAATGTGGTCTGGATGAATGGATGTGGTATGGATGGATGTGGTCTGGATGGATGAATGTGGTCTGGATGAATGGAGTGGTTGGGGTGTGGTTGGTGGCGTGGTATGGATGGATGGATGTGGTCTGGATGGACGTGGTATGGATGAATGGATGTGGTATGGATGAATGTGGTATGGATGGATGTGGTCTGGATAGATGGATGTAGTATGGATGGACGTGGTCTGGATGGATGAATGTGGTATGGATGGATGAATGTGGTCTGGATGAATGGATGTGGTATGGATGGATGTGGTCTGGATGGATGTGGTCTGGATGGATGAATGTGGTCTGGATGAATGAATGTGGTATGGATGGATGTGGTCTGGATAGATGGATGTAGTATGGATGGACGTGGTATGGATGGATGAATGTGGTATTGATGGATGGATGTGGTATTGATGGATGTGGTCTGGATGAATGTGGTCTGGATGGATGAATGTGGTCTGGATGAATGGATGTGGTATGGATGGATGTGGTCTGGATGGATGTGATGGATGGGATGTGGTATGGATGGATGGATGTGGTATGGATGGATGAATGGATGTGGTCTGGATGGAGGATGTGGTATGGATGGATGAATGGATGTGGTCTGGATGGATGGATGTGGTAGGATGGATGATGGATGTGGTCTGAATGGATGTGGTATGAATGGATGTGGATGGATGTGTTATGGATGGATGAATGGATGTGGATGGATGAATGTGGTATGGATGGATGTGGTATGGATGGATGTGGATGGATGGATGTGGTATGGATGGATGTGGTCTGGATAGATGGATGTGGTATGAATGGATGTGGTATGGATGGATGTGGATGGATGGATGTGGTATGGATGGATGTGGTCTGGATAGATGGATGTGGTATGAATGGATGTGGTATGGATGGATGTGGATGGATGGATGTGGTATGGATGGATGTGGTCTGGATAGATGGATGTGGTATGAATGGATGTGGTATGGATGGATGTGGTATGGATGGATGTGGATGGATGGATGTGGTATGGATGGGTGTGGTCTGGATAGATGGATGTGGTATGAATGGATGTGGTATGGATGGATGTGGATGGATGGATGTGGTATGGATGGATGTGGTATGGATGGATGTGGTATGGATGGATGTGGTCTGGATGGATGTGGTATGGATAGATGGATGTAGTATGGATGGATGGATGTGGATGGATGTGGTATGGATGGATGTGGTATGGATAGATGGATGTGGTATGAATGGATGTGGTATGGATGGATGTGGTATGGATGGATGTGGTATGGATGGATGTGGTATGGATGGATGTGGTCTGGATAGATGGATGTGGTATGGATGGATGTGGTATGGATGGATGTGGTCTGGATAGATGGATGTGGTATGGATGGATATGGTATTGATGGATGTGGTATGCATGGATGGTATGAATAAGAAAGGAATGAAGGTAGAAGGGGGAGACGGTAATGAAGGTATATGAAGGTGGGAGGGGATTAACAAGCCAGTCCTGATACTACATCATGATCAAGAGAAGGATTAGCACAGTGGTTAGCGCTCGCTTCTGACCAATGCAACCCGGGTTTGATCCTATGACGGGGAAGTATGTGAGATGGTACGGTGGTCGCCAGATTGGACAGGTGGGTTTTCTCCGGTTTCCTCCAACACGAATGACCACATTTACGCTTTCATCCACGCCAACGAGAGTGATTAATATAAGTTGTTAAAGCTTGCTTCGCAATCGTTGTAAAATAAATAAAGTTTTTAAAAAAAAGAGAAGGATGGATGGATTTTTGTTCGATTTGCATGGATGGACAGATGGATGGATGGATGGATGGACAGATGGATGGACAGATGGATGGATGGATGGACAGATGGATGGACAGATGGATGGATGGTTGGATGGATGGACAGATGGATGGATGGATGGATGGATGGATGGACAGATGGATGGATGGATGGATGGATGGATGGATGGACAGATGGATGGACAGATGGATGGATGGTTGAGAGGGATGTGGAATGGATTGTTGGAATGAATAAGAAACGAATGAAGGCAGACGACATATGAGAAGCTATACATATACAAAGAATGATACATGGGAGGAGGGAGGAATGGAGGTACAGTCAAACCTGTCTTAAACAATCAAGCAAGGGACTCATAGAAAGTGGCTGCTGAGCACAGGTGGCTGCTTAATAGAGGTCAACTGTATAATAAAACAGCATATTGCGATTCTGGAAACTGGCTGCTTAATACTGGTTTGATGCTTAATAAAGGTGACCACTAACACAGGTTTGACTGTATCTGTGGTATTGACAGAAAATAAATATGCTTAAACTAAATTACGACTTACTGTTTACTGTACATGTCCTTGTCGGGTTGCAGGAGAACGTTGATTCTGTTTACAATCCAGCTGAACAGTCTGCCGTACAGTGATTTTGACATGGCATCTCGCACATCCAGTGCCTCGTGCATTGTGTTCTCTCGGATTATCACTTCACCACGTGCAACCATGCCTGATGTTGTTAAGACCTCTACCAAGTCGCGTGCTTCAAGGCCCAACAGTTTAGCGACTGAAATTGCATACCACCGAGGATTTTAATATTCAGCAAAATTATATTATTACCTGTATACTGGGCCTATCAATATACCAGTTAGTATGGTAGGCCTAGAGCTAAATTTAGGCTTGTGAACACATTATGGATATCTGTTTTTAGGCCTATATGCAGACATGTACGTATTTTACTTCTACCGGTACAGTCAAAAAGTCTTTGGTGGAAATCGTGATAGCTCAGTGGTAGCGCGTTCGCTTTACGTGCTAAAGGCCCGGAGTTCGAGCCCCGCTGGAGCCGATACGATTGTGTCCTTAGGCAAGGCATTTAAATTCCACGTGCCTCTTCTCTCTCCCTCGTGGCGATGGATTCCATCAGGAATGAGGTCTCGAGAGTGATTAGTATAAGTTATAAGAACTTGTTTCGCAATCGAGCTAAAATAAATTTGTATAAACTAAAGTCTTAAGCAGCCAGCCAAGGGAATTAGGGATCAAATTGTGTCCCTGTTTCTGTTAACCTGCCTCCATAATTTATGCACCAAGAAATGCATCATGGAACACTCCTTAAATGCATATACAGTAAAACCTGTCTTAAGCAGCCAGCCAAGGGAATCACAGAAAGTGGCTGCTTAGCACAGGTGGCTGCTTAATAGAGGGCAAATGTATAATAAAACAACATACTGGTAATCTGAAACTGGCTGCTTAATACAGGTGACCACTAACACAGGTTTGACTGTATTTATATTTGCTATAGAAAAAACATGGATAACGGTTAAACATAGAGATGCCAGGAAGAAAAACTCAATTAGAAAGCATGTGATGAACAAGTGATTTGAATCGATCATCCGTAATTACCCAAGTCTGTAATTACCCAAGTCAGTAATTACCCAAGTCCGTATTTACACAAGTCAGTAATTACCCAAGTCAGTAATTACCCAAGTCCGTATTTACACAAGTCAGTAATTACCCAAGTCAGTAATTACCCAAGTCCGTATTTACACAAGTCAGTAATTACCCAAGTCAGTAATTACCCAAGTCCGTATTTACACAAGTCAGTAATTACCCAAGTCAGTAATTACCCAAGTCCGTATTTACACAAGTCAGTAATTACCCAAGTCAGTAATTACCCAAGTCCGTATTTACACAAGTCAGTAATTACCCAAGTCAGTAATTACCCAAGTCCGTATTTACACAAGTCAGTAATTACCCAAGTCAGTAATTACCCAAGTCCGTATTTACACAAGTCAGTAATTACCCAAGTCAGTAATTACCCAAGTCCGTATTTACACAAGTCAGTAATTACCCAAGTCAGTAATTACCCAAGTCCGTATTTACACAAGTCAGTAATTACCCAAGTCCGTATTTACACAAGTCTGTAATTACCCAAGTCCGTATTTACACAAGTCTGTAATTACCCAAGTCCGTATTTACACAAGTCTGTAATTACCCAAGTCCATATTTACACAAGTCTGTAATTACCCAAGTCCGTATTTACACAAGTCTGTAATTACCCAAATACGTAATTACCCAAGTCCGTATTTACCCAAATACGTAATTCGTATTTACCAAAGTCTGTAATTACCCAAATACGTAATTACCCAGTCCATAATTACCCAAGTCCATAATTACCCAGTCCATAATTACCCAACTCCATATTTACCCGGATATCCCCTATTTTGAAATAGAGGATAATTATAAAATTTTAAAAAATGTATGGCCGAGTCATGCAACAGATATCAAAAATCGTCTTGATTCTAAAATGAACAACAAGTCCTTTGTTGTTATAATTGTATCTTGTTTTGAACGCTCCTCTCTTGTGGAATTTGTGATAGCGTAGTGGTAGCACGTGCGCTTCAGGTGTGAGATGCCTGGCCTGGAGGTTATAAAACTTTTCTCCAATCTCAAGTCTCAAGCATCTGATTGGTTGAGCTGAGTGTAGCGCTCAGAATCAACCAATCAAATTCCTTGAGCTCGAGTTTGAAAACCTTGGGGCCTGGTGTTCACGCTCAACTGTAGCTGTTACGATTGTGCCTTTAGTTAAGGCACTTAAATTACACATTGCCTCTTCTCTTTCCCTTGTAGCGATTGATACCATAAGGAATGAGGTCTCGAGAGCGATTAATATAATGTTGTAAAAACTTGTTTCGCAATCGAGCTCAAAACAAATTGTATAAACTAAATTAACGTTCCTCTCGCCAATTTATTGAAAGCAACTGTTTTCATAGATTTTATAGAACAGAATTTTTCGGAAATACTTTCATACACTTGGAGCGAACGCTCGTAAAAGTACAACCTTAACGTATGAGGGAGACCGACTTATGGCCAGGGATGTACGGTACTTAATAAAAACATGAGAACAATTACACGACGTACCTGTATTAGTTAGTGACGTTCCTGTATTAGTTAGTGACGTACCTGTATTAGTTAGTGACATTCCTGTATTAGTTAGTGACGTACCTGTATTAGTTAGTGACGTACCTGTATTAGTTAGTGACGTTCCTGTATTAGTTAGTGACGTACCTGTATTAGTTAGTGACGTTCCTGTATTAGTTAGTGACGTTCCTGTATTAGTTAGTGACGTACCTGTATTAGTTAGTGACGTTCCTGTATTAGTTAGTGATGTACCTGTATTAGTTAGTGACGTTCCTGTATTAGTTAGTGACGTACCTGTATTAGTTAGTGACGTACCTGTATTAGTTAGTGACATACCTGTATTAGTTAGTGACGTTCCTGTATTAGTTAGTGACATTCCTGTATTAGTTAGTGACGTTCCTGTATTAGTTAGTGACGTACCTGTATTAGTTAGTGACGTTCCTGTATTAGTTAGTGACGTTCCTGTATTAGTTAGTGACGTACCTGTATTAGTTAGTGACGTACCTGTATTAGTTAGTGACGTACCTGTATTAGTTAGTGACGTACCTGTATTAGTTAATTCCGTGTTTGCAACGTCCACACCATCCCCAGAGTGACCTTTGCCCTGTTTCTCTACAAACTCAATGTTGCCTGTGTGAAGTATGGCTGCAATCACTCCAAATATGGAGGATACCTCCTACGGAATGAGATGTAATGAGAGATATAATGGTCTGTTACTGCATCCTCAATAGGAGAATATGTCGCAATCACTCCAAATATGGAGGATACCTTCTACAGAATGAGAGATATAATGGTCTGTTACTGCATCCTCAATAGGAGAATAGGTCGCAATCACTCCAAATATGGAGGATACCTCCTACAGAATGAGAGATATAATGGTCTGTTACTGCATCCTCAATAGGAGAATAGGTCGCAATCACTCCAAATATGGAGGATACCTCCTATGGAATGAGAGATATAATGGTCTGTTACTGCATCCTCAATGGGAGAATATGTCGCAATCCCTCCAAATATGGAGGATACCTCCTACAGAATGAGAGATATAATGGTCTGTTACTGCATCCTCAATAGGAGAATAGGTCGCAATCACTCCAAATATGGAGGATACCTCCTACAGAATGAGAGATATAATGGTCTGTTACTGCATCCTCAATGGGAGAATATGTCGCAATCCCTCCAAATATGGAGGATACCTCCTACAGAATGAGATTTAATGAGAGATATAATGATCTGTTACTGCATCTTCAAAAGGAGAATAGGTCGCAATCACTCCAAATATGGAGGATACCTCCTACAGAATGAGAGATATAATGGTCTGTTACTGCATCCTCAATGGGAGAATATGTCGCAATCCCTCCAAATATGGAGGATACCTCCTACAGAATGAGATGTAATGAGAGATATAATGATCTGTTACTGCATCTTCAAAAGGAGAATAGGTCGCAATCACTCCAAATATGGAGGATACCTCCTACAGAATGAGAGATATAATGGTCTGTTACTGCATCCTCAATAGGAGAATGTCTTTTTATTAGTTTGTACAAATTTATTTTAACTCGATTGCAAAACAAGTTCTTACAACTTACATTAATCACTCACGAGATGTGGTATGGTGACAGTGGTAGCGCGTTCACTTCAGGTACGAAAGGTCCGGAGTTCGATGCCCCGTAGGAGCAATTACGATTGTGTCCTTAGGCAAGGCATTTAAATTCCTGATTCCATCAGGAATGAGGTCTCGTGAGTGATTAATGTAAGTTTAAATTTGTTTAAACTAACAGTATATTAAATGGAAACTTAACTGCAAAAATTTGCTATCAATTAATTAATATGATTTTGATAATATCACATTTATCATACGGAACACCTGGTTAGGGAACAACAGTAAAAACAAAGGATTCCAACTAAATGGATCAATATACATTTCTGGATCAATCAGGCTTTATCTGCCAAGGGAGGTAATAGAAAAACCAGTAATGTCAATCAGTATTTTACCTAAAAGGAACTATGATTTTTGAGTCCCTTTAAATGGGTGTTCAATCACTACTGCTGAGCATGTGTGTGTGTGCGTTCGTGCGTGTGTGTGTGTGCATTCGTGCGTGTGTATGTGCGTTCGTGTGTGTGTGTGCGTTCGTGCGTGCGTGTGTTCGTGCATGTGTGTGCATTCGTGCGTGTGTGTGCGTTTGTGTGTGCGTGCGTGCGTGCGCGTTCGTGCGTGTGTGTGTGTTTTACGTTTATTTATCGTGGCTACCGGTTGCCCATATGAGCGACACCTCCTGAAGAGATTAGTCATTTTAGATTTTGGAGGATAGTGCAATGATACAGACAGAGACACATTTCAGAGTCTCCTCTGGTTCTTTTACATGCACGGTGTACAGCACCGACACGAGACCTCGATTTAAAGTCCCATCTGAAAGACTATTCATTTTATTAGGGTCAGACGGGGGATCGAACCTGAGATCCCTGGATTACCAGTCCAGTGTGTTAACAACTGGACTACAGATCCGTCAATATGTAACCATTTACATACCAATGTTAGGGCCTAGTAAGAAACAGTTTAAGTGTCATTTTATGAGACAGAACAAGAGCCAACGTATGCAAAGGCTGCGTGAAAGTCTACCATGACTGATGCTGTTGATTCACACAACACAATATTTCGACAATTTCTCCTTCGTCTATTGTGATTCAGTGAAAATAGTTACCTCTTCCTTGAAGCCAATGATGCTGAAGCAATGTTGAATGGCCCTGAACTTGACCCTGTTCACAGACATGTTGCCAATTTCTGACGAAGAAGTTTTATGTTCACTAATATACCTGCAATAGAAATGACCTTGACATTCACAATGCTTACAATCGAGAAAACTGTTTCTGGCGTTCACTAAAATACCCACAATAGAAATGACCTTGACATTCACAATGTTTACAATCGAGAAAACTGTTTCTGGCGTTCACTAAAATACCCACAATAGAAATGACCTTGACATTCACAATGTTTACAATCGAGAAAACTGTTTCTGGTGTTCACTAAAATACCCACAATAGAAATGACCTTGACATTTACAATGTTTACAATCGAGAAAACTGTTTCTGGTGTTCACTAAAATACCCACAATAGAAATGACCTTGACATTCACAATGTTACAAGCGAGATGACCATTTCTGGTGAGGAATTGTGCTGTTCACTAATATACCTGCAATAGAAATGACCTTGGCATTCACAATGTTTACAATCGAGAAAACTGTTTCTGGTGTTCACTAAAATACCCAAGATAGAAATGACCTTGACATTCACAATGTTTACAATCGAGAAAACTGTTTCTGGTGTTCACTAAAATACCCACAATAGAAATTACCTTGGCATTCACAATGTTTACAATCGAGAAGACCGTTTCTGGTGTTCACTAAAATACCAACACTAGAAATGACTTTGAACTTGATCCTGTTTGCAGACAAGTTGGCATATTTTGACAAACAAGTGTGTGTTTTACGTTTATTTATCGTCGCTACCGGTTGCCCATGAGCGACACCTTCTGAAGAGATTAGTCATTTTAGATTTTTGGAGGATAGTGCAATGATACAGACAGAGACACATTCCAGAGTCTCCTCTGGTTCTTTTACGTGCACGGTGTAAAGCACCGACATGAGACCTCGGTTTAATGTCCCATCTGAAAGACTGGTAATTTTATTAGGGTCAGACGGGGGATCGAACCTGCGATCCCTGGATTACCAGTCCAGCGTGTTACCACTGGACTACATATCCGTCTGTGACAAACAAGTTTGGTCTCTTCACACTAATATACCTGTAAAAAAAAAAATGTTGACTGATATTTTAGTTAACATGTAAATGAGATTATAACATACCTATACGTTGTATTTTCTTGCAGATGGTATTTCTTGGTCCTGTCTTGATTCGGTAGACCGTCATGCACATAGTAGAATATATGAAAGTTCTGTTCTCCCCTGTAAAATATATCAGGATTCATGCTGAAGTTCTAAAATAGGGAGAAGGTTCTAAATGAGGGAGACATTTTAGCAAATGAGGGAGAATGTTCTGGTAAATGAGGGAGGGTTTAGTAAATGAGGGAGAATGTTCTGGTAAATGAGGGAGACTTTTTAGTAAATGAGGGAGAATGTTCATGCATGTAAGTGAGGGAGACTTCTAGTAAATGATGGGAGCATTTTCTAGTAAATGTAGGAGAAATGAGGGTGAATTTTCTGGCAAATGATGGAGAATGTCCTGATAGATGAGAGTACAGCTTCTAGTAAATGAGGGAGAAGGTATTAGTAAATGAGGGAGAAAACAGATGACCAAACAAATACCCCCTTTACCTTCAGCATAAAGGTCTCCTTCAGCTGAAACAAGGGACAAATGAGACAACTATGAGAGATTACTTCTCCCTTGTCTCTCTCCCTCAAGTTACAAAACAAAACAACATGGATCATTTTAGAGGGTGATGTGGGCGAAATAGTCGCCCTAGGGACCTGACTTCGCCCTCTGGGAGCCCCACTTCTCTCTCAATTTTTTTTTTTTACAATTTTCATACAAAATGTTGGCCAGTAAGATACACTGGTCCATTATAAAGCACTCCTTCTATTCAAATGTTGTATTTGATATTTGTGAGCATAAACAGGACCACAGATCATATAGAACATAAAGACAATGCCCGTCACGTCTCACTAACCATGAACAGTTATATTTTGTAACATCACCATGAAAGGAATTTACATAAACGCTAAGCTTGTTTTCCAATCCATTTGAAATAGTTTGTGTATTGCATATTGTACATATAACGAATAAAATATGTAGTTATACGACTAACGGCAGTTTACTCACCGCGCTTGGTATATGACCCTGGACTTTTCCAATAGATACTCTGTAATCTTAGCTGGAAGGTAAATGACACATAATAGATGTTTGAAACGACAATGCAGAAATATCTCGAAAATGCAGAAATATCTTGTGTCGGTACAGGTTGTGGGCGGCCTGTGGCACATTAATCTCAACCATAGGTCACATGTTGTGACCTGTGAACTACTGCAGGAGAGCCAAATGAAAAATAAAAGTTATGACCCAACAAAACCTATGGTCACTTGCTACATGTATGTAAAAGGCACAAATTTGTTACTAAAATCCACAGGCACAATACAAACAATTATTTTTTTGCCCTACGGTCATATAGTAAGTAATGTTTATTATGTGCCATTCTGGTGTTATTTGACCGATCTCCATCAAATAAAAAGTATTTGATGAAAGAATAATGTCTTTGGGAAGGGCCGTTTTCTAATGTTGGTTATAACTTGTGGCCCAACCCTTTTGCTATGTTACACACATGTATATATGTGCCTTATAATCTGTTAACTTATTTCACATCTGATTCATGCTCGTATGTAATATTGTATTGTCGAATGTACTACATACGGGACCACATGGACATATCAGTGATCTGGTCGATTTTACCTAGTTTCTCGTCGATGTTTCTGCATGCTTGTTTTTATTTCTGTTGGTTGCCTTCAGTAAACATTACTTACTGTATGATCATAGGGCAAAAATGTAAAAAAAAATTGGTGTCTTGTGCCTGTGCTAAAATCCTTGTAGAATTTTTCTCATATGTACAGACTTAGTTTATACAAATGTTCTTAGCTCGATTGCGAAACAAGTTCTTACAACTTATATTAATCACGCTCGAGATCTCATTCCTGATGGAATCCATCACCACGAGGGAGAGAGAAGAGACAACATGGAATTTAAATGCCTTGCCTAAGGGCACAATCGTAATGGCTCCAGCAGGGCTCGAACTCCAGAACAGGTACAGCCTTCAAGACAATATTTTTCAAGTTAAATTTCTGTTTTCACTAACATTATTTAATATCTGTGGTGCTTCATCAAATCAGTAAATCAATCACCCAATCGATCTATAAATCAAACCAATCAATAAGTATTCTTACAAATAATTTGCAAAACTTGTAAACTTTTCAAAATGTTCAATTAACCAATCGTTTAAATAATTAAACATGAATTAATTAATTAATCGATGATTTCTTGAAATAAAGCAGTTACAGGAATTTGAAAAATTGATATATTGCTTAAAATTGCGGCCATTTTGAATATTTGTCGGTAGTTGTGATGTTATAACTAGATAAAAATTGACTTCCTGTTTGTCCAAAATATTGAAATCATATGTCACCAACTGTCACAAAAATCAGTAAATTTAATAAATAGTTTATAATTATGTAGCTACACGAGCAGCTTTTATTAGAAATGTAAGATTAAATATTTGTGTATTTTTTAAAAGTTATGCGACACGATTAATCCAAGATGGCCACCTCTAAAAAACTTTATTTGTGAGAATCCACTTGTCACAGCTTCTTAATTTGCAGTGCGATTTTTAAAAATCTTTTCACTGCAATTAATGTTTTAGTGAACTTTAATTTTGAAGATTAACTTTTTCACGGCCAATGTCGCATAAAAGCGACTTTGTAAAAAGCAGAGAACCTGATCAGACAGAACATGCTGTCTGATTAGGTTATATGCTGATTTCTCTTCAGACAGTGAAGCTGAATCACCTGTCCGAATAACAAACAATATAGATCCTGATCAGACATGGCATTACGCTGTGGCTGATATGGATCTATGTTTGTTTGCACATGCTCTGAATTTATTCAACGCTGAAAGAGTTAATGCACCATTTATACGTGTATTTGTAATGAAATCACGCCATGGTTGACAAACCTCCAGTGATGGTGCCGTTGTCTGTATATAACATTTCGAGATATTTGCCAAATCTACTCGAGTTGTCATTAATCACTGTCTTGGCATTCCCAAATGCTTCCATCAGAGGGTTCACCTGTAGAATTCTCTCCTCTAAATCTCTGTTAGGAGCCTGGAAAAAGAACAATCTGTCCTGTGTTAGTATTAACTTCAATAAACCATCAACATGTAGAATTCTCTCCTTTAAATCTCTGAGCCTGGTAAAAAAATCAGAAATCAATGCAATCAATATGCCGGATGTTAGCAACAAAACAAATGTTAGGGGGGAGGTCAGGAGGGGGTAAAGGGGTTAATGACAAATCAGCTTATTAAGGTGAACATTTGTGCCAAGTTATTTGAAAATACTACAATGAACGGTGAAGCTACTTCACAACTTCAACATATCAAAATTGACCTTTTAAATTAAAATTAAATTTGCATAAACTAATTCATTTTTATTAGTTTATACAATTTATTTTAGCTCGATTGCGAAACAAGTTCTTTCAACTTATATTAATCACTCTCGAGACCTCATTCCTGATGGAATCCATCGCCAGGAAGGAGAGAGAAGAGGCAATGTGGAATTTAAATGCCTTGCCTAAGGGCACAATCATAACGGCTCCAGCGGGGCTCGAACTCCGGACCTTTCACACCTGAAGTGAACGCGCATCCACTGCGCTATCACGACTTCCACAAATTTTTAGTAAATGAATCTATGTATAAGACAGTCACATAAAAATAATTTATTTGTCACAGTTTCATGTAATAATCCGTAGTTGCAGTGTATAAGCAGAGAGAAACAATTGAGTGTGTGTTTTACGTTATTTATCGTCACTACCGGTTGCCCATATGAGCGACGGCCTACTGAAGATATTAGTCATTTTAGATTTTTGGAGGATAGTGCAATAATACAGACAGAGACCCATTCCAGAGTCTCCTCTGGTTCTTTTACGTGCAAGGTGTACAGCACCGACACAAGACCTCGGTTTAAAGTCCCATCTGAAAGATTGTTAATTTTATTAGGGTCAGACGGGGGATCAAACCAGCGTGTTACCATTGGACTACAGATCCGTCTGTTGATGGTCACGGGTTCGCGCCCCTCTTTATATAAAAAAGTTGACAGTTTCTTACGGAGGTTGATGCACAAAGTACTGGTAACCGCTGGAGCCTGCCCAGGAAAGGTGTTGTTATGTAAACTGCCCGTCGCTCAAATGGGCAACCGGTAGCGTCGTTAAATAACTTTAATTAAAAACAAAATAATAATAAAAAATCTTACCTTGCCTAGCTGTGTAAGCTGCTGTACCAGGAAGTTAGCACTCACGGTCTTCCCAGCCCCTGATTCCCCGCTGATTACAATGCACTGTCACAATAGAAAATACACAACCATGGTGAAGTGAAGCATGTTAATGCTGCAATGCATTATGCACTGTCACAATAGAAAATACACAACCATGGTGAAGTGAAGCATGTTAATGCTGCAATGCATTATGCAATGTCACAATAGAAAATACACAACCATGGTGAAGTGAAGCATGTTAATGCTGCAATGCATTATGCACTGTCACAATAGAAAATCCACAACCATGGTGAAGTGAAGCATGTTAATGCTGCTATGCATTATGCACTGTCACAATAGAAAATCCACAACCATGGTGAAGTGAAGCATGTTAATGCTGCTATGCATTATGCACTGTCACAATAGAAAATACACAACCATGGTGAAGTGAAGCATGTTAATGCTGCTATGCATTATGCAAGAATAATATACAGAATTTGACTCGATAATACCTCGTCAAGTAATAGTTTGTTCATAATTGTTTCTTAGTTTGATTGCGAAACAAGTTCTTACAAAACCAGTATAACCACTGTGGAACACTCATTCCTGATGGAATCCATGGCCATGAATGAAGGGAGTGTATTGCAGAAATGTATGTATGCGCTACTTGCTGCCGAATGGGACGATATCAATTTCTAATGTTTATCCAAAATTTATGTTAGTTCAGATTACGAAACAAGTTCTTACACATCGGTTTAATCATTCTTGAACCCTCATTCCTGATGGAATCCCTGGCCGACGGCACTTTTAGTGCAGAAATGTAAGCATGCGACGATATCAATATCTAGTGTTTATCCAAAATTTATTTTAATTCTGATTGCGAAACAAGTATTTAATAAAAGTTGTTAAAGCTTGTGTTTCACAGTCATTGTAAAATAATTAAAAAAATATTTTTATTTTTTTTTAAATTTAAGACACATTTAAAAGCACAGGCACTTTTGTTTGCAGACACACAAACATTTTTTATGTATTTTGGCCTATGGTCATATAGTAAGCAATGTTTACTTTTTAGTAAACATTACTTACTATATGACCATAGGCCAAAAAAATAAAATATTTTGTCTGGTGCCTGTTAGGCCAAAAAAATTATTTCTGATTGCGAAACAAGTATTTAATAAAAGTTGTTAAAGCTTGTTTCACAGTCATTTTGTAAAATAAATAAAAAAATAGTTTTATTTTTTTTAAATTTAAGACATATTTAGTTCCAAGCACAGGCACCAGATACAAAACAATTTTATTTTTTTTGGCCTATGTTAGGGTTAGTAAGTAATTTTTGTTGTGTCTGGTGCCTGTTAAAAGTAAACATTACTTATTATATGACCATAGGCCAAAAAAATAATATTTTTGTGTCTGGTGCCTGTTAAAAGTAAACATTACTTATTATATGACCATAGGCCAAATAAAAAATTATTGTTGTGTCTGGTGCCTGTTAAAAGTAAACATTACTTATTATATGAGCATAGGCCAAAAAAACAATTATTTGTGTGTCTGGTGCCTGTGGTTCTAAGCAGTTGTTCCAAGCACAAACATATTCCACAATATTGTGTACAAAATGGTAAATGATTTCCTAATCACGAACAGCACAGCAAAGATGCTATATTTTTAAATTATTATAATAATTGTGTCTTAACTTGATTTTGAGAAAAATCACATATATTATACCAACTAAATGGGCCAATACACACAGACGGGTCTGTAGTCCAGTGGTAACACGCTGGACTGGTAATCCAGGGATCGCAGGTTCAATCCCCCGTGTGAACTTAATAAAATTAACAGTCTTTCATTAGGGACTTTAAACCGAGGTCTCGTGTCGGTGCTTTACACCGTGCACGTAAAAGAACCACAGGAGACTCTGGAATGGGTCTCTGTCTGTATCATTGCACTATCGTCCAAAAATCTAAAATGACTATGACTCGCTCATATGGGCAACCGGTAGCGACGATAAATAAACGTAAAACACACACATATTGGGATAGATGAAATTTTATTTGCCAAAGGGAGGTAATAGAGAAGACAACAAGGCAATGTCTTTCATTGCAAATGACGTAAAACACACACATATTGGGATAGATGAAATTTTATTTGCCAAAGGGAGGTAATAGAGAAGACACAAGGCAATGTCTTTCATTGCAAATGACGTAAAACACACACATATTGGGATAGATGAAATTTTATTTGCCAAAGGGAGGTAATAGAGAAGACAACAGGCAATGTCTTTCATTGCAAATGACGTAAAACACACACATATTGGGATAGATGAAATTTTATTTGCCAAAGGGAGGTAATAGAGAAGACAACAAGGCAATGTCTTTCATTGCAAATGACGTAAAACACACACATATTGGGATAGATGAAATTTTATTTGCCAAAGGGAGGTAATAGAGAAGACAACAAGGCAATGTCTTTCATTGCAAATGACGTAAAACACACACATATTGGGATAGATGAAATTTTATTTGCCAAAGGGAGGTAATAGAGAAACAACAAGGCAATGTCTTTCATTGCAAATGACGTAAAACACACACATATTGGGATAGATGAAATTTTATTTGCCAAAGGGAGGTAATAGAGAAGACAACAAGGCAATGTCTTTCATTGCAAATGACGTAAAACACACACATATTGGGATAGTAAATTTATTCGACAAGATACATTGATCAGTACCTGATGTTTTTTCTGGTGATTCATCATTTGGTAGGCCTGGTCGGCGATGGCAAAGATATGAGGAGGGTTATCTCCCTTTGCTGCATTCATGTACAGTTGGGAGTTTTCTTCATTATAGATGGTCAGTGTACTGAACGGGTTAACAGCCAATAGAATATCTCCAATAAATGTGTAGATTATGCCCTGTGTATAGCGTGTGAATAACTGGGCAACTATTGACTCCTGAAATAACAATAAATGTGGATTATGTTGCTAGGCAACTATTGATCCTGAATAACAATAAATGTGGATTATGTGCTAGGCAACTATTGACTCCTGAAATAACAATAAATGTGGATTATGTTGCTAGGCAACTATTGACTCCTGAAATAACAATAAATGTGGATTATGTTGCTAGGCAACTATTGACTCCTGAAATAACAATAAATGTGGATTATGTTGCTAGGCAACTATTGACTCCTGAAATAACAATAAATGTGGATTATGTTGCTAGGCAACTATTGACTCCTGAAATAACAATAAATGTGGATTATGTTGCTAGGCAACTATTGACTCCTGAAATAACAATAAATGTGGATTATGTTGCTAGGCAACTATTGACTCCTGACATAACAATAAATGTGGATTATGTTGCTAGGCAACTATTGACTCCTGAAATAACAATAAATGTGGATTATGTTGCTAGGCAACTATTGACTCCTGAAATAACAATAAATGTGGATTATGTTGCTAGGCAACTATTGACTCCTGAAATAACAATAAATGTGGATTATGTTGCTAGGCAACAATTGATTCCTGACATAACAATAAATGTGGATTATGTTGCTAGGCAACTATTGACTCCTGACATAACAATAAATGTAGATTATGTTGTGTGTATAGCGTGTGAATAACAGGGCAACTATTGATTCTTGAAATAACAATATATGTGTAGATTATGTTGTGTGTATAGTGTGTGAATAACAGGGCAACTATTGATTCTTGAAATAACAATATATGTGTAGATTATGTTGTGTGTATAGCATGTGAATAACAGGGCAACTATTGATTCTTGAAATAACAATATATGTGTAGATTATGTTGTGTGTATAGCGTGTGAATAACTGGGCAACTATTGATTCTTGAAATAACAATAAATGTAGATTATGTTGTGTGTATAGCGTGTGAATAACAGGGCAACTATTGATTCTTGAAATAACAATATATGTGTAGATTATGTTGCTAGGTAACTATTGATTCTTGAAATAACAATATATGTGTAGATTATGTTGTGTGTATAGCATGTGAATAACTGGGCAACTATTGATTCTTGAAATAACAATATATGTGTAGATTATGTTGTGTGTATAGTGTGTGAATAACTGGGCAACTATTGATTCTTGAAATAACAATATATGTGTAGATTATGTTGCTAGGTAACTATTGATTCTTGAAATAACAATATATTTGTAGATTATGTTGTGTGTATAGCGTGTGAATAACTGGGCAACTATTGAATCCTGAAATAACAATAAATGTGTAGATTATGTTGCTAGGCAACTATTGATTCTTGAAATAACAATATACGTGTAGATTATGTTGCTAGGCAACTATTGATTCTTGAAATAACAATAGATTATGTTGTGTATATAGCGTGTGAATAACTGGGCAACTACTGATTCTTGAAATAACAATAAATGTGTAGATTATGTTGCTAGACAACTATTGATTCTTGAAATAACAATAAATGTGTAGATTATGTTGCTAGACAACTATTGATTCTTGAAATAACAATAAATGTGTAGATTATGTTGCGTGCATAGCGTGTGAATAACTGGGCAACTATTGAATCCTGAAATAACAATAAATGTGTAGATTATGTTGCTAGGCAACTATTGATTCCTGAAATAACAATATATGTGTAGATTATGTTGCTAGGCAACTATTGATTCCTGAAATAACAATATATGTGTAGATTATGTTGCTAGGCAACTATTGATTCTTGAAATAACAATAAATGTGTAGATTATGTTGCTAGGCAACTATTGATTCCTGAAATAACAATATACGTGTAGATTATGTTGTGTGTACAGCGTGTGAATAACTGGCCAACTATCGATTCCTGAAAAGAACAGTACATACGTGTAGATTATGTTGTGTGTACAGCATGTGAATAAATGGGCAACTATTGATTCCTGAAGAAACAAGAAAAAAAAAAATATATATGTAGAGTAAGCCCCGAAAATAGCGTGTGATACTATCGTTTGGAAAAAAATGTCCAACTATGTTAGTGTACAGAGTGCGTGTATGCCAGTATACGGGAGGGTATGGGAGTGCACAGAACACTTACTATACAGATCTGTACTCATCAAGTTCTTGGATACACATTTATTTCTCACTGGAAGTATTAATTCATATATGCAGATACACTAGATTTCGTGATGAACCTTCAACATATACAGTTAAACTTGTGTTAGTGTTTACCTCCATTAAGCAGCCAACCTGTATTAAGCAGCCAACCTGTATTAAGCAGCCAGTTTCAAGATCCCCTATATGTTGTTTTACTATACATTTGACCTCTATTAAGCAGCCACCTGTGCTAAGCATTTTAGGTCAGAATTTTTGGGAGAAGTGAGAAAGCACGTGATCGCTTCCTTAAATAGTGTTCTTTAATATACTTCTGCAAAATAGGGTTAAAATGCACAGTACAACCATTAAATACAACATTTGAATAGAAGAAGTGCTTTATAATGGGCCAGTGTATCTTACTAGACAAAATTTGGTTTGAAAATCGTAAAAACCACATTTTTTTTAGGGAGAAGTCAGAGTCCCTAGGGCGACAATTTTGCCCACATCGCCCTCTAGAATGATCCCTGTAAGCAGCCACTTTCTCTGTCTCCCTTGGCTGGCTGCTTAAGACAGGTTTGACTGTACATGTATCACTATAACAGAATGTTAACCTTTGGATTTCAATTTTGTTTTTTTTGTTTTTTTGGGTTTAAAGTCGTACCAACAGCTTTGGTAAAACGGCGACTCTTCAGCTATTATTGGTGGAGGAAGACCCCGGGTGCCACTCCGAGCAGTATTGCAGGCACGGACTGGTACCCGAGTAGAAGCACAACCCTACCACCAGCCAGCTGGATAGCTTCCTCACATGAAATTATTTGACACACCCAGTTTGATTCGAACCTGCAGTGGTGAGGGATAAGCGATTTGAAGTCAACGACCTTAACCACTCGACGACCTTAACCGCTCAACGACCTTAACTGCTCAACGACCGTAACCACTCGACGACCCTTCAAATTGTTATTTCTTACGAAATGTGAGGTGGAATACTTACTTCATCTAAGACTTCCAGCTCAGTAAGGTCACTTGTGGTGGCTAGGGGACATTGCCGGGACCTGCGGGACTTCAGACGACCTTGCTTGGTAGTGACATCAGGCTCGTGTATTATTCGCTCAACTTGAGCGGACAGGTATGTCAACTGTTCCTTGAGCTGGAAAATTGAGATATAGAGGTATGTCAACTGTTCCTTGAGCTGGAAAATTGAGATATAGAGGTATGTCAACTGTTCCTTGAGCTGGAAAATTGAGATATAGAGGTATGTCAACTGTTCCTTGAGCTGGAAAATTCAGATATAGACCTACATGATATATTCACCAATAAGTTGACCACAAACAGTTAAGTGCTGAGAGAGAAGAGGAAATGTGGATTTAGGTGGCTTGCCTAAGAATACCACCACCATGGTACGTGTGGGGCTTGAACTCGCAGCCCTAGGTTATGATGAGGCCACCATATCCATTTAGTTTATACAAATTTATTTTAGCTCGATTGCGAAACAAGTTTTTACAACTTATATTAATCACTCTCGAGACCTCATTCCTACCTGAATCCATCGCCACAAGGGAGAGAGAAGAGGCTCCAGTCTCCGGTTTTCTCGAAGTCGGATCAAAGTCGCGTTTCAGACACAATTATTTTACATATAACTGGCTCCGTTTATATCGAATTTCGTTAAGTCCAACTTCGGTTATGTCGAAGTATTTTGCTCGGTCAGACGGAATTCGACATGTATATAGTACTGAACATCAATGTTAGCTACTCATTGTTGATGGGCGTTCGATTGGCACTGTGTTTAGTATGCTCGCTTCTCACCAATGCAACCCGGGTTCGATCCTCAGACGGGGAAGTATGTGAGATGGTACAATGGTCGTCAGATCAGACAGGTGGGTTTTTTTCCGGATACTCCGGTTTCCTCCCACACGAATGTCCACATATATGCTTTCATTTGCACCAACGAGAGTGATTAAAATTACTTGTTAGAACTTGCTTCGCAATCGTTGTAAAATAAATAAAGTTTAACAAAACAAACAAACCTAGGTTTGATCCTTACACCGGGGAGTATGGGAGATGGTACGGTGGTCGCCAGATCAGACAGGTGGGTTTTCGCCTAGTACTCCGGTTTCCTCCCACATGAATGACAACATATCCTCGCCATCGAGAGTGATTAATATAAGTTGGCTCCAGCGGTTAACCAGTTATGTAATATGTTATATGTTGGGTTATACGCCTGCATCAGCACCATTTCGGGCTATATCGACAGCGGGCAGTTTATTTAACAACACCTTTCCTGGGCAGGCTCCAGCGGTTAACCAGTACTTGGGTGCACCAACCTCAGTAAGAAACTGCCAACTTTTTCATATAAATAGACACGGTCTTGTGACCATTAGTGATGATATGTTACAGTGGTCAGTCAACGACCGTAACCTCTCGACCATGGCGGCGGACAATTCTTGATTGGTCAGGTTGCATGTTTTTGTATTTAGTATATACCTTTGTAACATCATCAGGAACTTGTTCAATGAAAGGGTGTTCTAGCAGATCCCAGGTCATAGGTCTCTGTTCAAAGTCCTTACATAGGCATCTGAAAATGTAATAATGTTTAGTACCGTACCAAGAGATCTGAACTGGTAAAGCACTTTTAAAATCATGCAAGATAAACCAAGACAGCTCTCTGAACTAGAGAGTTATATACCAAGACAGAGCTCTCAACTGGAACTTGGAATATGCAACTAAAGTGTAAAGTACCTTTAAAATCATATAATATATACCAAGACAGAGCTCTCAACTAGAACTTGAATATACAACTAAAGTGTAAAGTACCTTTAAAATCATAAAATATATACCAAGACATAGCTCTCAACTAGAACTTGAATATGCAACTAAAGTGTAAAGCACCTTTAAAATCATGTAAGATATACCAAAACATAGCTCTCAACTAGAACTTGAATACACAACTAAAGTGTAAAGTACCTTTAAAATCATACAATATATACCAAGACAGAGCTCTCAACTAGAAAGTTATATACCAAGACAGAGCTCTCTACTAGAACTTGGAATATGCAACTAAAGTGTAAAGCACTTTTAAAACTAACAAGAGATAGAAAGCCATAGAAATTGATTAGAGGACATTGCATGGCATCTGAAAATGGCAAAATACATTAAAAACCATACAAAATATATCAAACAATAACCCAATACTCAAAAACCAATACATAGGCAGCTGATGAAAAACGTGCATTTAAAAGGTTTTGACATAAAAACATCAAACTATGATAAAAAGGCATAAAGATTGTGTGACGTCTATGTTATAGTAGTAGCTAAGTTTATTAACCCTCGCAACCGGCGAACCATGTGGGCGAGCATTCTCAGATGATTAGATTCCTGCATTGATTATTCGTGAAGTGTCTGTAGATTTGTAGAGTGTTGTCTTGTTGTGTGATGGTCTTGCAGGGTTCATTCTAGGTCAGAATTTTTGGGAGAAGTGAGAAAACGTGTGATCGTGTCCTTAAATGGTGTTCTTTAATATACTTCTGCAAAATAGGGTTGAAATGCACAGTACAACCATTAAATACAACATTTGAATAGAAGGAGTGCTTTATAATGAGCCAGTGTATCTTACTAGACAAAATTTTGTTTGAAACTCGTTTTTTAGGGAGAAGTGAGGCCCCCAGAGGGCATTGTCAGGGTCCCTAGGGCGACAATTTCGCCCACATCACCATCTAGAATGATCCCTGGTCTTGAAGGGTTTGATGATGGTGCTATAGAGCAACAACTGGATGAGGCATCTTCTTCCTCTTCGGGGTGACAAGTCCTGATGGCCTCTTCTTTCTGAACGGCTCTTCTTCGGGCCACACTCCTCATTGTTGGTTACCCCGCAGCAGCAGCAGCAGCAGCAGCAGCATATAAACAGATCTGACAGTTAATACATCTGGTCATCTCTGTCGCTCCAGGGTCTGGCCATATCTCCACCACTTCCGTAAGATGGTGATGCTGGAGCGTGTGCCCATTGTTGCAAGGTCGGCAACCATAAGATCCCAGAATCATACGCTGCTGCTGCGAGATGTGCCCCGATCGTGAAGTGCACGCCGTGGGGAGATCAGCAGTCTATGCATTTTGTACATGTTCAATTCCTACTAGAGTGCAGAACTTTAGCACATACCTGGCTGTACTATAAAATGTTATTAATTAACTCTTTGAACACTAGCAGTAAAAATAACAGTGATATATGTCATGCAATTTCCTTAGAATCGTGTCGTAAGGTGTCGCAATGATACAATTCTAATGAAATTCTATGACATATTTCCAGAGTTTTCAGTACAAAATAAGAAAAACACATTAATACATATTTAATGCATTGTCGTCTGCTACAATCATTTATTCTATTTATAGCCTTTATTTTTCCCAGCATGCAAAGATTTAAAGAGTTAAGTGATTTCATATTAGCATTGTTATTGGGATAAAACCAGTCATATTGGACCAAGTCGGAGGATGGAGGACTGAGGATGGAGGACAGAAGCTGAGGTCCAGTATGACGGGCTGAAGTCAAGGAACAAGATCAATATAAAACCACGTAACCCATTTCATTCTGGATACATCTAAAAACTTTTGCCAACAACATAGATCCAGATCAGCCGCAGCGTGATGCTGCATGCTGATCATGATCTATGCTGTTTGCTACATAGCCAAGTGTCTTAGCAAGATCATCTGAATAGCAAACAGCATAGAGCCTGATCAGACGACACGTTCCATGGTGGCTGATCTGGCTCTATGTTCTTTGCAAATACTGTAACGGTATCCAGAATCAAATGTGTTAATTAGTGAACATTTTATTACCGTAATTGACTAATAAGAGTAATAACAATTAACGGTAACAACTATTAATCAGATTATTTTAATGATTCGGGTTATAAATGTTAAATGTTTCCAAGATGGCGGCTGCAGATGACGACGAGTTGCTTTCTCCTCAATCCAACATGTATGTACATAATATTTATACTTGACCACGTTTATTCAAACAATAAATATTGTTTAACCCATTCAACACCAAGTAACCGACATGGACTGGTGCATGATATTTTCAGACCAATAAATTAATAAGAAAATTATGCACCAGTTCATTTATCAAAACGGGTACAATTTTGTCTAAAAATAGTAATATTACTGGCAAAAAGTGCAGATCCTGATGAGACGGCTCGTTACGAGCCGGCTCATCTGGATCTACACTTTTTGTAAGCCTATTGAGAGGCCTGTGGTTAAACTAAGTTACAGACAATATTCTATAGTTAATTAATAATTACATTTATTTATGTACTTTATAAGTTGCAGACAATATTCTATAGTTAAGAGATTGGAATAATCTATATATGCAACAACAAAGCTCTCCTACACTATCTTCTTTCAAACACAGTCTTATTGGAAATATATCTAAAACTCCTATATACTTTTATGTTGGCTCCAGGAAATGGCAAGTTTATCATGCCCGATTACGTACTGAGTGCTGCTCCTTAAACCAACTCCTGTATAGCAAAAACGTATCTCCAACATCTCTTTGCCAATGCGGTCTTGTTGAAAGTAATCGCCATTTCTTCTTGGAATGCACACTATATACCAACATCAGAGCAAAACTAATACAAGAAACTTCTATATACTATACTGTAACTTTGTACACTCTCTTACACGGAGATCAAAACCTTTGCGACAACATCAACAGCAGAATCTTACTTGCTGTACATGACTATTTAAGGGACAGTAAACGTTTTCCATTAACTTGAATGACTGACCTGTTCCTGGCTCTCAACATTCCAAATCAAATCTCAAGATCTTATTTCTTCTAATTGAATTGAAAACAATTAGGATGATTTATCATCAAAGTTGATTGACTCTTTTATTTATTATTACTTAATTTTATATTTATTATTACTTAAGATGAACACTAAGTGTATTAGTTACAAATACTATACATTTTTAAACCACTAACATAAATATCTAGCAAACTATATCGATATCATACCATACCTCACTTTACCTAATAATGTTACTTTCTTCTTACAATAATTGTTGTGAGTCTGCACATAATCTAGATTAGAACAATCTCTTACACTTAGACTCAACCATATTCTTCTTATTAGCATTTCTCAACATTATAATATTCTGACCTCTATTATTATAATGTCTTTTTTTCTTATCTCGACTACAATATCTTTTTCTTTCTATCTAAATCGCATTATGAATCTTGTATTGTTAAACATTTCAAGCACATTATTTTACTTTACAACAAATGAGTTTCTAAGGAGAAGACCTTTATAAGCTAATCAGGGCTTTCGGATCTAATCCTTTTTCAAAACATAAAATATTATATTGTAATGTAATTGCTATATGTATATATGTTACATTGTTTGAAATAAAATATGTTTAAACTAATCGAGCTAAAATAAATTTGTATCAACTATACATGGTTGTTCTGGCATATAGTATGGATTTTATGTTTGTTGGACAACAATAATGTTTTTGAAACACATGCATGCCTCCCCGGCAGTGCTCCATCAGTGGCGTAAAGTAAATGTAACTCTGTGATAAATTAGTCGAGGGAATCCGAAGCTGATAATGATCATGGTATTAATCAGAATATACAAGTAAGTCCCATAGTATGGGTGCGGCGGTCATACGGACATTCCTACATATGCGTATTTAAGTGGCTACCCCAGTGTTTTCTCTTTTGTACCCAGTTTCCAGATTCCCAATATGTTGTTTTATTATACATTTGACCTCTATTAAGCAGCCACCTGTGCTAAGCAGCCACTATCTGTGATTCCCTTGGCTGGCTGCTTAAGACAGGTTTCACTGTATATATGTCTGTCCAAGTGAACGTGTTGTAAGATAAGGAAAAATGGTTGCTCACCTGTTCAAGCTTGACCCAGATGTGAACCCCTTCACCTTTCAAACATTTTGTTACATTGAATTTGTGTGGTAAATTTTGATTTGTGTGTTTTACATTAATTTATCGTCACTACCGGTTGTCCATATGAGCAATGCCTCCTGAAGAGATTAGTCGTTTTAGATTTTTGGAGGATAGTGCAATGATACAGACAGAGACCCATTCCAGAGTCTCCTCTGGTTGTTTTACATGCATGGTGTACAGCACCGACACGAGACCTAGGTTTAAAGTAGATCAGACGGGGATGGAACCGGTAAATTTTGATAGCAGCAGCTGTGTACTAAATGTCATAACATTTGGCGCGAAAGGCCTGGAGTTTGAGCTCTGCTGGAGCCCCTACGATTGTGCTCTTAGGCAAGGCATTTAAATTCCATGTTGCCTCTTCTCTCTCCCTCGTGGATTTCATCAGGAATGAGGTCTCAAGAGTGATTAATATAAGTTATAAGAACTTGTTTTGCAATCGAGCTCAAATGAATTTGTATAAACTAAACGAAAATTTTAATTTGATTTCAAATTTAAATATTTGCACAATTGAAAGCAGTTTGATTGTGCTTCCAGCTGTTATTGGTGGAGGAATAAAAGTGACCATCCGAGTAGTATTTCATGCATGAACTGACACCCGGGTAGAACCACCCACCTTCCACAAGCCAGCTGGATAGCTTCCTCACATGAATGTATCGGACACCCCCAGCTACAGGGTAGAACCACCCACCTTCCACAAGCCAGCTGGATAGCTTCCTCACATGAATGTATCGGACACCCCCAGCTACAGGGTAGAACCACCCACCTTCCACAAGCCAGCTGGATAGCTTCCTCACATGAATGTATCGGACACCCCCAGCTACAGGGTAGAACCACCCACCTTCCACAAGCCAGCTGGATAGCTTCCTCACATGAATGTATCGGACACCCCCAGCTACAGGGTAGAACCACCCACCTTCCACAAGCCAGCTGGATAGCTTCCTCACATGAATGTATCGGACACCCCCAGCTACAGGGTAGAACCACCCACCTTCCACAAGCCAGCTGGATAGCTTCCTCACATGAATGTATCGGACACCCCCAGCTACAGGGTAGAACCACCCACCTTCCACAAGCCAGCTGGATAGCTTCCTCACATGAATGTATCGGACACCCCCAGCTACAGGGTAGAACCACCCACCTTCCACAAGCCAGCTGGATAGCTTCCTCACATGAATGTATCGGACACCCCCAGCTACAGGGTAGAACCACCCACCTTCCACAAGCCAGCTGGATAGCTTCCTCACATGAATGTATCGGACACCCCCAGCTACAGGGTAGAACCACCCACCTTCCACAGGCCAGCTGGATAGCTTCCTCACATGAATATATCGGACACCCCCAGGTACAGGGTAGAACCTTCCACAGGTCAGCTGTATAGCTTCCTAACACAGGTATAATGTAATACCGGTCTAACACAGGTATAATGTAATACCGGTCTAACACAGGTATAATGTAATACCGGTCTAACACAGGTATAATGTAATACCGGTCTAACACAGGTATAATGTAATACCGATCTAACACAGGTATAATGTAATACCGGTCTAACACAGGTATAATGTAATACCGGTCTAACACAGGTATAGTGTAATACCGGTCTAACACAGGTATAGTGTAATACTGGTCTAACACAGGTATAATGTAATACCGGTCTAACACAGGTATAGTGTAATACCGGTCTAACACAGGTATAATGTAATACTGCTCTAACACAGGTATAGTGTAATACCGGTCTAACACAGGTATAATGTAATACTGGTCTAACACAGGTATAATGTAATACTGGTCTAACACAGGTATAGTGTAATACCGGTCTAACACAGGTATAGTGTAATACCGGTCTAACACAGGTATAATGTAATACCGGTCTAACACAGGTATAATGTAATACCGGTCTAACACAGGTATAATGTAATACCGGTCTAACACAGGTATAATGTAATACCGGTCTAACACAGGTATAATGTAATACCGGTCTAACACAGGTATAATGTAATACCGGTCTAACACAGGTATAATGTAATACCGGTCTAACACAGGTATAATGTAATACCGGTCTAACACAGGTATAATGTAATACTGATATAACACAGGTATAATGTAATACCGGTCTAACACAGGTATAATGTAATACTGATATAACACAGGTACAATGTAATACCGGTCTAACACAGGTATAATGTAATACCGGTCTAACACAGGTATAATGTAATACTGATATAACACAGGTATAACGAAACCACACAATCGTTTATATAAATGTTGTGAGTCTTGTAACTTGAGACAAATCGTCATGCACCATGGTTATTTTACATTCAGCAATGAAACAGGAAGTTGGTTGATCACAGAATAAAATAAAATCAAGTTTGTGGCGGTCTAGTGTGTATTTGTTATAAGTTTATATTGTTATTGGGATTTATATAACATTATAGAATAAATATTATGGCAACTTCAAACCAAAGTGAGTTTAGGACCTCGTTTTTATTTCAACAAGACTCGGATGATATTCATGAAATGCACTGTGAACATTGTGATAAACTGACAAGTAAATATGCACCTGCTGACGGATTTTGTGTAGAATGTATGGAGTATATGTGTGGACACTGCATGAAATATCATAAATTGTACATGTCAGCACATACTGTCCAGGACAAACAAAGTATGCCACAAGATTTCTGTTTTGAAAAATGCTCTGATCATCCAAACCAAATGATCAAGTTTTACTGCACCCCATGTGACAAGATTGCATGTTCTGAATGTAAGGTGAACAATCATAACAACTGTTCAAATCTAAGTCATTTACCAACAATTGTTAAACATATTGAGCAGAGTCAAGAACTTAAACACCTCATGTTTGACATGGACAATGTGTCAAAGGAATTAGAAGAAATTGGAAAGAGAATACATTCAAATGTCCAAAGTGTTGATTTACAAGAAACCAATGCTAAATCAACAATTAAAAAACACAAGGAAAAAATTCTAGGAACTTTTAAAACTTACCAGAAAGAAACAATTGAAAACTTTGATAAGAAAATGGAAGAAATAATAGCAAAGCTGAAGAAAGAAAGGCAAGAGATGGTTGACCAATTAGCGGACAAACAAAAGAAACTGGACGATAAATTTAGTAATGCTTTTAAAGACATTACACAGAAAGTAGAAAACTGTGGGAACGTCGACAAGACAAACATGAAGGCCCTGAAGACAAAATATATGACCTTGAAAGGTGACCTAAAAATATTATCCTCTGACCTTGTACAGAATCGGACACTAGGTCATAGGTGTAAACTATTCATAGCAATGAAATTGGCAAACACAGATGTAGACAAGATTAAACAGGAAGTGAGTAAATTGAAGGAGAACAATGACATAAAGCACTATAAGGTTGAACCAAATGAAATTGATTCAAAGTTAGAAACGCTCCACACGAGAAACAACTTCTTCACCTTTGAGGATATTCCAAGCCCTATGAGAAAGAGAATTGCTGCTGTCCACACCCACATCAATATCAAGGAAGTTACATGTTCAAGTCTATGTCTGCTGTCAGAGAACACACTTCTAGTAACTGACTGGTGCGGTTCTTCTCTCCTCATATACAAAGACATACAGCAGAACAATCCCTCATTTGAAACAATGGATATGTCCTCAAGCCCTTGGGACATCACCAAAATTAAAGATGACAAAGTTGCTGTTACACTACCTCAACAAGGAATTATAAGATTGATGACATTTTCTAAATCAATGTCTGTGATAAAGTGTGAAGATATAAAGGCTGGAGGAAAGTGTCGTGGGATTGCCTATACCGGTGATAGTCTCATAGTCTCATACAGCAGCCCTGCAAGGATTCAGATACGGGACATGTCTGGAAATGTCATTAAAGCATTGGATATTCTAGATTCTAGTAAGAAACCTCTGTTTAGTGATCCTTACTACTTGACCCTCAGTCCAGACAACACTATTATATATGTATCTGATTGTGGCAGACACACTGTAACCAGTCTGACTATTGATGGTACGGTCAAGGCTGTCTATTCAGATTCTCAGCTGAAACACCCATACCAACTAACAGTAGATAAGTCAGGGGCAGTGTATGCGTGTGGGAATGCGTCACATAATGTCCATCAATTATCACCAGAACTCAATAAAGTCAAGATCCTACTGGACAGTAGACAAGGAATCCAGTATCCAATGAGTGTAGCATACTGTAATAGCAGCAGCAGACTATATGTGGGAAGCAGCAGCAACAGATCAATCAGAGTGTTCAATATATCACTTGAATAAATTAGGCTGCTTGAATTAAACCAGTCTGTTTACTTTCACAGAACATTTCGAGAAACTACAAAACTGCTCATTACACTCCATTAAAATACCCGCATGATTAATAGAAAAACTGCGGAAAATGGGTTCACATAAAGGACTGTACACTCCCATATACTCGGATAAACATTCTGAAGTGAAAGGCTGGTGTTTATGAACTGATGGTACAACAATAAATAGCATTATTTAGAGATGTAGAATAATAGTTAGATATAGATTTAGTAAATAATAACACTTTATTTTTGTAATCATTTTTCGTTGAAGATCTTTCCAACATTTCCAAGTTATTTTCATGCAGATTTCATAGTCTTTGTTTGTTTGTTTGTTTGTTTGTTTGTATGTAATGTTTTAATTTTTCAACACTAAATCTCAAACAGACCATGTACAACATTATATACCTGGCTAGATTTAACGATTGCGAAACAAGTTTTAACAACAAATATTAATCACTCTCGTTGGCGCGGATGAAACAGTAAATGTGGTCATTCGTGTGGGAGGAAACCGGAGTACCCGGAGAAAACCCAAGTGTCCGATCTGGCGACCACCGTACCATCTCATATACTTCCCGGTCCGAGGATCGAACCCGGGTTGCATTGGTGAGAAGCGCTAATCGGACAGCCGCGGCTAGAACATCTGAGCTTCCACAACCACTTGGTACACTTTGTTTGTTTTGGGGATTAAAGTGGCACCAACAGCTTAGGTTAGATGGGGTCTCTCCAGCTATTATTGGTTGAGAAAGACATTGGGTGCCTCTCCCAGCAGTATTTCAGGCACAAACGGGAACCCGGATAGAACCACCGACCTTCTGCAAGCAAGCTGGATATGTTCCCTACATGAAAGAATTTGTCACGCCAGTGGGATTCGTACCTACATCGGTGAGGGGGTAGGTGATTTGAATTCAACGACAGTAACCACTCGGCCATATTGGTAAACTGTATTGCTCGCTATTGTATTATTTACCCTCAAACCTTCTTTAGTTCTCTAAGTTCTTTATATAGAGGTTAATATACAGTCACACCTGTGTTAATGGTCACCTGTATTTAGCAGCCAACCTGTTTCAGCTAGTTTCCAGATTCCCAATATGTTATTTTACTATAAATGTGTCCTCTATTAAGCAGCCACCTGTGCTAAGCAGCCACTTTCTTGATTCCTTTCGCTGGCTGCTTAAGACAGGTTTGACTGTACATTAATAATCATTTGATGGGATATCAAAATTGAGGTCAATAGAAACAGGTGGTCTTAATGCATGGATAATGACTTGATGGGGGATCATATTGAAGGTCTTTAGAGACAGGTCTTTATTCAGAGGTGGTCTATCAGAGGTGGTTTATCAGAGGTGGCCTATCAGAGGTTGTCTATCAGAGGTGGCCTATCAGAGGTGGCCTATCAGAGGTGGTCTATCAGAGGTGGTCTATCAGAGGTTGTCTATCAGAGGTGGTCTATCAGAGGTGGTATCAGAGGTGTACCTATCAGAGGTGGTCTATCAGAGGTGGTCTATCAGAGGTGGTCTATCAGAGGTGGTCTATCAGAGGTGGCCTATCAGAGGTGGCCTATCAGAGGTGGTCTATCAGAGGTGGCCTATCAGAGGTTGTCTATCAGAGGTGGTCTATCAGAGGTGGCCTATCAGAGGTGGTCTATCAGAGGTGGTCTATCAGAGGTGGCCTATCAGAGGTGGTCTATCAGAGGTTGTCTATCAGAGGTGGCCTATCAGAGGTGGTCTATCAGAGGTGGTCTATCAGATGTGGTCTATCAGAGGTGGTCTATCAGAGGTGGTCTATCAGAGGTGGTCTATCAGAGGTGGTCTATCAGAGGTGGTCTATCAGAGGTGGTCTATCAGAGGTGGTCTATCAGAGGTGGTCTATCAGAGGTGGTCTATCAGAGGTGGTCTATCAGAGGTTGTCTATCAGAGGTTGTCTATCAGAGGTGGTCTATCAGAGGTTGTCTATTATAACACATGTTGGATTGTATCCACAAATTGTTTCAGTCTAACCTGCCTCGAACTCCGGACCTTTAGCACCTGAAGCGAACCTGCTTTAACCACAACCTTAAATATACAACCACCTGCATTCACCTACCACTTTTCATTCCTCCCCTTGGGAATTTGCACTTATTTTAACTCCCTGAAATGACCCCTAATGTCACATATGACCATCAAAACAAAACACCCGTACATGTATAATCCTCTTTTAATGCATTATATTGAAGTGAAAGTCGTGCCAAAGGTCCGGAGTTTGAGCCCAGCTGTAGCTGTTACGATTGTGCCTTTAGGTAAGCAAGGCATTTAAATTCCACATTGCCTCATCTCTCTCCCTCGTGGCGATGGATTCCATCAGGAATGTGGTCTCGAGAGTGAAAGTGATTAATATAAGTTATAAAGAACTTGTTTTTCAATCGAGCGAAGATTCAAATTCCTATTGGAAAGACGATCACTTGAAACCATCTATACTTCTTTCATCAGACCAATTCTAGAATATGCCGTTCTTTCATCAGACCAATTCTAGAATATGCCGATGTTCTGTACTGCGATTGCACTCAGTATGAAAAAGACGAACTCGACAAGATCCTGAATGAAGCTTCTCAAATTGCATCCAGTGCAACAAAACTTGTTTCTCTTCATAAACTGCATAGGGAAATCCATTGGGAATCATTAGACAAACGTCGACTTAACAACAGATTTACTCTTTTGTATAAAATGAAAAATGGTCTTACTCCCAAACATCTATCTTCTCTTGTGCCACAAAGTGTGGGTGAAACTACCAGATACAACCTAAGAAACGCAGCTAATATTAAGGGTATTCCATCCTGTACTGCGCTCCACTACAATTCGTTTCTACCTTCTACCTTAAGAGATTGGAATAATCTATCTATGCAACAACAAAGCTCTCCTACACTATCTTCTTTCAAACACAGTCTTCTTGGAAATATATCTAAAACTCCTATATACTTTTATGTTGGCTCCAGGAAATGGCAAGTTTATCATGCCCGATTACGTACTGAGTGCTGCTCCTTAAACCAACTCCTGTATAGCAAAAACGTATCTCCAACATCTCTTTGCCAATGCGGTCTTGTTGAAAGTAATCGCCATTTCTTCTTGGAATGCACACTATATACCAACATCAGAGCAAAACTAATACAAGAAACTTCTATATACTATACTGTAACTTTGTACACTCTCTTACACGGAGATCAAAACCTTTGCGACAACATCAACAGCAGAATCTTACTTGCTGTACATGACTATTTAAGGGACAGTAAACGTTTTCCATTAACTTGAATGACTGACCTGTTCCTGGCTCTCAACATTCCAAATCAAATCTCAAGATCTTATTTCTTCTACTTGAATTGAAAACAATTAGGATGATTTATCATCAAAGTTGATTGACTCTTTTATTTATTAATACTTAATTTTATATTTATTATTACTTAAGATGAACATTAAGTGTATTAGTTACAAATACTATACATTTTTAAACCACTGAGATAAATATCTAGCAAACTATATCGATATCATACCATACCTCACTTTACCTAATAATGTTACTTTCTTCTTACAATAATTGTTGTGAGTCTGCACATAATCTAGATTAGAACAATCTCTTACACTTAGACTCAACCATATTCTTCTTATTAGCATTCCTCAACATTATAATATTCTGACCTCTATTATTATAATGTCTTTTTTTCTTATCTCGACTACAATATCTTTTTCTTTCTATCTAAATTGCATTATGAATCTTGTATTGTTAAACATTTCAAGCACATTATTTTACTGCCAACTTTACAACAAATGAGTTTCTAAGGAGAAGACCTTTATAAGCTAATCAGGGCTTTCGGATCCAATCCTTTTTCAAAACATAAAATATTATATTGTAATGTAATTGCTATATGTATATATGTTACATTGTTTGAAATAAAATATGTTTAAACTAATCGAGCTAAAATAAATTTGTATAAACTATACATGGTTGTTCTGGCATATAGTATGGATTTTATGTTTGTTGGACAACAATAATGTTTTTGAAACACATGCATGCCTCCCCGGCAGTGCTCCATCAGTGGCGTAAAGTAAATGTAACTCTGTGATAAATTAGTCGAGGGAATCCGAAGCTGATAATGATCATGGTATTAATCAGAATATACAAGTAAGTCCCATAGTATGGGTGCGGCGGTCATACGGACATTCCTACATATGCGTATTTAAGTGGCTACCCCAGTGTTTTCTCTTTTGTACCCAGTTTCCAGATTCCCAATATGTTGTTTTATTATACATTTGACCTCTATTAAGCAGCCACCTGTGCTAAGCAGCCACTATCTGTGATTCCCTTGGCTGGCTGCTTAAGACAGGTTTCACTGTATATATGTCTGTCCAAGTGAACGTGTTGTAAGATAAGGAAAAATGGTTGCTCACCTGTTCAAGCTTGACCCAGATGTGAACCCCTTCACCTTTCAAACATTTTGTTACATTGAATTTGTGTGGTAAATTTTGATTTGTGTGTTTTACGTTAATTTATCGTCACTACCGGTTGTCCATATGAGCAATGCCTCCTGAAGAGATTAGTCGTTTTAGATTTTTGGAGGATAGTGCAATGATACAGACAGAGACCCATTCCAGAGTCTCCTCTGGTTGTTTTACATGCATGGTGTACAGCACCGACACGAGACCTAGGTTTAAAGTAGATCAGACGGGGATGGAACCGGTAAATTTTGATAGCAGCAGCTGTGTACTAAATGTCATAACATTTGGCGCGAAAGGCCTGGAGTTTGAGCTCTGCTGGAGCCCCTACGATTGTGCTTTTAGGCAAGGCATTTAAATTCCATGTTGCCTCTTCTCTCTCCCTCGTGGATTTCATCAGGAATGAGGTCTCAAGAGTGATTAATATAAGTTATAAGAACTTGTTTTGCAATCGAGCTCAAATGAATTTGTATAAACTAAACGAAAATTTTAATTTGATTTCAAATTTAAATATTTGCACAATTGAAAGCAGTTTGATTGTGCTTCCAGCTGTTATTGGTGGAGGAATAAAAGTGACCATCCGAGTAGTATTTCATGCATGAACTGACACCCGGGTAGAACCACCCACCTTCCACAAGCCAGCTGGATAGCTTCCTCACATGAATGTATCGGACACCCCCAGCTACAGGGTAGAACCACCCACCTTCCACAAGCCAGCTGGATAGCTTCCTCACATGAATGTATCGGACACCCCCAGCTACAGGGTAGAACCACCCACCTTCCACAAGCCAGCTGGATAGCTTCCTCACATGAATGTATCGGACACCCCCAGCTACAGGGTAGAACCACCCACCTTCCACAAGCCAGCTGGATAGCTTCCTCACATGAATGTATCGGACACCCCCAGCTACAGGGTAGAACCACCCACCTTCCACAAGCCAGCTGGATAGCTTCCTCACATGAATGTATCGGACACCCCCAGCTACAGGGTAGAACCACCCACCTTCCACAAGCCAGCTGGATAGCTTCCTCACATGAATGTATCGGACACCCCCAGCTACAGGGTAGAACCACCCACCTTCCACAAGCCAGCTGGATAGCTTCCTCACATGAATGTATCGGACACCCCCAGCTACAGGGTAGAACCACCGACCTTCCACAAGCCAGCTGGATAGCTTCCTCACATGAATGTATCGGACACCCCCAGCTACAGGGTAGAACCACCCACCTTCCACAAGCCAGCTGGATAGCTTCCTCACATGAATGTATCGGACACCCCCCAGCTACAGGGTAGAACCACCCACCTTCCACAAGCCAGCTGGATAGCTTCCTCACATGAATGGATCGGACACCCCCCAGCTACAGGGTAGAACCACCCCCAGCTACAGGGTAGAACCACCGACCTTCCACAAGGATACCCCCAGATACAGGGTAGAACCACCCCCAACTACAGGGTAGAACCACCCACCTTCCACAAGCCAGCTGGATAGCTTCCTCACTTGAATGTATCGGACACCCTCAGCTACAGAGTAGAACCACCCACCTTCCACAAGCCAGCTGGATAGCTTCCTCACTTGAATGTATCAGACACCCCCAGCTACAGACATGAGGACAAGTGATTTAAAGTCGACGACAATAACAACTCAGCCACGGAGGCCCACAAATTTGAACTGAGAGGTGATCTCTTGGGCTCGTCAGATGTTTCAGGAGCACGCTGGGTTGAGCCATGATTAATAACACAGGTATAGTGTAATACCGGTCTAACACAGGTATAATGTAATACCGGTCTAACACAGGTATAATGTAATACCGGTCTAACACAGGTATAATGTAATACCGGTCTAACACAGGTATAATGTAATACCGGTCTAACACAGGTATAATGTAATACCGGTCTAACACAGGTATAATGTAATACCGGTCTAACACAGGTATAATGTAATACCGGTCTAACACAGGTATAATGTAATACCGGTCTAACACAGGTATAATGTAATACCGGTCTAACACAGGTATAATGTAATACCGGTCTAACACAGGTATAATGTAATACCGGTCTAACACAGATATAATGTAATACTGATATAACACAGGTATAATGTAATACCGGTCTAACACAGGTATAATGTAATACTGATATAACACAGGTACAATGTAATACCGGTCTAACACAGGTATAATGTAATACCGGTCTAACACAGGTATAATGTAATACTGATATCACACAGGTATAACGAAACCACACAATCGTTTATATAAATGTTGTGAATCTTGTAACTTGAGACAAATCATCATGCACCATTGTTATTTTACATTCAGCAATGAAACAGGAAGTTGGTTGATCACAGAATAAAATAAAATCAAGTTTGTGGCAGTCTAGTGTGTATTTCTTATAAGTTTATATTGTTATTGGGATTTATATAACATTATATAATAAATATTATGGCAACTTCAAACCAAAGTGAGTTTAGGACCTCGTTTTTATTTCAACAAGACTCGGATGATATTCATGAAATGCACTGTGAACATTGTGATAAACTGACAAGTAAATATGCACCTGCTGACGGATTTTGTGTAGAATGTATGGAGTATATGTGTGGACACTGCATGAAATATCATAAATTGTACATGTCAGCACATACTGTCCAGGACAAACAAAGTATGCCACAAGATTTCTGTTTTGAAAAATGCTCTGATCATCCAAACCAAATGATCAAGTTTTACTGCACCCCATGTGACAAGATTGCATGTTCTGAATGCAAGGTGAACAATCATAACAACTGTTCAAATCTAAGTCATTTACCAACAATTGTTAAACATATTGAGCAGAGTCAAGAACTTAAACACCTCATGTTTGACATGGACAATGTGTCAAAGGAATTAGAAGAAATTGGAAAGAGAATACATTCAAATGTCCAAAGTGTTGATTTACAAGAAACCAATGCTAAATCAACAATTAAAAAACACAAGGAAAAAATTCTAGGAACTTTTAAAACTTACCAGAAAGAAACAATTGAAAACTTTGATAAGAAAATGGAAGAAATAATAGCAAAGCTGAAGAAAGAAAGGCAAGAGATGGTTGACCAATTAGCGGACAAACAAAAGAAACTGGACGATAAATTTAGTAATGCTTTTAAAGACATTACACAGAAAGTAGAAAACTGTGGGAACGTCGACAAGACAAACATGAAGGCCCTGAAGACAAAATATATGACCTTGAAAGGTGACCTAAAAATATTATCCTCTGACCTTGTACAGAATCGGACACTAGGTCATAGGTGTAAACTATTCATAGCAATGAAATTGGCAAACACAGATGTAGACAAGACTAAACAGGAAGTGAGTAAATTGAAGGAGAACAATGACATAAAGCACTATAAGGTTGAACCAAATGAAATTGATTCAAAGTTAGAAACGCTCCACACGAGAAACAACTTCTTCACCTTTGAGGATATTCCAAGCCCTATGAGAAAGAGAATTGCTGCTGTCCACACCCACATCAATATCAATGAAGTTACATGTTCAAGTCTATGTCTGCTGTCAGAGAACACACTTCTAGTAACTGACTGGTGCGGTTCTTCTCTCCTCATATACAAAGACATACAGCAGAACAATCCCTCATTTGAAACAATGGATATGTCCTCAAGCCCTTGGGACATCACCAAAATTAAAGATGACAAAGTTGCTGTTACACTACCTCAACAAGGAATTATAAGATTGATGACATTTTCTAAATCAATGTCTGTGATAAAGTGTGAAGATATAAAGGCTGGAGGAAAGTGTCGTGGGATTGCCTATACCGGTGATAGTCTCATAGTCTCATACAGCAGCCCTGCAAGGATTCAGATACGGGACATGTCTGGAAATGTCATTAAAGCATTGGATATTCTAGATTCTAGTAAGAAACCTCTGTTTAGTGATCCTTACTACTTGACCCTCAGTCCAGACAACACTATTATATATGTATCTGATTGTGGCAGACACACTGTAACCAGTCTGACTATTGATGGTACGGTCAAGGCTGTCTATTCAGATTCTCAGCTGAAACACCCATACCAACTAACAGTAGATAAGTCAGGGGCAGTGTATGCGTGTGGGAATGCGTCACATAATGTCCATCAATTATCACCAGAACTCAATAAAGTCAAGATCCTACTGGACAGTAGACAAGGAATCCAGTATCCAATGAGTGTAGCATACTGTAATAGCAGCAGCAGACTATATGTGGGAAGCAGCAGCAACAGATCAATCAGAGTGTTCAATATATCACTTGAATAAATTAGGCTGCTTGAATTAAACCAGTCTGTTTACTTTCACAGAACATTTCGAGAAACTACAAAACTGCTCATTACACTCCATTAAAATACCCGCATGATTAATAGAAAAACTGCGGAAAATGGGTTCACATAAAGGACTGTACACTCCCATATACTCGGATAAACATTCTGAAGTGAAAGGCTGGTGTTTATGAACTGATGGTACAACAATAAATAGCATTATTTAGAGATGTAGAATAATAGTTAGATATAGATTTAGTAAATAATAACACTTTATTTTTGTAATCATTTTTCGTTGAAGATCTTTCCAACATTTCCAAGTTATTTTCATGCAGATTTCATAGTCTTTGTTTGTTTGTTTGTTTGTTTGTTTGTATGTAATGTTTTAATTTTTCAACACTAAATCTCAAACAGACCATGTACAACATTATATACCTGGCTAGATTTAACGATTGCGAAACAAGTTTTAACAACAAATATTAATCACTCTCGTTGGCGCGGATGAAACAGTAAATGTGGTCATTCGTGTGGGAGGAAACCGGAGTACCCGGAGAAAACCCAAGTGTCCGATCTGGCGACCACCGTACCATCTCATATACTTCCCGGTCCGAGGATCGAACCCGGGTTGCATTGGTGAGAAGCGCTAATCGGACAGCCGCGGCTAGAACATCTGAGCTTCCACAACCACTTGGTACACTTTGTTTGTTTTGGGGATTAAAGTGGCACCAACAGCTTAGGTTAGATGGGGTCTCTCCAGCTATTATTGGTTGAGAAAGACATTGGGTGCCTCTCCCAGCAGTATTTCAGGCACAAACGGGAACCCGGATAGAACCACCGACCTTCTGCAAGCAAGCTGGATATGTTCCCTACATGAAAGAATTTGTCACGCCAGTGGGATTCGTACCTACATCGGTGAGGGGGTAGGTGATTTGAATTCAACGACAGTAACCACTCGGCCATATTGGTAAACTGTATTGCTCGCTATTGTATTATTTACCCTCAAACCTTCTTTAGTTCTCTAAGTTCTTTATATAGAGGTTAATATACAGTCACACCTGTGTTAATGGTCACCTGTATTTAGCAGCCAACCTGTTTCAGCTAGTTTCCAGATTCCCAATATGTTATTTTACTATAAATGTGTCCTCTATTAAGCAGCCACCTGTGCTAAGCAGCCACTTTCTTGATTCCTTTCGCTGGCTGCTTAAGACAGGTTTGACTGTACATTAATAATCATTTGATGGGATATCAAAATTGAGGTCAATAGAAACAGGTGGTCTTAATGCATGGATAATGACTTGATGGGGGATCATATTGAAGGTCTTTAGAGACAGGTCTTTATTCAGAGGTGGTCTATCAGAGGTGGTTTATCAGAGGTGGCCTATCAGAGGTTGTCTATCAGAGGTGGCCTATCAGAGGTGGCCTATCAGAGGTGGTCTATCAGAGGTGGCCTATCAGAGGTTGTCTATCAGAGGTGGTCTATCAGATGTGGTCTATCAGAGGTGGTCTATCAAAGGTGGCCTATCAGAGGTGGCCTATCAGAGGTGGTCTATCAGAGGTGGCCTATCAGAGGTTGTCTATCAGAGGTGGTCTATCAGAGGTGGCCTATCAGAGGTGGTCTATCAGAGGTGGTCTATCAGAGGTGGCCTATCAGAGGTGGTCTATCAGAGGTTGTCTATCAGAGGTGGCCTATCAGAGGTGGTCTATCAGAGGTGGTCTATCAGATGTGGTCTATCAGAGGTGGTCTATCAGAGGTGGTCTATCAGAGGTGGTCTATCAGAGGTGGTCTATCAGAGGTGGTCTATCAGAGGTGGTCTATCAGAGGTGGTCTATCAGAGGTGGTCTATCAGAGGTTGTCTATCAGAGGTTGTCTATCAGAGGTGGTCTATCAGAGGTTGTCTATTATAACACATGTTGGATTGTATCCACAAATTGTTTCAGTCTAACCTGCCTCGAACTCCGGACCTTTAGCACCTGAAGCGAACCTGCTTTAACCACAACCTTAAATATACAACCACCTGCATTCACCTACCACTTTTCATTCCTCCCCTTGGGAATTTGCACTTATTTTAACTCCCTGAAATGACCCCTAATGTCACATATGACCATCAAAACAAAACACCCGTACATGTATAATCCTCTTTTAATGCATTATATTGAAGTGAAAGTCGTGCCAAAGGTCCGGAGTTTGAGCCCAGCTGTAGCTGTTACGATTGTGCCTTTAGGTAAGCAAGGCATTTAAATTCCACATTGCCTCATCTCTCTCCCTCGTGGCGATGGATTCCATCAGGAATGTGGTCTCGAGAGTGAAAGTGATTAATATAAGTTATAAAGAACTTGTTTTTCAATCGAGCGAAGATTCAAATTCCTATTGGAAAGACGATCACTTGAAACCATCTATACTTCTTTCATCAGACCAATTCTAGAATATGCCGTTCTTTCATCAGACCAATTCTAGAATATGCCGATGTTCTGTACTGCGATTGCACTCAGTATGAAAAAGACGAACTCGACAAGATCCTGAATGAAGCTTCTCAAATTGCATCCAGTGCAACAAAACTTGTTTCTCTTCATAAACTGCATAGGGAAATCCATTGGGAATCATTAGACAAACGTCGACTTAACAACAGATTTACTCTTTTGTATAAAATGAAAAATGGTCTTACTCCCAAACATCTATCTTCTCTTGTGCCACAAAGTGTGGGTGAAACTACCAGATACAACCTAAGAAACGCAGCTAATATTAAGGGTATTCCATCCTGTACTGCGCTCCACTACAATTCGTTTCTACCTTCTACCTTAAGAGATTGGAATAATCTATCTATGCAACAACAAAGCTCTCCTACACTATCTTCTTTCAAACACAGTCTTCTTGGAAATATATCTAAAACTCCTATATACTTTTATGTTGGCTCCAGGAAATGGCAAGTTTATCATGCCCGATTACGTACTGAGTGCTGCTCCTTAAACCAACTCCTGTATAGCAAAAACGTATCTCCAACATCTCTTTGCCAATGCGGTCTTGTTGAAAGTAATCGCCATTTCTTCTTGGAATGCACACTATATACCAACATCAGAGCAAAACTAATACAAGAAACTTCTATATACTATACTGTAACTTTGTACACTCTCTTACACGGAGATCAAAACCTTTGCGACAACATCAACAGCAGAATCTTACTTGCTGTACATGACTATTTAAGGGACAGTAAACGTTTTCCATTAACTTGAATGACTGACCTGTTCCTGGCTCTCAACATTCCAAATCAAATCTCAAGATCTTATTTCTTCTACTTGAATTGAAAACAATTAGGATGATTTATCATCAAAGTTGATTGACTCTTTTATTTATTATTACTTAATTTTATATTTATTATTACTTAAGATGAACATTAAGTGTATTAGTTACAAATACTATACATTTTTAAACCACTGAGATAAATATCTAGCAAACTATATCGATATCATATCATACCTCACTTTACCTAATAATGTTACTTTCTTCTTACAATAATTGTTGTGAGTGTGCACATAATCTAGATTAGAACAATCTCTTACACTTAGACTCAACCATATTCTTCTTATTAGCATTCCTCAACATTATAATATTCTGACCTCTATTATTATAATGTCTTTTTTTTTATCTCGACTACAATATCTTTTTCTTTCTATCTAAATTGCATTATGAATCTTGTATTGTTAAACATTTCAAGCACATTATTTTACTGTTTACAACAAATGAGTTTCTAAGGAGAAGACCTTTATAAGCTAATCGGGGCTTTCGGATCTAATCCTTTTTCAAAACATAAAATATTATATTGTAATGTAATTGCTATATGTATATATGTTACATTGTTTGAAATAAAATATGTTTAAACTAATCGAGCTAAAATAAATTTGTATCAACTATACATGGTTGTTCTGGCATATAGTATGGATTTTATGTTTGTTGGACAACAATAATGTTTTTGAAACACACGCATGCCTCCCCGGCAGTGCTCCATCAGTGGCGTAAAGTAAATGTAACTCTGTGATAAATTAGTCGAGGGAATCCGAAGCTGATAATGATCATGGTATTAATCAGAATATACAAGTAAGTCCCATAGTATGGGTGCGGCGGTCATACGGACATTACTACATATGCATATTTAAGTGACTACCCCAGTGTTTTCTCTTTTGTACCCAGTTTCCAGATTCCCAATATGTTGTTTTATTATACATTTGACCTCTATTAAGCAGCCACCTGTGCTAAGCAGCCACTATCTGTGATTTCCTTGGCTGGCTGCTTAAGACAGGTTTCACTGTATATATGTCTGTCCAAGTGAACGTGTTGTAAGATAAGGAAAAAAGGTTGCTCACCTGTTCAAGCTTGACCCAGATGTGAACCCCTTCACCTTTCAAACATTTTGCTACTTTGAATTTGTGTGGTAAATTTTGATTTGTGTGTTTTACGTTAATTTATGGTCACTACCCATATGAGCAATGCCTCCTGAAGAGATTAGTCGTTTTAGATCTTTGGAGGATAGTGCAATGATACAGACAGAGACCCATTCCAGAGTCTCCTCTGGTTGTTTTACATGCACGGTGTAAAGCATCGATACGAGACCTAGGTTTAAAGTAGATCAGACGGGGATGGACCCGGTAAATTTTGATGGCAGCAGCTGTGTACTAAATGTCAAAACATTTGGCGTGAAAGGTCCGGAGTTTGAGCCCAGCTGTAGCTGTTACGATTGTGCCTTTAGGCAAGCAAGGCATTTAAATTCCACATTGCCTCATTACTCTCCCTCGTGGTGATGGATTCCATCAGGAATGTGGTCTCGAGAGTGATTAATATAAGTTATAAAGAACTTGTTTTTCAATCAAGCGAAGATTCAAATTCCTATTGGAAAGACGATCACTTGAAACCATCTATACTTCTTTCATCAGACCAATTCTAGAATATGCCGTTCTTTCATCAGACCAATTCTAGAATATGCTGTTCTTTCATCAGATCAAATCTAGAATATGCCGATGTTCTGTACTGCAATTGCACTCAGTATGAAAAAGACGAACTCGACAAAATCCAGAATGAAGCTTCTCGAATTGCATCCGGTGCAACAAAACTTGTTTCTCTTCATAAACTGCATAGGGAAATCCGTTGGGAATCATTAGACAAACGTCGACTTAACCACAGACTTACTCTTTTGAATAAAATGAAAAATGGTCTTGCTCCGAAACAACTATCTTCTCTTGTGCCACAAAGTGTGGGTGAAACTACCAGATACAACCTAAGAAACGCAGCTAATATTAAGGGTATTCCATCCCGTACTGCGCTCCACTACAATTCGTTTCTACCTTCTACCTTAATAATTACCTTTATTTTTGTACTTTATAACTACCTGTTTCACTTACTTTGATATAAAGTCCTTACAGTTGTCGGACCATTCATCGGGATGCTTCATCTTAGGGGATGGATGTCTATAAATAGATAATGCAGGGTTCATTCTAGGTCCGCATTTTTGGGAGAAGTGAGAAAGCGCGCGGTAGCGTCCATAAAAGATGTTATTTAATAAATGTCAACAAAATATGGTTAAAATGCACAGTATGACCATTAAATACAACATTTGAATAGAAGGAGTGTTTTATGATGGGCCAGTGTATCTTACTGGACAAAAGTTTGTATGAAAATTGTAAAAACAAATGTTTTTGAGGGAGAAGTGGGGCCCCCAGAGAGCGAAGTCAGGACTCCTAGGGCGAATATTTCGCCCACATCACCCTCTAAAATGATCCATGTTGTTTTGTTTTGTAACTTGAGGGAGAGAGACATGGGAGAAGTAATCTCTCATATTTGTCTCATTTGTCCCTTGTTTCAGCTGAAGGAGACCTTTATGCTGAAGGTAAAGGGGGTATTTGTTTGGTCATCTGTTTTCTCCCTCATTTACTAGTACCTTCTCCCTCATTTACTAGAAGCTGCACTCTCATCTACCAGGACATTCTCCCTCATTTGCCAGAAACTTCTCCCTCATTTACTAGAAAATTCCACATCGCCCTCTAAACTGATCTCTGCTACAAAAATATATGATCACATCGTTAGATATGCGAGCGTTGGTCTAGATTCTATACCATACATATATTACTCACTCTCTTTTTTTTTAGGGAGAAGTGGGGCCGCCAGAGGGCGAAGTCAGGGTCTGTAAGGCACCCACATCAACCTCTAGAATGATCGCTGATAATGACATAATGGTATGAACCTTTTCGGCGGATAGAAACACCTCTCGACACCATTTGATACAACAGATGTTGACACTGTAGAAACCAAATGAGCAATCATAATAAAGGGCCAGAACCCCAGTAATCTCCAGAAATAACAATAAATGTAGATTTTGCCGTGTGTATAGCATGTGAATAACTGGGCAACTGGAGGTGGGGTAGATATGCTGATTGCCTATACACTAAGTGTAAAGGTGCATTTAAAGGTGCAAGCGAGGTCCCTGTGAACAAACAAGGCAGGGCTCAACCTGGACCCAAATATTTGGGAGAAGTGAGAAAGCGTGATTGCGTCATCTAATGCTATTAATTAATTTTAATAAATTTCAACAAAATAGGGTTAAAATACCAAATATGACCATTACAGTGCTTTACAATGCCCAGTGTATCTTAATGGACAATATTTCGTGTTTATTTTGTGGATTTTTTTTGGGGGAGAAGTGGTGCCCCCAAGGGATGAAATCAGGGTCCCCGAGGGCGACTACTTCACCTATGTCGCCCTCTAGAATGAGGACTGAACATGGAAACACAAATATGAAACTGTTTGATGTCTGACATTTACTGAAGTTCTTAGGCCCAAAAATATATAGAGATGCAATGTCTATGCATACCACCCATTCCTGCATAGTGGTGATACAGGGTGTTTGGTTATACAGGGTGTTTGGTTGTACAGGGTGTTTGGTTATACAGGGTGTTTGGTTATATGGTGTTTGGTTATACAGGGTGTTTGGTTGTACAGGGTGTTTGGTCATACAGGGTGTTTGGTTATACAGGGTGTTTGGTTATACAGGGTGTTTGGTTGTACAGGGTGTTTGGTGATACAGGGTGTTTGGATATACAGGGTGTTTGGTGATACAGGGTGTTTGGTTGTACAGGGTGTTTGGTGGTACAGGGTGTTTGGTTATACAGTGTTTGGTGATACAGCTGTGTTTGGTTGTACAGGGTGTTTGGTGATACAGGGTGTTGGTTATACAGGGTGTTTGGTTATACAGGGTGTTTGGTGGTACAGGGTGTTTGGTGGTACAGGGTGATTGGTGATACAGGGTGTTGGTTATACAGGGTGTTTGGTTATACAGGGTATTTGGTGGTACAGGGTGTTTGGTGGTACAGGGTGTTTGGTGGTACAGGGTGATTGGTGGTACAGGGTGTTTGGTGGTACAGGGTGTTTGGTTATACAGGGTGTTTGGTTATACAGGGTGTTTGGTTATATAGGGTGTACAATTATACACAAAGAATTGTCAATTACAGCCGCCGTAAGGAGGACAACCATGGATTGTTATCAGCCAATGGGAGAGCTCCATCAATAAAACAGGCACATTACTCACCTTGGAATTCTAAACAAGCCTCTCATTGGATTGTTATCAGCCAATGGGAGAGTCCATCAATAAAACAGGCACATTACTCACCTTGGAATTCTAAACAAGGCTCTCATTGGATGTTTATCAGCCAATGGAGCAGCTCCATCAATAAAACTGGCACATTACTCACCTTGGAATTCTAAACAAGGCTCTCATTGGATGTTTATCAGCCAATGGAGCAGCTCCATCAATAAAACTGGCACATTACTCACCTTGGAATTCTAAACAAGGCTCTCATTTGGATGTTTATCAGCCAATGGAGCAGTTCCATCAAATAAACTGACACATTACTCACCTTGGAATTCTAAACAAGGCTCTCATTGGATGTTTATCAGCCAATGGAGCAGCTCCATCTATGAATAAAACTGGCACATTACTCACCTTGGAATTCTAAACAAGGCTCTCATTGGATGTTATCAGCCAATGGAGCAGCTCCATCAATAAAACTGGCACATTACTCACCTTGGAATTCTAAACAAGGCTCTCATTTGGATGTTTATCAGCCAATGGAGCAGCTCCATCAATAAAACTGGCACATTACTCACCTTGGAATTCTAAACAAGGCTCTCATTGGATGTTTATCAGCCAATGGAGCAGCTCCATCAATAAAACTGGCACATTACTCACCTTGGAATTCTAAACAAGGCTCTCATTGGATGTTTATCAGCCAATGGAGCAGCTCCATCAATAAAACTGGCCCATTACTCACCTTGGAATTCTAAACAAGGCTCTCATTGGATGTTTATCAGCCAATGGAGCAGCTCCATCAACAAAACTGGCCATTACTCACCTTGGTATTCTAAACAAGGCTCTCATTGGATGTTTATCAGCCAATGGAGCAGCTCCATCTATCAGTTCTATAGCTGTGATGCCTAGTGACCAGATATCACATCTAATATCATAAGTGTAATCCAGCTGTCTCTCACAAGCAATCACCTGAAAATAAAAACCACTGATAATTTGTTGTAGTGGATGAAATATATGCGTGTCCCTTAGATATCAATCTAGCTCAAGATATATCTGAGACATCTTTAACCCTTTCAACACCAAGTAACTGACATGGACTGTTGCATGATACTTTTAGACCAATAAATTAATAAGAAAATTACATTTGGACCAGTTCATTTAACAAAATGGGTAATTTTGTCTATAAATAACAATATTACTGGCAAAAAGTGAAGATCATGATGAGACGGCTCATCACGATCCGGCTCATTTGGATCTACACTTGTTGTAAGCCTATTTAGAGGTCTGTAGTGTTGAAATGGTTACCATTATACAAATTTCCTTCATCTCAATAGTGAAACGATTTCATACAAGTTTAAACTAAATCACTCTTGAGACCACATGTCTTCTTTTATAATATATTTTTGTATCGTTATTAAATTAAATATTGTATTTTGTTCTGCACATAGTTTTCAAACATTGTTTGCTATTCCTCATAGTTTTCAAACATTGTTTTCTGTTCTGCACATATTTTACAAACATTGTTTTCTATTCCTCATAGTTTTCAAACATTGTTTTCTATTCATCATAGTTTTCAAACTTTGCTAACACTAGGATAAAATTACATACAAGTTATTGCGTTCCATTTGAAAAACATATTCTTACATGGCTTTGCATTTTGTCTATAAACGCAAAGAAGGAATTTACCATGTTTAACACATTCACCACCAAGTAACTGACATCGCCTGGTGGTACATGATATTTATAGACCAATAAATTAATAAGAATATTAAATTTGGACCAGTTCATTTATCAAAATGGGTCAATTTTGTCTAAAAAATAGTAATATTACTGGCAAAAAGATGAGACGGCTCATCTGGATCTACACTTTTTGTAAGCCTATTTAGAGGCATGTGGTGTTGAAAGGGTTAAATCTGCAATAAAACATTGTTTAGTTTAATGATGTGAAACCCGACGTCATTTTAAATGTACATGTATTAGTATTTTTGCAATTTTGCGACATTGGTCATGTTAGAATCAAAATAGTATTTGTAGTTGCCTTATTCAAACATGGTTTGTCGTTCTGCCTGGTTAATTCCTACGTGTTAGAATGACAAGCCATGCTTTATTCAACTATTAACTACCATAACTGAAAGACAAATGAATGATAGCGCATCAAGACACATTACTGTCTGTCCAATATTAGGGGTACAAACATGTTAATACCATACCTCAGGGGCCATCCAATACGGAGTTCCAACAGACGTCTTTTTCCTGTCTAGAGTTGCTGTCAGGTGCCCCGACACTCCTAAAATCATCAATAATTAACGAGACTACACTAATAATTGACAGAACTTGTGACCCAACCCATTTGCTATTTACTGATTAATTACAATCTTTATAATGCTGGTTACATTTACATGACATATAAAATGCATATATATTATTAAACTAAACCAGTCTATGATGTAACAGCATGTTAAACTAAACCAGTCTATGATGTAACATCATGTTAAACTAAACCAGTCTATGATGTAACATCATGTTAAACTAAACCAGTCTATGATGTAACAGCATGTTAAACTAAACCAGTCTATGATGTAACAGCATGTTAAACTAAACCAGTCTATGATGTAACAGCATGTTAAACTAAACCAGTCTATGATGTAACATCATGTTAAACTAAACCAGTCTATGATGTAACATCATGTTAAACTAAACCAGTCTATGATGTAACAGCATGTTAAACTAAACCAGTCTATGATGTAACAGCATGTTAAACTAAACCAGTCTATGATGTAACAGCATGTTAAACTAAACCAGTCTATGATGTAACATCATGTTAAACTAAACCAGTCTATGATGTAACATCATGTTAAACTAAACCAGTCTATGATGTAACAGCATGTTAAACTAAACCAGTCTATGATGTAACATCATGTTAAACTAAACCAGTCTATGATGTAACAGCATGTTAAACTAAACCAGTCTATGATGTAACATCATGTTAAACTAAACCAGTCTATGATGTAACAGCATGCGTTTTACGTTTATTTATCGTCGCTACCAGGTTACATTTACATGACATATAAAATGCATATATACACCTCGTCATAAATATCGCACCACCCACTTTTTTTCACTAAGTAAAACTGAATCTTCAACCTCATAAAATGGTGCTTAGAAAAGCACACTAAACTGTTTATATGGCCTCATGTGAGCGTTCAGTCAGAAAATTGACAACACAAGACCGAATTTGAGCACTAATTGAGGGTTTAATTGAAGCAAACTAAAGTTCACTAAAATCACCGTAAAATAAGGTTAAATAAGTATGGCTGCCGGGGTCGTTACAACAGACACACAACACAGTTCACTTTTCATTAATGTCGAACACACTAGTAAGGTCCACAATGACTGGCTAACTCAGTATCTGGTGTAACCGCCTCGCACATGGATAACATTTTCTACACGCCGTCTCATGCTGGTCACCAGACGTCTGATTCTCTGTTGGGGGATCTGCTGCCACTCATCATGCAATGCATGGGTCAATTCCTGAAGGTTCTGAACTGGAGGATCCCTTCCTCTCACCCTACGTCCCAAAATGTCCCACAAATGCTCAATAGGATTTAAGTCTGGACTTCTGGCAGGCCATGGTAGTGTCTCAATGGCGTTGTGTTGGAGATGCTGAACAACAGCTCGAGCATGATGTGGTCTGGCATTATCGTCCATGAAGACTGGACGTGTGGCGAGAGCGTGGTTATCGAAATGAGGCACAACAGCACCGTCCAGGATCAAGTTCTGGAACCTCTGTCCATTCAGTGTTCCGGGAACTGTGATGAGGTCAAGTTTACAATCACAGGAACAACACCCCCACACCATGACGGATCCACCCCCAAATGGAACCTCAGCTTGAATGTTCCTCTGATCATATGCTGTGCCTCTCTGCCTCCAAACTCGTGCCCTCCCGTCTGTAAGATGCAGCAAAAATCTGCTTTCATCGGACCAGTGGATCCTTCTCCATGTCCTCAGGTTCCAGCGAGCACGTGCTTGGCACCAGGCTAAACGGGCATGGCGGTGCTGATTTGTGAGGAGTGGACGTCTGATTGGTCATCTTGCTCTCAATCCTGCAGAATTTAGGCGTCGTCTGATGGTGCTGATGGACACCCTGTTGTATGGATGCCATCCATGTTGCAGCTGTGTACATGTAGACTTTGGGCTTCGTCTGATGGTGCTGATGGACACACTGTTGTATGGATGCCATCCATGTTGCAGCTGTGTACATGTAGACTTTGGGCTTCGTCTGGCTTGGCGTACGAGAGCACGATCTTCCCTGTCATTGGTTTTTCTTGGACGTCCAGACCTCGGCGCATCCTTCACTTCACCGGAAGCAGTATGCTTACGTATTAGCCTACTGATAACAGTGTGATTAATGTTCAGTTGTGCTCCAATAGCACGACATGACATACCAGTCTGGTGCATACCAATAATTTGCCATCTTTGGTTCAGAGGCACTGGACGCCTGGGCATTTCACTGGTTGGTCAAAATAAAGCTTACTGTATGCCTACAAACAAATTTTAGCTGTGTCTGCCAACATAACATACGCCTAAAGAGGCTATGTGCACACTGCATTGTTAGCAAACAGACCCCCCGGATCAAGCATGCTTGACTGAGCACGCAGGTGCAGTTCTGAACAGGGTGTGTTTGTGATATTATGTTCACAGATGGTGTAGTGTATTAAATATATACTTGTAGTTTAAAAAACCGAAAATTATATTTTCTAATTTTAATTTTAAACTAAACCAGTCTATGGATGTAACATCATGCGTTTTACGTTTATCTATCGTCGCTACCAGGGTTACATTTACATGACATATAAAATGCATATATATTATTAAACTAAACCAGTCTATGGATGTAACATCATGCGTTTTACGTTTATCTATCGTCGCTACCAGGGTTACATTTACATGACATATAAAATGCATATATATTATTAAACTAAACCAGTCTATGGATGTAACATCATGTGTTTTACGTTTATTTATCGTCGCTACCGGTTGCCCATATGAGCGAAGCCTCCTGAAGAAATTAGTCATTTAACATTTTTGGAGGATAGTGCATTGATACAGACAGAGACCAATTCCAGAATCTCCTCTGGTTCTTTTACATGCATGGTGTACAGCACCGACACAAGACCTCGATTTTAAGTCCCATCTGTTAATTTTATTAGTGTCAGACGGAGGATCGAACCTGTGATCCCTGGATAGGTTCGATCCCTGGATTACCAGTCCAGCGTGTTACCACTGGACCACAGATCTGGATGTAACATCAGATATTTAGTTAAACACGTCATAAAGTAACTGAGAAAAAATAAATAATTACACTTTCCCAGGTCACAACTAGAACTGTGTTAGCAGTCCCTCCATTAAACAGCCAAACTGTATATAGCAGCCAGTTAACATATTCCAGCGTAGCAATGTGTGCAGCATTTAACTGCTATAAAGCAGTTACCTGCACTAAGCAGCCACTGTACATGTGGTTGGCTGTTGGTTTAAACATATTTTATTTATCAAGATAAACATGACATATAACATCTGTACATATAACATCCATACAATACAACTATCAAGACAAGTGGATTGAATTGAAAGCTACCGGAACTTATGGTAATTCTCTCCACATTTCTCTCCATGTTAAACACAGGACTGCTCCTGAATGTTCATTGTTCATAACTGTCATATATACCGATCATATTCCCCTACAAGACGACCCCAATACTTTGGATCTGAAATATGTGGGTTTTGGCATGCACTCGCATATAAGTCGAGTTGATAAAATGGACACCAGACACATGGATAAATTGCATGTTTGGCCAGTGAAAGTTGAAGAAAGTTTCAATGTCAGAGTGCTTTCTTTTCTAAAACATAATTTATGGATACCATTTAACACATTTTAAAAATTAAAAAAATTTAAATAGGTTTTTTAAATATTTTTTAGCACTCGCTTATAAGACGGGAAGCCATTTTGAGGCCATAATCTAGTGGTAAAAAACGTGTCTTATAAATAGTCTGTATGACAGGTGAGCCAAATAGTCTGTATGACAGGTGAGCCAAATAGTCTGTATGACAGGTGAGCCAAATAGTCTGTATGACAGGTGAGCCAAATAGTCTGTATGACAGGTGAGCCAAATAGTCTGTATGACAGGTGAGCCAAATAGTCTGTATGACAGGTGAGCCAAATAGTATGTATGACAGGTGAGCCAAATAGTCTGTATGACAGGTGAGCCAAATAGTCATGACAGGTGAGCCAAATAGTCATGACAGGTGAGCCAAATAGTCTGTATGACAGGTGAGCCAAATAGTCTGTATGACAGGTGAGCCAAATAGTCTGTATGACAGGTGAGCCAAATAGTCTGTATGACAGGTGAGCCAAATAGTCTGTCAGGACAGGTGTGCCAAATAGTCATGACAGGTGAGCCAAATAGTCTGTATGACAGGTGAGCCAAATAGTCTGTATGACAGGTGAGCCAAATAGTCTGTCATGACAGGTGTGCCAAATAGTCTGTATGACAGGTGAGCCAAATAGTCTGTATGACAGGTGAGCCAAATAGTCTGTATGACAGGTGAGCCAAATAGTCTGTCATGACAGGTGAGCCAAATAGTCTGTATGACAGGTGAGCCAAATAGTCATGACAGGTGAGCCAAATAGTCATGACAGGTGAGCCAAATAGTCTGTATGACAGGTGAGCCAAATAGTCTGTATGACAGGTGAGCCAAATAGTCTGTATGACAGGTGAGCCAAATAGTCTGTCATGACAGGTGAGCCAAATAGTCTGTATGACAGGTGAGCCAAATAGTCATGACAGGTGAGCCAAATAGTCATGACAGGTGAGCCAAATAGTCTGTATGACAGGTGAGCCAAATAGTCTGTATGACAGGTGAGCCAAATAGTCTGTCATGACAGGTGAGCCAAATAGTCTGTCATGACAGGTGTGCCAAATAGTCTGTATGACAGGTGAGCCAAATAGTCTGTATGACAGGTGAGCCAAATAGTCTGTATGACAGGTGAGCCAAATAGTCTGTATGACAGGTGAGCCAAATAGTCTGTCATGACAGGTGAGCCAAATAGTCTGTATGACAGGTGAGCCAAATAGTCTGTCATGTCAGGTGAGCCAAATAGTCTGTATGACAGGTGAGCCAAATAGTCTGTATGACAGGTGAGCCAAATAGTCATGACAGGTGTGCCAAATAGTTATATGTTATATTTCGGGTTGTACGCCTGCATCAGCACCATTTCGGGCTATATCGCCGGCAGGCAGTTTACTTAACAACACCTTTCCTGGACAGGCTCCAGCGGTTAACCAGTACTTGGGTGCACCAACCTCCGTAAGAAACTGCCAACTTTTTCATATAAATGAGACACGGCCTGAGCGGGGCTCGAACACGTGACCATCAGTGATGATAGGTTACAGTGGCATACAAGTCAGCGACCTTAACCACTCGACTACGGAGGCGGACGAGCCAAATAGTCTGTATGGCAGGTGAGCCAAATAGTCTGTATGACAGGTGAGCCAAATAGTGATTTCGACAAATAACTTACCAAAATCTATCAATTTGATACAGCCTTGATCTGTAAGGAGTATATTATGTCCCTTTACATCTCGGTGTATCACGTGATTCTTGTGTAGAAACATCAGCACCTGAATGGAGGAGACAGAATTATTATGAACACAATAATATTTTGAAAATAAATATATAATAAGTGAAGTAATAAATATCAAATAAGGGAGGTAATAGATATCAAATAGGGAGGTAATAAAATAACTAATAAGGGAGGTAATACATATCAAATAAGGGGAGAAATAATATAAAATAAGGGAGGTAATAATATTGAATAAGGGAGGTAATAAATATTGAATTGGGGAAATAATAAATATCAAATAAGGGAGGTAATAAATATTGAATTAGGGAGGTAATAAATATCAAATAAGGGAGATAATAAATATTGAATTAGGGAGGTAATAAATATCAAATAAGGGAGATAATAAATATTGAATTAGGGAGGTAATAAATATCAAATAAGGGAGATAATAAATATTGAATTAGGGAGGTAATAAATATCCAAAAAGAGAGGTCATAAATATCTAATACGGTATTTAGTAAAATTCTTCCATGCTGTTTCTGGTGCTTAAACAATTGTCGCTACTCCAATAAAACCAGTTTCTATCAAATGTACGGTCTATAATTGTATGCAAATAATAGGTAACAAAGACAGGTAAATCTGCCCCAACTATGTCTATAATTGTATGCATATAGTAGGTACCAAAGACATTTGAGTTTTACGTTTATTTATCGACGCTACCGGTTACCCATATGAGCGACGCCTCCTGAAGAGATTAGTCATTTTGGAATATGTTATGTTATATATTTCGGATTTTGGAAGATAGTGCATGATACAGACAGAGACCAATTCCAGAATCTCCTCTGGTTCTTTTACGTGCACGGTGTAAAGCACCGACACGAGACCTCGGTTTAACGTACTATATAAAAGACTGTTAATTTTATTAGGGTTAGACGGGGGATCGAACCTGCGATCCCTGGATTACCAGTCCAGCGTGTTACCACTGGACTACAGATCCGTAACAAAGACAGGTGAACCTGCACCAACAATACTACCTGTATCAATAAAGTGCACTGTATAAATGTATGCAAATAGTAGGTAACAAAGACAGGTGAATCTGCACCAACTATACTATAATACCTGCATCAATAAAGTGCACTGTATAAATGTATGCAAATAGTAGGTAACAAAGACAGGTGAACCTGCACCAACTATACTACCTGTATCAATAAAGTGCACTGTATAAATGTATGCAAATAGTAGGTAACAAAGACAGGTGAACCTGCACCAACTATACTACCTGTATCAATAAAGTGCACTGTATAAATGTATGCACATAGTAGGTAACAAAGACATGTGAACCTGCACCAACTATACTACCTGTATCAATAAAGTGCACTGTATAAATGTATGCACATAGTAGGTAACAAAGACGGGTGAACCTGCACCAACTATGCTACCTGTATCAATAAAGTGCACTGTATAAATGTATGCACATAGTAGGTAACAAAGACAGGTGAACCTGCACCAACTATACTACCTGTATCAATAAAGTGCACTGTATAAATGTATGCAAATAGTAGGTAACAAAGACAGGTGAACCTGCACCAACTATACTACCTGTATCAATAAAGTGCACTGTATAAATGTATGCACATAGTAGGTAACAAAGACATGTGAACCTGCACCAACTATACTACCTGTATCAATAAAGTGCACTGTATAAATGTATGCACATAGTAGGTAACAAAGACGGGTGAACCTGCACCAACTATGCTACCTGTATCAATAAAGTGCACTGTATAAATGTATGCACATAGTAGGTAACAAAGACAGGTGAACCTGCACCAACTATACTACCTGTATCAATAAAGTGCACTGTATAAATGTATGCAAATAGTAGGTAACAAAGACAGGTGAACCTGCACCAACTATACTACCTGTATCAATAAAGTGCACTGTATAAATGTATGCAAATAGTAGGTAACAAAGACAGGTGAACCTGCACCAACTATACTACCTGTATCAATAAAGTGCACTGTATAAATGTATGCACATAGTAGGTAACAAAGACAGGTGAACCTGCACCAACTATACTACCTGTATCAATAAAGTGCACTGTATAAATGTATGCAAATAGTAGGTAACAAAGACAGGTGAACCTGCACCAACTATACTACCTGTATCAATAAAGTGCACTGTATAAATGTATGCACATAGTAGGTAACAAAGACAGGTGAACCTGCACCAACTATACTACCTGTATCAATAAAGTGCACTGTATAAATGTATGCAAATAGTAGGTAACAAAGACAGGTGAACCTGCACCAACTATACTACCTGTATCAATAAAGTGCACTGTATAAATGTATGCAAATAGTAGGTAACAAAGACAGGTGAACCTGCACCAACTATACTACCTGTATCAATAAAGTGCACTGTATAAATGTATGCACATAGTAGGTAACAAAGACAGGTGAACCTGCACCAACTATACTACCTGTATCAATAAAGTGCACTGTATAAATGTATGCAAATAGTAGGTAACAAAGACAGGTGAACCTGCACCAACTATACTACCTGTATCAATAAAGTGCACTGTATAAATGTATGCACATAGTAGGTAACAAAGACAGGTGAACCTGCACCAACTATATACCTGTATCAATAAAGTGCACTGTATAAATGTATGCAATAGTAGGTAACAAAGACAGGTGAATCTGCACCAACTATACTATAATACCTGTATCAATAAAGTGCACTGTATAAATGTATGCAAATAGTAGGTAACAAAGAAAGGTAAATCTGCACCAACTATACTACCTGTATCAATAAAGTGCACTGTATAAATGTATGCAAATAGTAGGTAACAAAGACAGGTGAATCTGCACCAACTATACTATAATACCTGTATCAATAAAGTGCACTGTATAAATGTATGCAAATAGTAGGTAACAAAGAAAGGTAAATCTGCACCAACTATACTACCTGTATCAATAAAGTGCACTGTATAAATGTATGCAAATAGTAGGTAACAAAGACAGGTGAATCTGCACCAACTATACTATAATACCTGTATCAATAAAGTGCACTGTATAAATGTATGCAAATAGTAGGTAACAAAGAAAGGTAAATCTGCACCAACTATACTATCATACTGGTATCAATAAAGTGCACTGTATAAATGTACATATATGCAAATAGTAGGTAACAAAGACAGGTAAATCTGCACCAACTATACTATCATACTGGTATCAATAAAGTGCACTGTATAAATAAAACAAAAAAACAAAACAAAACCACCAACAAACACAACACAAAAACACAAAACAAACAAAAAAACAAAACAAAACCACCAACAACACAACACAAAAACACAAAAACAATATGCAAATAGTAGGTAACAAAGACAGGTAAATCTGCACCAACTATACTATAATATGTATCAATAAAGTGCACTGTATAAATGACAATATGCAAATAGTAGGTAACAAAGAGGTAAATCTGCACCAACTATACTATCATACTGGTATCAATAAAGTGCACTGTATAAATGTATGCAAATAGTAGGTAACAAAGACAGGTAAATCTGCACCAACTATACTATCATACTGGTATCAATAAAGTGCACTGTATAAATGTACATATATGCAAATAGTAGGTAACAAAGACAGGTGAATCTGCACCAACTAAACTATCATACTGGTATCAATAAAGTGCACTGTATAAATGTACATATATGCAAATAGTAGGTAACAAAGACAGGTAAATCTGCACCAACTATACTATCATACTGGTATCAATAAAGTGCACTGTATAAATGTACATATATGCAAATAGTAGGTAACAAAGACAGGTAAATCTGCACCAACTATACTATCATACTGGTATCAATAAAGTGCACTGTATAAATGCATGCAAATAGTAGGTAACAAAGACAGGTAAATCTGCACCAACTATACTATCATACTGGTATCAATAAAGTGCAATGTATAAATGTATGCAAATAGTAGGTAACAAAGACAGGTAAATCTGCACCAACTATACTATCATACTGGTATCAATAAAGTGCACTGTATAAATGTACATATATGCAAATAGTAGGTAACAAAGACAGGTAAATCTGCACCAACTATACTATCATACTGGTATCAATAAAGTGCACTGTATAAATGCATGCAAATAGTAGGTAACAAAGACAGGTAAATCTGCACCAACTATACTATCATACTGGTATCAATAAAGTGCAATGTATAAATGTATGCAAATAGTAGGTAACAAAGACAGGTAAATCTGCACCAAC